>CM056172.1:34489217-35005058 GCA_029691765.1 Entomobrya proxima
AATACAATAACATATTATGCAAAGCCGGAAGAATATATTCTTTGAAAGAAAATGCACATCAAAGAGATCCCGACACGTTTCCATTTTGGTGGTCTATTCAGACAGTTCCACAAAATCGTATTCGTCCACTATGCATGCTTTCGTTTAACAACACCTTTAACCAACTCAGATTTATTACTTGCGGCAAAAAAGGAGTCAGCTCAATGTCATTTGGAGAACTGACAAGGATCTATGATTCTAAAATTTGGATTTGTTTGGTTGCTGTTTTGGTAGTTCCTGCTTGTATTCTTGTTGTAAATGTGGAATGGCTTTCAAAATCAATTTTGGAACATGTTTTAAATTTAGTTTATAATATTACGTTTACATGGAAAGTCCTTCTTGAGCAAGGGGATCCCTTTCCCTTGAAAATCACTAAAAAGAGCTACATGCGCTGGACACTCTCAGCTTGTTTTCTTGTTCTTAGCAACGGTTACAAAAGTACTAACGTTTACAACTTAGCCAGACCACGACCAAATTTGTACTACGAAACGCTTGAGCAGATAATCCAGAATGGGTTTAGTATTTACACTAAATCGTTTATTTATTTGACAACTGGCGGTTTAGAAATGGACACGAATCATATGCACTGTACTCATTATAATGGATCTCGTTATCACAAAGTTAACTTATGTATTCAATCCGAACTTTTTCATAAAAGTATCCAGTATAAACGCAGCAGGCAAACTGAATCTTCAAGTTTTTACAAGAACTTGACTATGGTGTTTAACGCGTCTTCGTTGCATCCACAAGTTATGGCACTATTGGAAAAAGTTACAAACGTCTTAGGAATTATGCATATTTTTAATGAAACTGGCAGCTATCCTCTGTCTCTCTCTTTTGTAAGTAAAACTGTTCATCTTATTGCAGATCATTTACGTCAAAACGAAATGTTATGGTTTACCCAAGATTTACTAGCTTGTAAGAAAAGTGCTTTTGTTTTGTCATTGTATGAATGCTACATGCTCGCAAAAGCCATGTACTACTCAGGTGTAGAGGACATATCCATTGGAACAGAGATATATGATAGTACAATATTGGAAATTAATTTGGAGGGACAAGGGTCTAAAGAATATATTACAGAACTGACCAGACTAAAGGAATCCGGGATTGCACAGTGGCTGCCAAATTTGCAAAATCAAATGCACTCGTTTAGTGCATCAGGGTTTCCAGAAGCAGCAAGAATGACTGGAAATATAGCAGTTATATTTATAATCCTACTTGCAGGAGTGTGTTGTTCGTTGATACTCTTTGTTATGGAGATTAGAGACAAAATATGGAATTTTATTCGTCAAGGTTTCAAAAAAATGCAAAAAGCATACAAAACGATTTCGGCTAATTGTAAGTCAAGATGTGTTATATGTTTTAAACTTAAATTTAAAACTTGCAGACGTATTTTCAAACCTAGTGTTTATACATTTTGTAATTATTTTGTAATTATTTTGTAATTAAACTGCTATATTTGTAATTGTTTGTACTTTTTTGTGACAAATCTATTAGCATTTTATTACTTACAAGCATTCAAGCCATATTCGATCATGTAGAGCAGAAAGTTGATATATTCTTGCAGTAGAATGGCTAATATGTACTAGCATCTGCCATATTTGTTGGGTAACAATGTGTATCATTTATAAACAAAAGTTGTACTACATCTAGTTTCAATATCTTGTTACCTATCTCATGCTTATTCACAGTTAGTCTCGAAGGTTAATCTAAACCGAAAATGTATTAAGAATTTCCGCATACATAAAATATAATAGGTATAACTATTTATAGGTAAACATTTAATACACACATACGATTGCCACAACTGAAATAGGCACAAGTAAATTATTTTTTGCATATATTTACTAGCATCATACACGCGCCAGCGCTAGTAACAGGTTAAGCCCTTGTATGACCCTAATCAACATGACGCAAATTGCCTATTTAGAGCAAACACGATATTCAAATAAAGAAGCATCTTCTACAAATTTTACAATTGGCTGCTTCTAATTATAAAAAGCTAGTTAATATGCGTGTCGTATTTTTTTCTGGATAGAACGCAACAACCCTTCCAACGGAAGTAATAAGTACTAGATGGTCATATTAGATAGCCTAAATTAAATATTCTATTAGGTTTGTGTGTGCCCAAAACTTTAAATACCAACATAGTCCAGTCCAGCCAAAAAGTATACGTGTAGTCTATTTACACTTTCTCCCTTAATTGTAAACAACTAACTGTTTGCTGTCTTTACGTATCTTTACCTTAAAACAAATACCCAAATGTTGTACACACTTCATAAATTCGTTAATTCGAATTCATTAAAGTGCTCATAAAATAAAAAATGTTTACCAATAATTTCCAAGTTCTACTAATCATCATTCAAAACATAATTTGTAATTATTAACGAACTTCGCTTTCACTCATTTTTTTGTTCTGTGGCTTACCACATCATATCATAGACCTAGAGACTATTTGGACGTATTAAATTAGCTGAGAATTTGTCACTAAATAAAATTGGTACTTTCTTCACATTGTCAGTGGCAGAAAAATTTACAATGTCTTACAACCATATAGTTCTGTTTACGTTGAATCTTTTTATTCCGGCCATTCTTTCACAACAAGAAAGTATCTGGACTCAATACCAATTCGAAGACAGCTTTAGCCAATCAGTTGCTGAAACTATCACACCATTTGAAAAATGTTTTGTGGAACTTACCACATATGAAACACCATTAAACATACAGCTGCCTGTACCAACGTCAATAAGATACGTTAACATTCCCAAACTTCGCAAAAATGCAAAGCGTTTGAAACGACTTGAAAACAATGCTTTCCTTTTAACCGAGACTAACAACTCCAGCTCTCAAATGTATTTTGATATTCAAGGTAACTTCTACGACAATGTTACTTCTGATACACCTTCTGTAAACCAATCAGGAAAGCAAATCTTCAAATGCAATGGCTCTAAATTCATTCACGGCGGTCCTGAACATGTACTGGACTGGTTTAATGAAGTTTATGGCCTTTGCGCCAAAGTCAACTTTCCCAAATTTGCAGCAAAAATAAGACCCTGGTTTTGTGAAGTACATCTGGATATATATCCAGATCCAAATCCAGATCCTGTCGTACCCCCGATAAATTATTGGTTTTGGCCAATATATCTTGACCCAGGAGCTGTGGAAGGATATCTCCGAAGCGATCGGATGGCCTACTTCCTGACTACGCAAACTTCTCTGCTGCGAGTATATTTACTCGTTACTTCGACTACAGCAAGCAATTCAAAATATGACAGTTGGTTACAAGGAATGTTACGTCAAAGCCGTTGGTATTTTGGGGATTATGATGTATATGGACACCTGCAGACCATTTCAATTTCAAACGAAAATCAGGAATTTGAAGGACTGTCAGTTTTCAGCGTATCAAAACTCTGCATAGGAGAGAATTGCACCTACGAGTTAGAAAGCATATCTACAAATGCAAATATGCTGAACAGTTTGGAAAACAACAATCCTCAAATTGTACATTGCGATCACATAAAGATACAAGTATCGTGGACCAGTACTCTTGGCTTGATATACGGTGAGTTGTGGGATATGACGTCTGTGCAACAATTGCGACGCTCATTTCAAGAAAAAGATCTGCAAGTTTTTCAAGAAATTCAGCATTTTCAAATGTGGAAAATGATATTGGCAAACTCCTCACTTCACGAAGGTTGGTTACAAATTAAAAGATACGCAGATGAACGAAGGCAAGTTCTGTTAACTGCAGATTCTGTACAAATACCAGTAACAAACATTTCTTTGCCACCATCATTTCTTAATCTAAAGTACAAGTATATTGGTTGTGGAAGATCCGCTAATGCTGAACTGAGCTTTGTTGAACTAGTAAGCAGCTTTGACGGTTACAACTGGCTTTGTATATTTTTGATTTACTTTTTGTTTGCACCACTGATTCTAAAATGCTTGATTCGATATAGTAATCTGGATAGCAGCAGTAAAGATAGTAATAGTTTTGTGTACTATATAATCGGTTGCTATAAGTTACTTGTCGAACAAGGCGATCCATTTCGTTGTGGCATTGTCAAAAGTCGTGCATTACGATTTCCGTTAATCTCACTGCTGTTAGTTAGCTTAGTCTTAAGCAATGCTTACAAACGGGAAAATATTAATAGACTTGTGGCACCTATTGCAAAAGTTGAGTACCAACTGTTTCCTCAGCTAGTAGAGAATTTGTTTGAGGTGTTTGTTGGAATTGGTCAGATATTGATAAAGCGGATTCAATCACAAACTTAACAAAAGTAAGCAACCACTATTACAAGAAAAAGAGAGTAAGTGGACAGACTTTTAAGGCTTACTCTTATATGGAAATAGTACAGAGTTTTAGATCATCTTGGTTTAAATATTTGCACAATCACTCAACATTTCATCCTAATTTGTTTGAGTGGACTGCATCAGATCTAGAAATCCTCAGTACACAAGGAGGCTTTAACATGTACTTCACTAAACGCTTTGCAAAATTAGTGGAGAAGAATTTAACTGAGTGCAACAAAGCAGCGGCTATAATACCAGAGCCTCAAATAAACCAACTAAAGAAACAGCTTCTGGAGATACATAGTAGAGACGAAATACATGTTGGTACTCAAACGTTGCTGGAGATTGGACTAGGACATTTTGCTGTGACATTACATGGCAATTGGTATCTAGGATGGCTACCAAGACTTTCTCCTCAGTTTACTAAACGAATGAATGGATACAAGGAATCTGGTATGGACAATAGGTGGCGTGAATTTACCTTGTGGCTTGGAGAAATGCGAAAAGTTAATAAGAGCGAAAGCATTAGTACGTTAGAAGGGGACACTGATCAGAATTCAAACATCTATGGAAATATTGTGATTATTTTTCTGATTCTAATGGCAGGACTGGTTGTATCATTTCTTGTTTTTGGTGTTGAAAACCGGGGGAGAATTTATCTGATAATTGTAAACGTAGTATCAAGAATTAGGAATGATGCTTCAGATTTGGTTGAAGTACTTTAATAAGTCAACAAATGTTTTATATATACATACCATGTGGGTACATGCAATGCGCTATTTGTTAATTGCTGAGAGAATGGAAATGTAACTTAAAACGTTTTGATGTGGACACGTCCTAATGATGCAAGAAAAATAAATATAATTAGTTTGCTGGTTTTTGTAAGTTATATAAAAGTTAAATGATGTGCAAATAAAACACGCAAACCAAAACTTATCTTTGTTTGGTTCGTCAGTACATAAGCACGTTGGAGATGTATAGATAGAACTAATACCGGTTACAAAGCAATGTTTCAAAAATTAGTATTATCAAAAACAAATTAATTACTAGCTGAAAAGGTTGTGTAATTTTAGAACACTTTGTCCTTCCCAACGCATGTAAAATCTAACATAATATATGCTATTCTGTAATATGTTTTTATGTAAATATATTATTCTCTTTCAAATAAAATATAGAAAACTCTAAAACCGTGTAACCATCAGTCTGAAAACTTGTTTGTCCTGTTAGCAATGGTTAAACTTCGAAATATTCAGGCGACGTTTAGAAACTTCTTAAAAGAGTATTTCCAACATCCATTTTTAGGCTTGAAATTTTATTTATTTTTTGCAAACAAGCTTTGTCTTACCCCATTTAAGTGGAACAATACCACAGATCAAATAGGGTTAGAGAAAAACATTTGGAAAATCCGAATATGGACATTCTTTACATATGTTTCACTGGCGAATTCCATTTTCTCTTTCTGTCTCATTCTTTACCGATTTTTCAAAGCAGAAACTGAAACATCTTTGCTAATAACGTTTATAATGTGGTCGTCTATAGTGATTGGAGGCCACTGGATAATTCTAAATTATAAAAATAAAGGCATAGATATATGTCAGGTAATTAACGCGTCGCATACTGCACTAAGTAGGACAAAACGTGGTAAGTTATTTTATATTGTATGGTTTGTTGTTTAATCAATAACATGTAGTTCTTTATTTTCTAGATTCGCATGTTTCCTTCGTTAGCATTTTGCTCTTTTTATTCCTTACGGAAGCTTTGTATGACTCATTTGTGTTTCCACTGTTGTTTCTAATGAAGCCATGTGTATCACAATTGATGAGTCTTGTTTTGCTAAATTGCTCTACACTGGACATCAATATCTCCTGGAAACATCGATGGATTACATACGTAGTAGAAACTTTTCTATTGACAGTTTCGTTAACACCATGTGCAGTTGGTGTCGGAGCTACGATTTATATTATGGAGCATATTGACATAATTTTACAAAGTGGATGTAAAAAGACTTTTTTAAGAACATCAGCCTCTTGCAAAAGTTCTAGCAGAATATTTCAAATATACGAGCAATCACGCCTTTTAGTTAATTGTTGTAATAACGCATTTGAAATGTACATGCTGCCTATGCTACAAACAATGGGAAGTGCGTGTGTCATTGGTGGACTGTTTGGAACATTAGAGCTTTACGGTCGGGTACCTCTTCCAGGCTTTGTGCCCTTTCCTATTGCAACTTTTACAATAATTTTATATCTTGGATTTGTTATGGAAATGGCCTGTAGGGTTAAACGACATTCTCAGAAATTTATCAGAAATGCAAAAAGGTCAGTAGTGTACTCGCAGGAGAAGTACTTCAGAAAGTATTTAAGAGCATGTCCAGTTTTAGCGATTAAAACTGGTACGGTATTTGTATATGATTCGGAAAGGTACGCATCGTGGATTCGATTTTGTTTGCAGAGAACCTTTTTTCTTATAGTTTGCTGCAGGAAGGGCGTCGTCAGTTAAAAATGAAATGAAGTTTTGATTAAAACAGTACATTAGGAGACGGACAAAAACATTGACGCAAACTTTAAATACCAATTTAGAATATCGTGGAATGTTGACATTTGGTGATAATACCTTACCGTATAAAATTGTCAATATATTTTGTTTTGTTGTGTTGTTTCAGCCCTCGTAATTCCCCAAAAATACAATTTTACAGTAAACATTATTTCGTTATTACGTATCACTCAAATAAAATATGTAAATTTAGTTTGAGCAGAAGCAAAGTGGCAAAACAAGTCAGTAAACTGAAACAGTAACCATGTTTACATAATTTTACTTACCATAGAACGCATAATACAATTAATAATTCTAACCATATATTAGATTTCAGTATAACCAAAATTATGTCCAACAAACAATAAGTGTATATTAATAATGCCAACACGAGGTTGGTGCCAGGCTCGTGCATGTACTTTGAAAGACTATGTGAGTGGTAATTCAAATTGTCAGCCATTTCGTTACTCTATTTCTTTGCACGTTTTGTGCTCATGCAACAACTGTCCACATATTCTTCATGAAACACGAGAAAACAATAAAACGGAATAACTTTAATATTTAACAATAACAAAGCAATAATTACTTGGTTTATACATGTAAGAAATGGTTAATGACTGTCTGACTAAATAACTTCAAGTAAAATTTTGGTAAATTTCAATGAGGCAAATGCGTAGAAATACTTCATTTGCATACGCTTTATATGGAATATTTAGACTGTTTGCATAACCATTAGGAAAAACCATATTTGCGATGAGTTTATTTGTTTTGTTTGTAATTTTCTTGTTTAGAGTCATTGTCCAGGCACGACATGTTCAATGGTTATAACTTGTCAGCAAATATTACATAATGTTTCAGTAGTGGTAATAAAAATAATCATCATGTCAAACTAGTATATTACACGCACGCTCCAAATCTACGATTGATGGATAATTAAGGTACGCTTTTTAAAAACAAGGTATGCATGATCAATTACAAAGTAAGGGTCGCTTGAGTATCACGTAGTCTTTATAACTTTCCGTACTCTCAAACAAAACCCACAAATTTCTATAGAAAACTAAAATAATGTTGTGTTATTTGACATCTTCAGGCTCATTAAATGGCGTTATAGTTTATCTTATAAACTCATAGCTTGCAAAAAAACAAATTCATTCTCTTTATCTACTTAGCTTATAAACTTTAATAAAAAATTTAATTATTAAAGGGAGCTTAAGGATGGAAGAACATCTCTCATATTTTGGACTTATTTGCCAGTTAAATTCCACTCTTTCTAGCACATTACTAAAATGGAATTCTGAAAAGCGTCGTGTTCAGCTTGTACATAATTTTAAAAGCAGCAAGACACTACTTGCGTGCAAAACATCTGCACACTTTCTATTTACTTGCTTGATAATCGCACAAGGGTATTTTTGTTTCGGAAATAATACCTCTACAATGTTTGACAAGTTTGTGTTTGGAGCTGTATTGGTTCATTTAACAGCTCCTCTGATGCAATCCCGGTTGTCAAAGAAAGATTGAAACAATCAAGGATTTTATAAATGGGTTAATTCAGTTTTCCGAACAACATAAACAAAAGGATACCATCAAATTTAAAAAGACGTTTTTGGAAAAAGTCGGAGAACTTTATTCTTACGCGTTTCTACCTTCGGTTATCCTAACACCACCAGCCTTCTTCTATGGACTTCACTGGTTCAATCCGTGCAAACCAAGTCTTGGGGGATACTTCCTTCTCCCGGAGTGTTCCACTGTTGCTTACACCAACTGGAAAAATAATAGCTTTAATTCCTGCATTGACATTTTGCTAAAGTTGTTCATATTTGTGGTAAATCATCTAGCAACGGAGGAGGCGTTATCCAGATAAGCAAAGAAGAGCTCCTGTCCGTTACCCAGAAAATTAAAAGGGGAAGGAATGTAGTATAGGGTACTTGTAATGTCATAGAGTTTAAAATAGTAGCAAGTTCAGTCAGCAGCACGTTGTCCTTCTCGTTGCGTTTCAGAATGTTCTAGTACTTTTGTGAGAGTCAAGCTGTCTTGTGGTTCGTCATTCTATTCTTGTTCTTGTCCGAGAGTTGTGCTGACTGACTTGCCGTGCTTAACTAAATTGTACATTATTATTAAGATTAATTAATAAACTAGTAAAACGATAACCTCGGTCTTAGTCATCGTTTATTTTACATGTTATGAGGCAAAAGACATAACAAAATAGGTTGTTACTTTGTTGACTAGTAGAAAAACAAATGTATGAAATATATTACTCAATCAAGTTTATTGATAATTTGTCGCTTATAAAATATGCGCACGCCCTAATAAAATCTCTTTTGTATAAAAGAAGTGATTGCTTAAGTCACAAAAATGTATAATTGCCAAGACGCAACATACTGTTTAAAAATTTAATTCACCATCAATATCGTTTATTAAAAATTTGCGTATAAAGGTGTTTGTAAAAATCATTAAAGTCAGTAAATGAAATATTATAGCAACTCAGACGTGCGACGTGAATCTTTTAGCACGTATTACAAAGTCTCATAAAAATCTTTTATTCATTGACACGAGTTTGCAGGCTTGTTGATAGTGTTGGCTTCAGTAATCAATAAAACAGATAACGTTTTCAAATGGCGGTGAACACACAAATTAACAATTTAAACTGAAAACTGAGTAATCACGTGTTTGGTCATAATCATAATTGAAATATGATGGGTTTGCCATTCATGAAAACAATATGTATTACATGATATGAATTTCTGCCAATAAACTATGTAAATTTGGTTTATTAGTTAGTTATTCAAAAGAGCGAAATGTGTCATTTACTTTTACAATCGGTTTATGCCTTTGAGCAAATTCAAATTGGTATTTTTAAAGGTTACGTTAATTTTGTGCTACAAAACTGCCAATTACACAAAATGTTCATTTTGTGCTATTTATTTCGGGTATTTTCGGTAAAAGCTAAACAATTACTTGTGACGGGTGCAGGACTCCATTTCTTTGTATTATATTTCTGTGTCATTTTTTGTGGAAACATATTCCTTACTAGTCTATATATATATAAGGTGATTGTGGTGTTCGTCGGTAACAAATGTAAACAGACAAATGTAAACAAACAACGTAAACAATAGTAAACAAACAATGTAAACAAATGTAAACAAACAATGTAAACAAATGTAAACAAACAATGTAAACAAATGTAAACAAACAATGCAAACAAATGTAAACAAACAATGTAAACAAATGTAAACAAACAATGCAAACAAATGTAAACAAACAATGTAAACAAATGTAAACAAACAATGTAAACAAATGTAAACAAACAATGTAAACAAATGTAAACAAACAATGTAAACAAATGTAAACAAACAATGTAAACAAATGTAAACAAACAATGTAAACAAATGTAAACAAACAACGTAAACAATGTAAACAAACAACGTAAACAAATGTAAACAAGCAATGTAAACAAATGTAAACAAATGTAAACAAACAATGTAAACAAATGTAAACAAACAACGTAAACAAATGTAAACAAATGTAAACAAACAACGTAAACAAATGTAAACAAACAATGTAAACAAATGTAAACAAACAATGTAAACAAATGTTAACATGGCAACGTAATTATGGTAACCATGGCAACGTAATTATGGTAACCATGGCAACGTAATTATGGTAACCATGGCAACGTAATTATGGTAACCATGGCAACGTAATTATGGTAACCATGGCAACGTAATTATGGTAACCATGGCAACGTAATTATGGTAACCATGGCAACGTAATTATGGTAACCATGGCAACGTAATTATGGTAACCATGGCAACGTAATTATGGTAACCATGGCAACGTAATTATGGTAACCATGGCAACGTAATTATGGTAACCATGGCAACGTAATTATGGTAACCATGGCAACGTAATTATGGTAACCATGGCAACGTAATTATGGTAACCATGGCAACGTAATTATGGTAACCATGGCAACGTAATTATGGTAACCATGGCAACGTAATTATGGTAACCATGGCAACGTAATTATGGTAACCATGGCAACGTAATTATGGTAACCATGGCAACGTAATTATGGTAACCATGGCAACGTAATTATGGTAACCATGGCAACGTAATTATGGTAACCATGGCAAGGTAACTACTTAACCGATGGCAACGTAATTATGGTAACCATGGCAACGAAATTATGGTTTCCATGACAACGTGATTACGGTAACCATGGCAATGTAATTACGGTAACCATGGCAATGAAACAGAATATATGTAAAACAATTTAAAGGAAAATGGATCATCCATGTCATATCGAAAAAATCTTTGTACAGTAATCAATGTTGTATGTTCAATATTTTTGGTTTCAAAGCGTAGCTTGAGTAAACTCTAGTTATAAAATATCGTTCAACAAATTGTTCAGAACTTTAGTTTATGTAGAAATAGACCGAAGGTAATTTGTCCAAAGAAATAAAGTCACTAACTGGAAGTTGTTTTTGTGACAGATTGGTTGATTGTCCATTAATGGAGTTAATTACATTTTTGAATTTGAGCACAGCCTAAAATTGACTTTTTTCAAATTAAAAACAATTACACTAAACAATATTAACGGTTCAGAGGGTATAGAAAAGATAGACTATCCACACAAGTGTATACAAAAAGTCAGATATGATTCACTTGCTAAAACCTGAGTTATACTCTATTATGTCTATTACCAGCTTTTGCTGACTTTTTCAAAACAAATTTCCTGTGGTCAAGATTGGGTAGCAGCTTTGATCAAAGCACGACAAGCCGACAACTTGGAGTTATTTTGGTTGTCAGAAGAAACCAGTAGTTAAACAAAATATAATATATCAAAGTTTCTTGAATTATCTAAGCGTTGAAGCACGATTACAGTCTACGTTCTGCAAATGCTTATTATAATATGTTTGTTAAAACACATTTTGTCAGAACAACTTAAACTCAAAAACAAACCGCCTATTTCGTGTAATTAATATCTAGCCATCGACACATGGCGTATTTTTTAGAATGTGGAGTTGGAGCAATATGAAAAACAAACACAAAATAGAAGCAGTTAAAGAAATACGTCAAATCAGAAACCTACTATATCTATATTGGCAAATTGTACAACTTACTTCATTAACTTATACCTTTGAAAAATTATATAAAAGAATGCAAGCACAGCTGACATATTTTGGCGTAATTTGCCAAATCAGTTCTTGTCTTTCCAGTATACTTTTACGGTGGGACCCTGCAAAACGTCGCATGCATCTAGTAAAACAATACGAGCAAAGCAAAAATCTCCTTTTGTGTAAAACTATTTTGCATTTTATTTTAACTTGTTTAGTGTTTATTCAAGGATATTTTGGTTTCCGTCATCAAAAGTCTACAACTTTTGACAAATTTTTGTTTGGAGTCATATTGTTGTACTTTGCAGTTCCTTTAGTGCAAACCATAGGTTGTCAGAGTAAAGTCAATGCAATAAAAGATTACATTAATGGGCTACTTCAATTTTCCCAAAAATATGGAGAATCTTCAACAAAATCTAGAAGCGCATTTTTGGAAGATATTGCTAAATTTTATGCATACGCTTTTATTCCAGGAGTGATCTTAACTCCACCAATGCTTGTGTATGTGCTTCATTGGAACTCACCGTGCAAACCAAGCCTTGGAGGATATTTTCTTCTCCGGGAATGCTGGAGTGTTAAAAGTGTACCTCAAGCAAACAGTTATTTTGCTGATGGTGCTGCATTCATCTTAAAGCTATCAATTTTTATTTTAAACCATCTAGCAATGTCATTTTGTTTTCATGTAACTTTGTTTGTTGTGAGTGGAATCGAAGTGCTGTGCACACTGCGTTTAGCTGAATGCGTAAAAGTATTTCAAGCAATTACCAAAAACAACTGCAATTTGGAAGCATTTGCACCTGTTTACAGAAATATTCAAATTTTAGCTAGATATATGAATGATGCTCAACAAACTACTTTACTCAGCTCAATATTTTTTGTTTGTGCATTCTTACCGGCGGTTTGTACTACATTGTTAATTCAACTTGAAGGGTCAATGCAGAATTTAGTTGTGATAATACTGTTTTCTGTGGTGATAAGCGAGTGCTCTGTGTTTGTTTTAGTAGCTTTAAGTATTATGGGAAACCTTAATCAAAGAACCGTAGAAGTATTTAGAGAACTCAAGATGCAATTAACAGACAGTACAAATTTAGAATACAGATTCAACAGAAAATTAAAAAGAAAGTTTTATAATTCGTGCAATATGGTTAAAGTTAGATACTATCCAATTAATTATGTTGGTCGTCTAACTCCGTTAGAGTGTTTGGATTTTACAAATGCGTTGACTATACAATTTTTACTTCTTTCAAGAAGATATTAATTAATTTCTTGATGTTTGCTCTAATTAACGGATGAAATATAGTATAGTTAATAGTTAGAATTTATATGAAAGTATAACGGGCTTAACGGATGCGGTTTAAGTTTTACTCAAGCTTAATAGTTAGACATCTTTGTGATTAGAACTATACATTACATTAATAGAAATAAAAAATATTGCATTTTTCAAACACTACAAGCATAACCAGCTGGCTTTCAGTCTTGCCAATTCAAATTATCTAAAACCGGCAGCATAATTCCATCAACTGTTCTATCCAGTATGCACTGAAAATAATTAACCTCCGCTCCTCTCCGAAGAATAAACAGTGACCCACACGATATATGAATTGGTTGCACGGCTACAATAGCTTTTTCAATTTCTTTTGCTTTACGCCTAGTATATAACTTTTCTCTGTTTAGCAAAACTGATTTTTTGTTTCGATATAATAACTTTGCATTCATTTCATGAATTTTAACACCTAATGGTAAAAGCAATGAAATAAAGAGAAGAACAACCCCAGATACAACTACTGGAAACCAGGCGACATTTATGGGAAGTAGATTAATCATTTTTAAGGAAACTACATTATATGTAACAACTACTGTAAAACCAGCTCCCATTAAAACTAGTATAAGTTGGCAGATTGGGTACTGAATCATATTCATGCAAATTTGTCCTGCTTGACATTGACGTACTAACATTCAATTACAGGATCGCGGGCTGCAATGTCAAAATACATAAATAGTATCGTAGAGCCGTTTTCGCATATGTATAGCATAAATGTAAGATAGCTTGCTGTAAATCGTCCGACCTCCATGGTACACAAGAACGCAAGAATGTATCTTACGGGTACATTAACAACTTTCCAAGGAATTAATTTTGGAACTGTTACCAAAAATGGATCAAGTTTACAATAAAGTCCAACAGGAACAAAAGCAAACGGAATAAGCCAAATGATCTTTAGTAGAATGCAATGGTACTTTATCATACGTTTCCAAAGTTGTCTGCCCTGAGTAGCATACTTCTTTGTGTTTTGAACCTCACTCTGCTCCATGAAGTTTCTTAAACCGGACATTAGTTTAATTCCAACGACAAACTGGTCCAAATTCAGAATCAGCACAGTTGCCGAAACCCAACAGAATATACCTGTTACAAGAAATGTAAAGGCTATAACAGCGTATACTATTGACCTCGTAAACATTGCGTAGACACAGGAAGAACAACCAATCAAACCTATCATTGGGTACATGATGATGTACCAAGGAACGTATCGATAGGAAGCTATGCCCTTTGTAGTAATTTGCTGCTGTTTATTGTCCCATTCGAATGGCATGGGAGCAATTCGACAAACCACGTTGTATAGTTTATTTATCTCAGTAAATGCTGCAGAGCAAAATGAGACTTGACATTCCAATCGCAAAGATTGTGACATTTTATGAAGTTTTCTAAAACAAAAAGCGTATAGTGTCGTCGCGTCGTGTAGGTGGAAAGTCGTGTAGTTTAAAAAGCAAGAACGTAGCCTGCAGATAAAAGAAAAGAGAAGCGCAAGCGCCTAAGTACTTTGTAAAATGACTGTGTTTTTAGCAAACTGGACATCACACACTACATAGAAGCAATTTTCAAACATTGCAACTGATAAACAATAATTTATTTAAACAATTTTGTCTGGTAGACTGAGACGTGATAAAAATATTTGTCAGGTTTAAAAAAATATTTTCAAATGTTCAAGGTTCAGCTTTGATTTAAACTGGTTCACCTGTTTATGAAAACAATAAAATATGTTGATGTATGTTCAGAACCGTTTCGGTTTACGACTTACTGCAAAACACTACAATGTGAAATTCGAAAAAAATAGTTTCTAAAAAATACCTGCAGTTGCATGCAAAAATAACAATTTTTACCTGGACACATTGTTAAAGTAAGTAGTTTATCATTTTTCCACCGATACTTTAATATATATTAGTGTATGACATATTTTCAAACAAACAAGTTTGTCTGTTTGTTTAGTCAGACTAATTTACAGAGAAACTATAAACTTAGATAACAAAAACAAGGTCATCTTCTAAAACAACCTTGAATGTCCAAACTTTGAAACTCCTAATTGCTTTTCGTCAAACCTAAAAAACTATCTTGATGAAATGGATAAAAGAGGATACGGGTACAAAACTTAATAAATAGGTTTAGCTACTCAATGATTTTGTTGTGTCCGTCTGCTTTTAATTTATTTTTCTTTATTATAAAGTTGCAGCGGTGGGCTCAAACATGGTTCACAAGTATACTTAACCTTTTCAAGGAGCCCGGTTAAAAGAAAAAGGTTTTAACGTCATTTAACGTTACATGTTTTAGATACACACCGCATCTGTTTATAAATGACGTTACGACGTTGCAATTTATTGCATTACGACTATTTGCATTAGGTCTTTTTGCATTTTGTCTTTTTGCATTATGGCATTGGCATGCTTTTTGTTTAAGCTAACGCCTCTTCGATACGTTGCTGGTATCGGTTTATTATTTATCATATTTGAGTATTTACTTTACAAGTGTATGTGATAAATGAACACGCTAATTTTACTTCCTTGACGACAGAAGGGTGTACGAACACTTACTATTTACAATACAGAACTTACAAGGAGTTTAGGTTTTACACAGGGCATTTACGTTTAAAATATTATTATGACTTTGGTACAAGATTGTAAGCACAAACAATATTCCAATACGGCATGATAATCAAAAGATGAGGAAACGAATCGAGGACCATTTGCAATATTTTATATAAAAATCAATCAACAATATTGATCTAATATCCGTTTACGAAACCATCAAAAAGAGTTTAAAAAAATATAATATGCTTTGTAAGTTGAGACATTAGGAACCCCTTTAACTCAAAAAACATTTTATATAAGCATCCGTTATGTAGTTTTACTTAATATAATCAATAAAAATTGTTACATATAGTATTGCGAAATTTTTATAAACTGGTAAAAACCTTATTTTGGCATTTGGCACAGTATAGTTAAAAGTACCTTTTAAAATCGTCATTTCTATCGATTTAAGCAAATGCTTAAATAATTTCGTGATTAAGGTAGTTAAAAATACTGAACCATGGTAGACATTTTCTTTTGTTAAAAGTCCAGGAAGTCGAGTAGTTGCTCTGCACAGGTTGTTAATCAACTGTTCTAACTGATATTGCTTACATCTACAATTAAGCAATCCTTAAACACTATTAAAATACAAGCTTTCATAAGCTGCGTAGCTGTTAACTAAAAAATATTATAAATTTCGTTTGGTGTATTAACTAAAGTATTTTATTGAAGTAAAACATCATCAAAATGCAAATTTACAAAGCAAATCAAAACGTTCTCCATCCAAAGGCGTTAACGCCACTAGAAGCATTCACCTTTCAACTTATTCAATGGCAATACTTTTACATGCCACAGTATTATTTTCAATGGAATACCAACTTTTCCCATCTTTCATTGTCTCTTAACAGAAAAAGCTTGCGTGGATTATTTGTCTTCATTGTCCTAAACCTTCTTGCTGTCATCGGTTGTCTGTATGTTGCCAGCACACACCTTTTAGTAAAACCCAAACCTGGATACAATCTTGGCATTTTGGTACTACAAGCCTGCGCCACAATAGCATGTGGTGTATTTTTGATTGCTGTAGCGTTGGCATACATACATCTTGACAGCTTTGCTGGCATAAATCAATTGCTTAATTTTCAGGACCTATATATACCAGGTATGTTGCAAACTAAATTGCTTCACGACGGCAAAATCATTAACAAAATATTTTTGTAAATTTTTGGTAGGTTTAAAATGGCACTCATCAAACAAAACTACTAAACTAGTTGACATTACTGTGTTGCTGATGATAGTGGGTTTACAAGGTGGCCCATATATTGCTCTAGCAACCGTGATCTTTTTTAAATTTGACCCGTATTTATTTGTGCTTCAGGATATACTTGGTAACCATGATGAACAAAGTCTGCAAACAAGGCTGCTGGGGTTTCCTATTCGAATTTTAGTTGCATGTGCTGGTTTGGAATGTGGAAGAACATTAGCATATGGTCTAGTACTTTTTGTAGCAGGAGTGAACAAAGCTTGCATGGTGCTTTGGAATTTCAAACTTGTGCTTATGTCACATAACGATCCAGAAATAACTTATAAATTCCTGCAATGTTATTCTAAATTTCTGGTAGTATTTTCAACAATTAGAGAAATCACGAGCGAAGCAGTCTCTGTTCTTATATCTGGTATGTTCTGGGCAGTAGTTGGACTTATTTGGATTACTGTATGTAATGGAAATTTATGTAGTGATAATTTTTATTGGGGTAATAATGTCTATTTTGGTAAGTGTAGTCGTTTGCTTAGCTTCTCATCTTGATAAATCCGCCAAGTTTATCAAAGTGTGAAAATATTGCTAGTTTAAACCTTGTTAAGTTGGGTAGATGTTCACCAAAAACTAAATTAGAATATGCTGTGTTGAGAAAATCTGTAGTTGCATTACAACCAATTGGGCAAGTTTATAAGCCTTTTTTCAAGATGGATCATCAGTTTCAAAGAGATTTCTCAAGTAACTTGGTTGATCAAACAACAAGTGCAATATTAATGTTTGAAGTTTAGGCTTCTAATAAGTACTCCACGTTTGAGAAAAATGCACGAATATCTTTGTATAGGCAAAACAAATTGCTGACTTGATTTAAATGCTTTTATTGCATGCGTTCATGTAGTATGTATGCAGTACTGATGCGTAAGAAGGTACTAAGGCAAACAACAATAACAATTTCAAAATTAAATCTCTACTTTTCTACTTGACGTTCACTAAAACTGTAAAAACTATTCATTTTTCGTATTTCTGTGTAAATGCATAATAAATAACTTTTCGTATAAATTAACTAAAACTGTAAGCAATGAAGTTGTTTTTGGTATAAATGCAAAACGTGCAACATGTTACATGATAAAACACCAAACCACTGATTTACTGTTCTGTAAAGTCCGCTTGCTAAAGATTTACGGATTCTGTGCTACAGCCTACAAACCTTTTGCCTTTTCATTCGGCTTTAATTCGGTTAAACCCTTAAGTTATCATATTTAATTCAGCCCATAAGCTAAGTTAGAGCTTGAAAAGGAAGAATGCGTGCCTACAAGTTTCCTTTGTTCATTGTTACTACGCGGGTGGTCTTGAGGCTTCATCCCGTCTTTACTAATTCTTAGGAACTGTCCATAACTTAACTAAAAGTTACAAAGTAAGTTAGTTAACCACTCCCAATTAACTACCCTCGTGTCTTTGCCAAGCTTTATTAAATGCCCTTGTCTTTTATTTCAGTTCATAAAAATATGCACAACTTCACGTGTGAACGTTACCTTAACATTGTCTGGCTTTATTTATGGCGAGGATACACCAGCATGCTCACCACAGATCGAAGAGACCACCCAGAATACACCAAGCCAGCACATCCATTCACTTGCCTTTTTTCCTATAGAGCTGAACGGAGCTTATCAGCCATCTAAATTCTGACGATTTTTTCAGGAAATAATTTATCGATTAGCTAGACAATTAATTACAAGATTGACTATCCGAGAAGCAGTTAAATTAGTTGTTTAAATTAAAATGGCGGTGTCCACTGTGGAAGGTCATGAACCCTCCTGTCCAAGGATCACCGACGAGGACAGCGCTGAAGCAAGACTGGGGATAAGGCTACCCCCCACCAGAAGAAGTCCCCAAGGACCCCGTACTAATCAATTAATCTACATTCGGGATGTGATCCTCAAAGCCATGATTCGTCACCCGGGCAGCTTCTGGTTCAGGAAGCCCATCGATCCAGTGAAACTCCGACTTGTGGTAAGTTCCTTTTAAAATGGAGGGGATTTTTGAGGTGGAAGTTTAATGGATTTTTTAACTGTTTGTGTTAGAATTACTACGAGTTTATCAAGCAGCCAATGGACCTGGAAACTATCCGAAACAGGATCACCAATCGATATTATCAGGGCGCTAAAGAATGTCTGGAGGATTTCCAGTTGATGTTCTGTAACTGCTATGTGTACAACTTGCCGGATAGTGCGGTGACTAAAGAGGCTAGGGAGTTGGAAATGACGTTGTTAAGGAAGTTGGTTGACATGGAGGAGACGGAGGAGGTGATGCCGGAGGGTACACCGATTTACAAGAAGAAACAATGGAGCACTACGAAGGAGTGTGCTATTTTGAATCAGAGTAAGGAGGAGGAACAAGGAGGGAATGGGGAGGAGATTAGGAGGGCTTTGAGGGTGAGGGAACCCAAGAAATCCCTGGAGGTTGAGGTGGTGGAGGTTCCTAAGAAGGAGAAAGTTGGAGGAGGAAAGAAGATCATTAAAAGTGGTGGAAACCAGAAGAAGAAGGGTAAAAAGGGATCGGTTTTCTACAGGTTGAATAAGGAAAGGAGGAAGAAGAGACTTGAAATGATTGAAAAGCAGGTGGGTTATGGAAATGGATTGTTAAGTTAGTTTTTAAAAGAAAGGTTTTAATTGTGTTTTTTATTATAATTTTAGATGGACTTTCTAAAAAGCTTGGTGGAACAGATGAAGAAGGACGAGGTGAAGGACAAACAGTTGTTGAAAAGGCAGAGAAGTAGAAGTGCGTCTTGTTCTGGAAGGGGTTCTGGAGGGGAAAAGAAGAAGAAGACGGGAAGTCAAAGGTCGAGAAGCGGCACACCGGCAAAAAAGACCCCAAATGGTGCAGATTCCTCCAAGACAAAACAAATTTCACCTATTGGACCACCACCTTCTCATGAATCTGATGCTGTAAAAACCCCAGGGGGGAGTGCCAAAGAAAAACCGTCACCTTTTAAGACGCCGAAACCTGTTGCCGCTTCCAAGTCAAAACCACCTTCAACCACTTCCAAGCCTGTGGTCACCTCCAAGCCGAAACCTGTTGCCACCTCCAAACCGAAACCTGTTGCCACCTCCAAACCGAAACCTGTTGCCACCTCCAAACCGAAGCCTCCTCCAACTCCAACTCCCTCCACCTCCAATTCAAAGGCTCCTTCAATCCCAACTCCTTCCGGTTCTTCTACTTCCAAGTCAAAGACCACTGAACTGGTACTGGACAAAACCAGTCGAATGTCACCCGAGGTACTTCAACAGTTGAAAAGTATGCTGGATCAGTTAAGTGACGAGGACATGGCGGATATCGTCCAAGTGGTTTCCTATTACGACTACGAGGAACCGGAGGAGGAAGATGATGAGGATATACTCAACCTGAAGGCTTTGCCACATACCTGTCAATGGGAGATTTGGGGGATGACGGAAACCAAACTAGGAATGGCGAATGCGAAGAAGAAGAGTAAGGAGACCACTGAAGTGCTTCAGGAGGAAGAGGCTGCTTCTGCTTCCGTTACCCCGTCTGCAGTTCAGGTTGATAATGATCCCTTCATTTTCGGTAAGTTTATTTTTAAAAACAATAAAAAATACCTTAAATTATTCTCAATTAACTTTGTGGTTTTTAATTGCTCTTGCTAAAGGTGCAGTTCATCAAGATTCACCTGATCCTGTTTCTGATCCGTCTTCAGGGACAGAGCCTGTCGTGCCAGTTTTCAGTAGCATGGATGACGATATTAATGATGATGATGACGACGAGGATGATGACACTTTATTGGATATTTATTGAAGAGTTTCGATTGAATTTTAGCAATTTTTATGTAGTCATAATACATTTATCATTATGAATTAATTATCGGTAGAGTGTTTAAAGCTATTTGAGCAAATTGTATAAATTAATTGAATACTGTTCATCTTGTACACCTATCCTTTTGTTGTACTTTTACTGAATCTGATAAGCTATACTTTAAACAGTTATCAAAACAGCACATTTATCACTTAATAATGTAGCTAGTCTAGCTAAGCTTTTAATTTGTTAACTAAAATCTTTGTATAATTCCGTATTAGTTTTTTTGTATAATAATTGCGCATTGAATTTGAATCCCAGTTGACTTATAATTTTGTAATTTGTAGTTTGCTTAGGTTTTAGTAGCTTTTACTTTTTCACGACAAAGTAGAATATTATGGTTATAGTTTTAATATAGTTGGTAATTATTACATTCCAATAATTAATTACTTTTGATTATGTATTATTTTTACATGTATGAAACGAATGTTTAGTCAGTTACAATATAATAAATGAACTTGAAACGCTATAAGTAATCTACGTGAAATATATTCCCAACCATAACCGATTACTTGCATGTAAGGCACAATTTACTTTCCCAGTGCATTTCTTGCCGATACAATTTTGACACAAGTTTTTAGGATGACAGACATGCTAGTTACGTTCTTTCAGTATGAAAACTATGACAGTTTGTACAACTGCTTGAAAATGTGCGGTCAAGGCTTGCTAGATTTGGAACTGGAGATTCCCAAAAATGGTGGAACCCTGCGTCTTTCCAAATTTAACCTTTCCATTTCTGTATTTCCAGGATGACGGTAAAGCTATTGGACACCAAAGTGGCTGCTGGACCACCACCAGACTCCACCGTACTCTGTAGCGAGGGATGTTCCCGAAATGTGAGAGATTTACTTCAATCCCTTCTCCGGAAGACACCGTCCCTTTTGTCACATTTCCCATTATGCACAAGCTGGAAGCACTGAAAATGTATTCAATAAATAGTGAGCTGGAATCCGAACTTTTGGACCTGAGCCACTATTTTCCCAAGTTGCACACTTTGCATCTGAACCAGCAAACACCCCCAATGTTTCATAAATGGACATCCGGTTCCCAAGCCAGTGGCGTGGTCAACTTGTCCCTACTTCTAGTGGATGAGGGCTTAAAATGGAATGATCGGGGCTTTTACCAACCTACCACTTTGGAAAATATGCAACGGGCTCATCTAGCCTTTCCCGGGGTTACCCACTTAACTCTAAATCATACCGGAACGCAGACATGTGGACTGAAGTATTTATTCATGGAAATGAATCAGTTGACTTATTTGAAGATCGTTGAGACGGAAAGTGAAATTGTGGAGAATTATTCAGACTGCTGGGATTTCATTCTGACTGGCTTGCCCAGAGTATTGATTACCGGAATAAGGGAGAATCCGGAGCTTTTGGAAGTGATTGAGGTAAAAAGTGATAAGCTGTGTGGCATTTCATTGCTCACGGCACTGAAAACGCTGGAGTTGAAAGCTTCATTTCCGAACAAGTCGTCACTCATTTCGGATTTCACGTTTGGTTTCGCATTGAATAAAATGTCGGGCCTGAAAAACCTAAAGTTAGAAGGCAGGTTTAAGGTCAACGCTGCAGAACCTGCCCGATGTTCTGCGAGCTTTAACATGGGCAGGATAGGGGAAGGCGTCTTGACGCCATTTTTAATACATTACAAGTACATGGAAATCCTCGATGTTCTGCGAGCCAGGCTCGCCGGCTCGGGCAGATTCTGCAGCGTTGTTTAAGGTACGAGGTAGTTTGTTTAAGATGGGGCATTGCAAAAAGTTTACTTTAAAATCTCATTTATTGTTCTATAATTTGACATTTTAGGCTTTTGAAGCAAGCAAAAAGGCAGGGAAGACGAATGGACGCTTTATTTCTTATGCTGCATAAATTGTATACATTAATTTAACATTTTGATGTTTGGTGCATGGTAGTATGTGATACGAAGCATATTTTTCAAAGGCAATATTTGAATTGTCAGGATAAAATCGTTGGTTTCCCGGAGATTCTAGGCATACTCTCATACCAGTCATAACCTCAGAAGGCATTTCGATTTTTTAACATCGAAGTGACGGCATGCATGCAAAACTAAGACTTAGAAATCAGAACAAGTGTATGTAATCTAGGAGCTAAGTATTTTTTCAGATGAAATACGGAGTACATGAAAATCTTTAGAAGATTCCTTAACTTGCTTTGATTTAAAAGTCACTCAAATTCTGGTTGGTGTTGTCACTCCCAACGCCTAACATTCATACACTAAAGTTTTTTGTTCTGTTAATCCGTAATCAACCTTTGGTAGCTGTGAGCTGCGGAGTTACCTAAAAAAAATTCGCAAAAGCATTTTGCAGAGAATTTTGTTGCAACCTCGCACTGCAACTAAACTGCTGCTATCAATCGTTTCACAAGTTTCGGAAACATAAGTTTGTTCTTGGTTCTCCAATGCAATGAAATATCTTCCTCAGAAATTTATACTTTCCACTTTAATTGTTTTGCAGTGAGCACTATTTGCACTACACGTTTAAAGCCTAAATCAGAATCTAATACTACCACGTGAATTCTTTTGCTACTTGTTCGTAAACTAGCCGACTAACCGTCAACCAGTTACCCTAAATTTTATCCGTGCCCTGATGCTATTAGAAGGAAATCAATTTAACACAAACACAAGCAAAAAACGACCGATTCCACAAAAACCTTTCTCTTTATTACGCACAAATCTCAATTAAAATGCCCACACATTCAATCACAATGAACTCAATCAAACTACTGAAAATGTTCTTAAAACACTGAAAATAACTCAAGGAAAAAAGTGGAATATCCTCTCTCTATCTCTCAATTAATGATCTTTCTCTCAATAAAATGATCTCTCTCTCGATTAAATGGTCTCTTCTCAATTAAATGGTCTCTTCTCAATTAAATGATTTCTTCTCAATTAAATGATCTCTTCTCAATTAAATGATCTCTTCTCAATTAAATGATCTCTTCTCAATTAAATGATCTCTTCTCAATTAAATGATCTCTTCTCAATTAAATGATCTCTTCTCAATTATTATGATCGGTGATCCTTGATCACTCTCCAAAATTACTTCTCTCCTTTCGACTGAAAGTCTGAACTGCCAAGTGCCAACTGACTGCTGTTGCTGCTATTCTGCGTTCCGTTTTCTTTCTGTCCAAAAAAGATGATGCAATTCTCGTCGCACGCAGCCTTTTTCTCTCAATCCCACTCTTCTTCACCGCCTTCCCGGTTCTTTGGGAACATAATAGCATATAGCTACTACCTCAAATAACCAGGCTAACGCCTGTCTCCGAAAACCCCAATACAGCAAGAGTTTCCTTTGTTGTTTTCGTTCATCCTCCCCCAAATGAAATGACGGGAGTCTTTTCATTTCCGTCTATGTTGATACCTTTGTGGAGGTCTAAACTCCCTCCATAAGCAATAAACTTTCTCCCCCGCTCTCACCACGGGGTCTATACGATCAGCCTCTTAATCGTAGGCATTTATACTGTCCACAGTCATATTACGTCTTCCTGGAGAATGTTCACGTGTCCAAGAAGTTGTTCCAAGCATCATTAATACTGTCCAGTTGCTTCTTCAGAGGATCATTTCCCTTGAGACCAGAGTGCCCCAAAACGGTAGTCCAACTGGGCATTTCCTTCATCTTCGTAATTTAATATTTGGCTAATTGTAGCCAGTCTCTGCTCAGCATCATCCTTTTCTCCCAAACTTTCTCCAGAAATTATGTTAATCTCTCCCTGCAACGGACCGGACTCAGCCAATCCCGGAAGCTCTCAAGTTGACTATCAAACTTTTCATGTTTAAAATCATGCCTCTCAATTTGTGCCCCCGCTTTTTGCAGCATAGTACCTCAACTTTTTCTGTCCTTGTTCCAGGTTTGCTTCACATTCTGCAGTCTGCAATTGACATCATTCACATTATAATTAACATCCAAAATGAGTGTCAACTTTTCCCTGGTTCTGTATATCCAATCCTGGCATTCTTGACAGTTGATCGTTTAACTCCAATCTGTGAATCACTGCATTAGCCAATCTCAACAATGCATTAAACTTGGTTGCCATTTGTGTCACCGCATTGCTCACTCTACTATCCGCACAAGTTCCCAGAAGGAATATTGCTTCCAAATTTAAATTGTCCCAGCTCCATTTTTCAGTCAAATATGGTTTTTTCTTCTCTGTCAGGGTAATATGCAGTTGTTGGAAGGACTTTACATCATATTCCGTTTTGGGAATCTACTTCTCCGTTTTTCAATACGGATCTTTCCACTCCTTCCCATCTAACTAAACCAGCTGAGTTTTATTCAGCGATTCGGAATAGTTATCAAATTTCTCTTGTAGAATTGCCACTGTCTTTTCAATCAACTCCCTGTCATCGTCATCCACCATCTGACAAGCCTTGGCAACTACAGTTTTTCAGTTTCTTTTTTTTTACACTCAGTCATCTCCGACTGGAGTACCTTCAACTGTTAATCTTTAGAAAAGGTGTTTAATTATCGCCCACAGGCTCTTTAAGTATCCCCTCTACATTTTTCAGTCAAACGGTATACTCCCTGCTAAGCTGTTCAAAAGCTTCCCGACTATCAGAAACTCCTCCAGTTCCCTCTAATCTTGTCATGATTCTTTTCCACAAACTGAAGGTCAGCAAGGTTCTTGTTACACTGACTGCTCTGTCAGTTCCTCCACTTTCGGAGTCCTTTACTCTTTACAGCGTCTGCTGTTTTCCAAGAAGGAATCTTTTCAGGATATTCCTCTACTGAGTAGAGTCTACTACAATTTCTCCTTCGTAAATTGCGCTCAACTTGCTGTCAAAAGTAAAATTATCCGTGATTCCTTTGGAGTCACGTCACATGATCTTCTTCGCCATGCCACCAATGATTCTATCCAAACTGTAAAGCTTGTTTTAGAAATCTTTCTCCAGAACAATAACCGGTGCTATATTCACCGTGCCAATTTGATTTCTGCAAACGTCCAGCCTTTTCTCCATTGTTTTCACAATTCTGTTGACAAGCTTTACAGATATCTCAAAGCATTTCAATTCAGCAACACTAGGTCCCCTATCATCATCCGCTGTCGAGCCTGGAGTCAAATTCGGCCTAACAAATTTCTTTATGAATAAATCAAGAAGTTATGTGCGAAAGTGGGTCGATGAACCAGCACTTCATTCACGAGATCTTGTACAGTACTACAAAATGTTCCACAGTTCCTGGGCGTCATTGCATACTACAGGGCCTGCTGGACAACACTCCAATTGGAATCATCCAGGGAATCCACGTTCGACTGAATGGTCTTCAGGATTTCCTCAACGAAATCCGTTGTACTCTGTGCTATGGCTTTGACCAGCGATCCCAAGCGTAAACCCAGTCTTCTCACTTTCCTACTTCTTTCCGCTACCTTGGCAGACGGTGCAATAGTGGACCCCATACTAGTTTCCCCTATCGCTGGACAGTACTTCCATTTGGCAATGGCCACCGATGTACTTTTCCCTGCGCCATTTTCCACCGGCTGGTGCAGTTTGCCAGCGGGTGTCTTTCGTCGTAACTTGATGCTATCAACCTTATCCTTAACAACAACGATGTTCATGCTGCTGCGCTAGTTCCAGCCGATAACTTTGCTCGCTTCATTCTACAAAGTAATTAGCTATTAAACCACCTACTAAACAATACAAATTCAACCACTCGGTTTCTAGTTCGATAACCGTCTATTTTCTTTTTCGCTATTAGAGCGTTCACACAATGATGTGCAGTTCTTAAACTTTACTTCACATCACATCACATCCTCCACAATTCCGTGGAACGGATTCGGGCGTTATATTTTTATCGAAATACTTTTCAACAAGCTTTCGAGCAATGTTACGCCTGCATTTGGCTCTAATCACACTCTAGTGATTAAATCAAGACTCAAGACAGGTGCTTGTACCATTTTTCATTCCTCCAGCGGCTTTTCCAAAGCACACTGGAGTCTTTCAACTCCCCAGTTTCCGTTTCCTTCACTTAGCACCAAGGTCACGTCGGGGTCACCAATTGTTCGTAAACTAGCCGACTAACCGTCAACCAGTTACCCTAAATTTTATCCGTGCCCTGATGCTATTAGAAGGAAATCAATTTAACACAAACACAAGCAAAAAACGACCGATTCCACAAAAACCTTTCTCTTTATTACGCACAAATCTCAATTAAAATGCCCACACATTCAATCACAATGAACTCAATCAAACTACTGAAAATGTTCTTAAAACACTGAAAATAACTCAAGGAAAAAAGTGGAATATCCTCTCTCTATCTCTCAATTAATGATCTTTCTCTCAATAAAATGATCTCTCTCTCGATTAAATGGTCTCTTCTCAATTAAATGGTCTCTTCTCAATTAAATGATTTCTTCTCAATTAAATGATCTCTTCTCAATTAAATGATCTCTTCTCAATTAAATGATCTCTTCTCAATTAAATGATCTCTTCTCAATTAAATGATCTCTTCTCAATTAAATGATCTCTTCTCAATTAAATGATCTCTTCTCAATTATTATGATCGGTGATCCTTGATCACTCTCCAAAATTACTTCTCTCCTTTCGACTGAAAGTCTGAACTGCCAAGTGCCAACTGACTGCTGTTGCTGCTATTCTGCGTTCCGTTTTCTTTCTGTCCAAAAAAGATGATGCAATTCTCGTCGCACGCAGCCTTTTTCTCTCAATCCCACTCTTCTTCACCGCCTTCCCGGTTCTTTGGGAACATAATAGCATATAGCTACTACCTCAAATAACCAGGCTAACGCCTGTCTCCGAAAACCCCAATACAGCAAGAGTTTCCTTTGTTGTTTTCGTTCACTACTTTTGACTATCATCCAGAGACCGCAGGACTACATTTTTTATATCTTTCCCTATAGAAACAAGTCCCTTCAAAGTTAATATGTGTAACAATAAGTTTGCATCCTATCTTAAATAATAATAAGAGCATGTTGTCGTAGACCGCTGAGTGCATTTAAAAATTAGGTGCTTTTAGTGTATGTGTTTATTTTGAGTGTTGCGATGACATATTCATGTGTCTGAAATAAGATTACAACAGAGCGTACATAACGCATGCTCAGGTCGTAATCGTAGCTTATCATTGCACCTAGAGTTATCTTAGTAACCAAGGCTTATCATTCACCGAGAGTTATTGTAGTATAACCTAAGCTTATCAATGCACTAAGAGTTATCGTAGTAACCAATGCTTGAGTAGTTATATTGTAATAACTAACTGAGGCTATCATTTCATAAAATGATCGTATGAATCGGGAGTCAAAATATCTTATAAACTGAGAAGATATCAAGAAGTTTCTTAATATCAGTTATTCATTCAAGTAGTGAATTGTCTTAACATAAATGGGTTTAATCTATGGCATCTACAGTGGTAATATAGAACTATGGCAAATCCAATGTATGTGTGTGTCAACATTGTATTTTCCATTGCAAATTCAAAACATAAAGGTGTGGGGGAACTAGGCGTTATTATCAAAATTTCAATTTTAAATTATGAACCGAATTTCTCCAGCCTCATGAAAACTGAGCTTTAATCTAAGTTAAATGAAGAAAATTTGCACGCATTTTTGGCTAAAGACTTCGGCCTTTTCCGTGGGACATCCTCCTACACCTTAAAAATCATTTTTTTGGTATAAATACTTTATATAAACTTTCTTCTAGGACATATTGCATGACATTGGGCATGCAGGCTCTTCTTGTGTTTAATATGCTAATGACGTTGTCAAAATTTAAGTAAGATGACAAAAATATTACATTTACCGAAAAAAATCATTTTTCTGCAGAGTGATGATTACTTTTTGACTTTTTGGAGAGTATGCCTGGAATTTCCGGGAAACCGAAGATACTATCCGGCAGAAATTACATGCCTTTAAAATATTATATCAGCAATTTCAAGTCAGGAATGTTGTTAGATAAATTCACTATTCCAGTGAAATATTGTGCGTGTGATTTTCGTGTCGTGTCATTAACTACTGAAAAATAGCATAATATATCATCATTATCTCCGTTTGGCATTCCAAGAAAAGTGCGCATCAAAATGCTTACATCAGTTGTTACCGACTTTCACACTCTGACCTTTACATCTAGTAGCCAACTTGCCTCTCTTATTCCAATTTATGCAGTACGTACCAAAACTGCAACTCGGTTACATATAAAACACCAAAATAAAAATGAAATGTTTCTATTTTGGATAACATTTTTCTCCGTGTTTTGTATACGAACAGCACTTAAATTACACTATCATCTAATCAACGAGCCCAAACCTAATCTAGTGTTTGTTATATTGGCTTTCTCTTTATCAAAGATATGGCTATCAAAGTTCGCCACAATGACAATCTCCTTACCTAAGATGCACCTAAAAGCTTCAGAACTCTGCCATTTCTTCAACTGTTTGTTAATAAGATCCGAAAATTCAAAAAGGGAACTTACTAACCAAACAAACTCTGGAAACAAGTTTTTACTCTGTTGCCTCGTCACTTCCGCATTGGCCTTGTTCACAATGTATTCTGTGGTAGTTTCTCTAGCGTTTTACGTGTTTCCATGGCTAGCAAACTATAAGTTATTTTCCAGAAAGCAATCAAATTAATGCTTGTAACGCGGAATTAAATCAATGGACTGTACTGGCATATGCACTAGTAGAATGGATATCGTTTTTGCCAATGGGAATTTTGGCATATGCAACAATGACACTTTCAATTATAACAGTGTATGAAGTTACCGAAGGTGTTAAAACGCTAAGGTAAAAATATAAACTGTTTTTTAACTTGAGCAAGCAATTTTACATTTCTTGTAATTTATTCATAGGTTATCAATCAAAACGAAATATAACTCTGGAATTTTACAAAATGTGACTCGTTCCTATAGACAACTTCAAATATTAGTAATTCTAAGCAACCAGTGCTTTCAGTCTTTTGTCTGGCCTGCTTTACCATTTTACGGAGCTTTAGCCTCAATATCCGTACTCTATCCTTTACTAACCTTTCAAAACCAACTTCCTACCATGTTTATTATTGGACTTATCCTATTTGCTACAATGGTTATATCCATTTCCTCTTTTGTAATGGACTTGGGTAGTCAACCAAACATTCACTCAAATGCAATTTTAAAAGATTTAAATTACTGGGGAAATACAATCTGGTTTAGAAAGTGGGTAAAAAGCTGTCAACCAATTGTGCTAAGTGTTGGAAGCTTCCACAAAATGGAAAAGGAACGAGTACCAGCATACATTAGATTTATTTTACAGCGAACTTTATTTCTAGTAGTAAAGTCAAAAACATAGAAAATACGTTAAATTTTTAACAAAATAATTTAACTTAAAATTACAAAGTTAACTGTTATCTTGCTTTACATTCCCCCCAGCAAGTAAACATTGTTTCTTGTGCTTATTCCAATACCTTTTTACAATTAACTCCCTTCCACATCCACAAGTCCAATGTCCCTCTCCATGAATCTTTAAATGAGTTTTTAACTCCGCCTGAGTTTTAAATCTTTTAGAACACAGTTCACAACACCAATTCCTCTCCAGAGCTTCCTGACTATGTTTAATTTTCATGTGTCGTTGTAAAATCCTTTTATTTTTAACGCAAGCATTACACACCAAACAATGTACTTTACCCTGAACCACGGGATCCGCTGAACAATTCTTTTTATGATAAACAATATAACTTTCCTTGAGCATTTGCTTACCACACTTTGGACAAATTACAGTTTCCCTTACTTTTAAATGCGTTTTTTCATGATTTCTTAAATCCTTTGGAGATTTTAACTGTTTCCCACAAGTGGGACAAACGTAACTTGTTTCAGTGGATTCGTTTTGTAACTTTTGTTTGTTAAGCCATTGTTTAGGTAGTCGAGCACCGGATTTTTTAGCTTGTTCCACTTCCTCTGCATTCATGTGAGACCATTGATGATCAGCTAAAGTGTCTTTTGTGGCACAGGGTTTGGCACAAATGGGACAGTCTAGTTGACCCTGGTGGCTTTTTAAATGCTCTTGGTAGCTAAAGAAGCTTTTTAGACAAAGGGGACAATGATAAGCGTTTAGGTGACGACCGTTAACATGAACAATTATTTGTCTGTCATACTCAGTGTCGTCCGTGTACTCTCCTTTTTTGGCGTTAAAAGTAGGTTTAGCGGTAAAAGGACACAAACTGCATTCAATGTATCCTCCTCCGGGAATGGTACGGTGGTTATCGTCTTTGATAAGAATTTCAATGTCTTTAATAAAGAATTTGTCTGTTGATAGGGCGTAGGACATAATGGCAGGTACTCCTTGAGGAGCAGTTTCTTCGGGGGTAAGCTGAGGGGCTGTAAAGCTTCCATTGTTGCGCTTGAGGAGACGCGTGATGAATCTCAGTTTGAAAGGGGACCATTTTCGGGTTTTTAGAGTTTTGAGGGGATCGAGTAGTCCAGGCTTTTCTCCTTGCTTGGGCCTTCTTTTCTTCTTCCTAGAGTAATGATTAATCAAACATTTTAAAAGCTAAGTTGACAACTGACACCACCAAAAGCTACTTTAATGACCGATTTCTTCTGTACCTCTTGACGCGTTTCTCCTCTTCATCCGAATTATTCCCTCCCGAATCCCAATACTCTGACGAATGACGTTCCTCCTCTTCCTCCTCAGGACTGTCAACGTTCTCCAAAGGATCATCTTCAGGTGGAGGTAGATCATCTTCAAAGTACATCATCATCTCATCTTCCAAATCTTCTACAAACTGCGGTGGTTCCTCTTTAACCTTCCTTTTCCTTAAGGATTTCCTCCCAGAACCTTCTGTCCTTCCTCCTGTTTTAACTTCAAGGTCACCACAAAATGCTTGTACTTCCTTAACCACTAAAATAAACCCACAAATTAATCAAAACTCCTAATCCATCTCTTAAAAATTAAATAAGATTGTCAACTGACATTCACCAATCCTCATCCTAAAAACCGTCACCTCATCTTAACCCTTCCCCTCTTCCTCCTCCGACTGCCCAGTGCCCCCACATCCCCTCCATTAATAATCTCCTCTACTCTCTTCAGTTCACCTTGCCATCCCTCCACACAATCCTTAAGGCCCCTAATCTTCTCAAGCAGTTCCCTCTGAAGTCTCCTTACTTCCCCCTCCATCTCCTCCATGGTCGTCCTCACCTCCACCGCAGTTTCCACACTGGTCAAGCACTCCCCACAAATTGACACTTCCTCCCACTCATTTTGCAAACAGTTCACTAACCTACTATAGTCGGTACTCAAATCCTTACAAAATTTTTGCAAAATCGGGTTATCCCCCAAAATCTCCACCCCTCCATCCCCTCCAGATTGATAAGAAAAGCAGCAGAGAATGCACAATTGACCCATTTTTAATCAAAAATTAAATTTAAAGCGCTGAGATGTCTAGCTCCACCAGGTAAATAGTTAAGCTTGGTGTCGGTCAGAGACAAACAAGACAGCTGACAACTGAATTGAATGCAATCGCAATGCAAGACCGTCTCGCTGTGGCAATGGGCATGCATTCAGTTTGCTTTGTTGCCTTAGCTAGGTAGCTTGTTCTTACATAATATATGCATGCATTTAGCTATGACTTTGACGAAATTAGTTACAAAAACTGCTTTATTAAGGTTCACGTTAGTGTACCTTTACTCCTATCGTCTTGATGTGTCTGGACGTATATCCGTCCCTCCCTCCCTCCGTCCGTTAACACGATAACTCGTCAACCGTTTGACCTATTCCAATTCTGTCTTCAGTTATGATAGCTACACCTCTTGCGACGATCCATATTGATTTTCAGGTCAATCCGATAACCTGAAGATACCTAAAAAGTACCTTTTCTAAAGTACTCTTTTTTGCTGCATTTAAAGGCCATAGAGCTACAGCATTTTCACTACCGGCATGGGAATAATATCAAATAGCAGATAATGGTCCTCATCATGCCACAAGCAGATAATGGTCCTCATCATGCCACAAGCAGATAATGGTCCTCATCATGCCACAAGCAGATAATGGTCCTCATCATGCCACAAGCAGATAATGGTCCTCATCATGCCACAAGCAGATAATGGTCCTCATCATGCCACAAGCAGATAATGGTCCTCATCATGCCACAAGCAGATAATGGTCCTCATCATGCCACAAGCAGATAATGGTCCTCATCATGCCACAAGCAGATAATGGTCCTCATCATGCCACAAGCAGATAATGGTCCTCATCATGCCACAAGCAGATAATGGTCCTCATCATGCCACAAGCAGATAATGGTCCTCATCATGCCACAAGCAGATAATGGTCCTCATCATGCCACAATGGTTCTCATCATGCCACAATGGTTCTCATCATGCCACAATGGTTCTCATCATGCCACAATGGTTCTCATCATGCCACAATGGTTCTCATCATGCCACAATGGTTCTCATCATGCCACAATGGTTCTCATCATGCCACAATGGTTCTCATCATGCCACAATGGTTCTCATCCTGCCACATTCAATTGACAATGGTTCTCATCATGCCACATTCGTGAACCTTTCTGTCTGCCATTTTGCAATTGCTTTATTATTGCTGTAAATAAAATACTGATGATTACACTGAAAGAATTTCTCACGGTACTTGCTTTATTGAAGAATCAGAATTTGTGGATATAAAAGCACAACGTGAACTTCATTTGTAAAGAAGCGTTTGTCTGGCAAGGTTTACTATTGTTTATTCAAATTAAAATCTTTCGTCAAGTTTTTCATCAACGTTACCCGACTAAATATTCAAATAGGTTTGATTTGACATTTTCGTCGAGCTATATCTCGTTACTTTCCACAGATTATTAGGTATCATGAATTGTAACACTTCGTTATCGGAATATTCCAAAGTACTTGAGAAAATTATAGAAAATATATATCAAATGAAGTTTGTAAAGTTGCCAGGAGTTGCCGAACGATTGGAGGAGATGATACGCTATAACATTCCAAACTACTGCAAATACAGGCAAGTCATACGTCATACTAAAATAAAGTTTATAGTTATTGAGTTTTGTATTTTACATTTTATCTTTTACAGAGGCTACCTTGTGGCACTTGCATACTCCCAGCTTCATAAAGGACACATAAGCCAAGAACAATTCGAGTTGGCATCTCTTTTGGGATGGTGCTACCAGATCACTCAAGGATATTTGACACTCTTAGACGAATACTACGATAACGATAAAGTCAGATTTGGCAAACCAACCTGGCACTACAAATGTCTCAATCAACCTATTAGCATCAACGACTCAGTCTTACTCCCACCAGTAGTGCAACATCTACTTATTAAATACTTTTCCCAGCACCCAAACTTTCTTGAGATTATAGATTATTTCAATACAACATCGTTAGAATATTGTGCTGGTCAGTGCCAAGATCTACTAACTAAAACCATAAATGAAAACGATCCGGAGATGTCTCAGTTCACAATGGATAAATACAAGACATTTATGAAGTTTCTGTGTGATAAGTATACTAGTGGTATGCCCCACTTGGCGATGCTTCTTGCTGAATATTCAAAGACAGATGGATTGTGGAACAAGATTGACGCAGTAGTGAGCAACATTGCAAGATATTGGAAGATACGTGATGATTTGATCGACAGTTTTGGGGAAAACCTTATAATACCCCTTTATCACAATGATATTAAACTCGGTAAATTTACATGGCTGATTGTTAAAGCAAAAGAGCTTGCAAATCCAGAACAGTGGAACAAACTAAAACAATTTTACGGCAAGAAGACCGAGGAATGTGTTGCACCTGTGATTGAAGTATATAAGGAACTCGACATTCCAAATTTATGTAAAATGTACCTTAAGGAACTTGAAAATACTATAAACAATGACATAAGGCTTCTTGCTGAACAAGGACATCAGATATATGATACTCTAAGGCGTCTACAACACTTTTATAACACTATTAGGGAATAATTCTGTCAGTAGTAGCACATTATACGGTTTTTAAAATTCAATGTAAAGAACCATACTAATACCTTTGTTGCGACACCGCTTGTAAATAAATAAAAAGCTTCAAATAACCTACAAAACCAGTTAGGTAACATTTGTTCACGACAAGTTGTGAAACATATTATGACGTATTTAGGTTTATGTCATTTCGGTAAACTGCCTTTTCCCAAATGAAACATAACAAAACATAAAATGATCATAATTCCTATCCTAAATTTTACTGCTGTACAAGACTAACGCGTGTGCATTTTCTCAAAGAAATGTTTAGTTTTAATTGCTTTTAGAAAATGAAAATGATCTAACGCAGCTTTTATATTCAAACATTAGTTTACTGTAAACCTTCAAACTTCATCATAATATGGTTTATATTGAGGTATGTAGGTTTATTTCATTATCATTTTTGCATTATGACGTTTACTACACATACAGCAGATTCCCGTTATCCATAGAATTGTGCTAACCTTTATTGTCAAATCTCTATAATCTAATTCTATCAGAATTGATAAATGAGGTTAGAGTAGGAAGAAATGAAGGTTTTTTTCTATCGGTTCTTTTATCCTGAATACATACGCAACATAACAATGGTCTTAACAAAAAAGGTAGCAAAATTATTTGAGTTGATTCGCACTAGCCTCAGTACTCAGGAATGGAATACACAAGTGATAAATATTAGTAAGTAATCGTTGAAAAGTCAGCTGGGTTGTTGAGTTCCATTTGTGGTAATAAATAATTTTTAAGTTTTGTCCTGATAGCTGTCCAAGGACACTAATTAGTTTAGTTTTGTAAAACAAAAAATCTGAACAAATCAGTCATTTTTGAGTTAATCTTGCTGAGGCTAGCAAACGAAAACTACTAAAAAGCTGTATAGATTTGTAAAGTGTTTTTACACCCCAACAAACTACTTGTGAAATATATAAAGCACGCATTACATATTATACACATTAGTGTTGCACCATAGTGCTATAGCCTTAGGGTTTTCAATAGAAGGTAAAACAAGTTGCTGGTCATTCAACCACTTTTTCACTTCATTCCACGAAATTACCCTTTTCTTGGTAAGGTTGATGTATCAGTAGCGGTAAGGTACCTGTAGCAAATATTAAGTACGTATTTTATGTGTTATGATGTAAGTATTGCGTTCATTGCACTTTTATTGTTAACTCTCTTTTACTTTCAGTTTCTCTAAATCTACTATACAAAATATTTCACTTTGTTATCTGTTGTTGCCCGTCATTTCTAGTAAACACTCATGTGTATACATTATTTACTTCATTAGCATCTAAAGTTCCCATTTTCAGTATTCCATTTCAGCGGTTGTTTTTATTTATTTGTACGGTTAATCAGTGTAACCAGGCGAAAAATTTACATCTCAATAAAAAAGTTATTGTGCCATCATAATATTCTTCAGTTGTGTCATTAAACTTTAGCTGAAAATATTTAAACAATTCAATTCTACATGCTCATATAAAGCATCAAAATTCTGCCAGTGCAGTAGTGTGAAAGTTAAAACTACGATTACGCCATACACATTTGAACGTCAATGTTAACAGGATTGACTTTTTATTATAAACGGAGTGGAGATTATCACAAGAGTGCACAAGTTCCTAGAAACTATCATAGTCTGGTAAGGTAAATTAAATTTTTATTTTTTTGTACTCGGTTTGTCAATTGATAAATGTCTATATCGTAAAATTTGCATTGACAAGTTTTGCAAGAGAGCATAGTTTATTTCAACAAGCCCCTTAAACAAAAAGTGTTAGATCGTAAGAAACATTCAAATTTTTGTCCGTTTTGTTCAAATTTTAAGCGACTACGTTTTAACGAAGACAATTTAAAATAAAGCAGCAACATGCTCGTATGCACCAAAGTAGCGAAATCAGTCGTTTAGTTTCAAAATCAACGGAAAACCTTTTGAAGACTGAACTTAAGCAACCTGCAGTGACTGAGATGGCCAATGGTCAGCTTAAAACTCTACAATAGGAGCGAAAACTGCATAACGTTTTTGATTCCTTTGACCTGAAAGTTTGTGGGTTGCTAGTTTATATCATGACACCTAAGCTTACTAAATTTCGTTAAAACCGTGCGTAGATAAGGCAAAGGAGATATTGCATAGACGGACAGACAGGCATACAAACAGACGGACGGACATCAGACGTCATCTCTCAAATTCTGTTTGTGCAGTTGTAATAAAATTTTACGAAAGAAGTTTAATAGTAGAAAGGAGGTTAATGCAGCACGCAAATAAACTTGGTAGTGCTTTTTAAATACTTTGTTACGATTGATTAGAAATTAGCATGAAATTTGTATCATAACACAAAATATCTGTACAAAGTAACTGTGTAGCCAAAACACGATTCGCGACGATTCAGGTAGTATAAGTCTTGGAAAGTTCTCATATCTTTCCTTGTAGATACATCATTCACTGCAAAACAATTTTTACATAGTGCTACTCATATATTTAATGCAATATAATTTCTACTTTTAACTTGCTTGGTAGTAATAGATTATCTAAACTTGTACAAATAGATAACAAAAACAAATGATAAAGCAATAAAAATATCGCAACCTTAATCGTTGTACACCAGACCACTTGAAGACCAAATAATACCTTATGACTTTGATCGTGCGCGATTAAGGAAACCAGCCAATTTCGGCTTGCATGTGCATAGGTTAAGAGTTTTAACCCTGCCGGAATATTAGTTTACTAGTGGCACAAACAACCGCAAAATTTATATGTAAATTATATATGTAACATTAAAAACCACATTTTGAATTTGCTATTAATAATTTACCCATAAACTGTATTCTCTCCAGATTTATAAAAGTTTTAAAAATGGTTTTGTAAATAACCTAAAAATGTCACACTTGAACAAAATTCCTAACATGAAATTAGAAGTAAGTGTTCAGAACGTAGGTATTTATTGGGTACAATACCGTTTTTGTGAATTATGATGTAGCATTTTAAGGCTAAAAACTGTCATGTAAAATGTAAGCTAAGTGTATCTTTTCATGTAAAGCTTATCTGTGGAACTTTCGAGTAGTTTCGAGAAGTTAATATAAAGTTGAACCTAAGGGTATAAAAAATGTGCGGTATATCTATAAATTGGTCATTTGTGAATGTATCTATTTTTTGGGAGTTTGGGCAGAATCCGCTGAACTCCTCTTAGTAGCTAACAAACCACCGCACAAGCAAGGTGTACTTTTTCTGCCTACAAAAGAAAGGGTGTAAAAATGCCAAATAACTTTCTAAAGTTGTGGGAGAGCTTTGGTGGTTCTTAAATTTAAAGCTAGTGGCGAAACGAGCCCTAAAACTGATAATTAATTCTTACGCTGCCTGGCCTGACAAATAAATCAACAATTTGCTTCCAAAAACAGTTCAATTAATTATTTCAGCAGTTTTATTACAACGTTATCTCTAAACAGTGACAAAAAGACAATTACTTAGTTAATCTTAACTTTTTTAACAATAATTATTTTTCTGACAAAAACTTGTTCTGCTAGTCTCTGATGATGCGGAAAGAATGGGTGTTGGTGGTGGATGGTCTGATGATCGTCTTCTGCTGAGAGAGGCGCTGAAGAACACGTGCAAACCGCCTAGGTAAATTTGAAATCCCACCATACCCCACAACTTTTTTACATTCTGACCCTCAAAATTGGAGGAATCACTCCAATTTTCCCATACGAAGTCCTAGTGGAATCACCTTGTCCACTCCTCGCTTGAAAGTCTTCTTCCGATTGGTGTTGCGGTCGACTGTAGTAACCTCGACCACTCTAACTTGACCATCAGCTCCAGGAAACACTGTTGAGATGAATCCCTTTTGCCAATCGTTTCGCACTGCCTGATCGTCCACAAGGAACACCAGATCTCCGATCCCCATGGAGTCCGTGACCCCGTGCCACTTTTGACGCTTAGCCATAGTCGGCAATACTTCTTTGGTCCACCGTCTCCAGAATTCCTCCAAAAAGAATTGAGCTCGCCTCCATTGCATCCTGAGGTACTCGTCATGAGCCTCATACTTCCCAGGTATGGAGGGCCCTAGTTGACAAAATCCTCGTAAGAAGTGATTTGTTGTCAACGGGTCACGGTCTGCGGGATCGTTGGAGAGTGCTCCTAACGGACGAGAATTGATGATGTTTTCCGCTCCCTTCAGAGCCGTCAGCAGGGTCTGGTCACGCGGATAGCGTCCAGTCAAGGTGCATTTTAGAACTTTCTTGGTTAACTGCACCATTCTTTCCCATGCACCACCAAAGTGTGGAGAGCATGGCGGTGTAAAGCTCCAGTTGATTTCTTGGAACTCAGCTGACGATCCCAATCTCTTCCAGTCCATTTCCGTCCAGCTCTCATGTAGAGCTCGTTTTGCACCAACAAAATTGGTGCCATTGTCGCTAAATAGATGACGAGATTTGCCGCGTTGATCGAAGAAACGAGACAAGGCCATCATAGTGTCATCGGTGCTAAGTCCGTAAACCACTTCCAGATGTAGAGCTCTTGTCACCATACAAGTGAAAATGTACACCCAGCGCTTTTCTCGGTGCCTCCCCACAGTAACCTCCAGTGGTCCAAAAAGATCCATACCCGTGTACGTAAAGGCGGGATCCCCGGATTTAACTCGATAGTCTGGCAGATTTCCCATCTGCGGAATTATTGGTTTAGCTTGTTTGTAACGACAAACAAGGCAGTTGGATATAACCCGATTCACTGCCGTTACTCCATCCATGATCCAAAATTTGTCCCGTAATTTATTTAGGACGGTCAATTTTCCCTGATGTCCATTTTGTGCGTGATGCTTCATTACAAGCAATTCAGTAAGATGATGCTTGGAAGGGAGCACTGCTGGAAACTTTACTTCTTCATCTACGTTGGCGGCTCCAATGCGACCATTTACTCTGACAACTCCATTTACCAAGCACGGGCTAAGTTTTAAAAGCTTGGGGGATTTTGGAGCTTTCCCTTTCTTCAAAAACCGAATATCCCTCTCAAAAGCATCCTCCTGAGCCTTTCTTACCAGCTCCATTTCTGCTGCTTGTAAGTCCTCCGGGGTCAGGTTCGTATTCACGTTATCTCTTAGCCACTTGTTCCTCCGCAGAATGTAGTCACATCTTTTTTCTTTACAAGTACGCTTTGGGTTGCTGTCATATCCAGCTACTGTCCAAGGGGCTTGCAAGCTTTCGAACCCCTCGTCCTTTTTCCCCTTCTTAGCCCAGAATCTAGCCACTTTCAAAAAACTTGCAGTGGCTCTCAAAAGCCTGTTGTAATTTGAGAATCTGAACACAGCCGGTGTCCAAAAATCCTTCTCTGGTACGGAGCACAAAATCTCTTTTCGCTACCGGAAAGGGCTGCGGTGACACTTCTTTTTACTTCCAAATTATCATCACTTTCTGCGTTTCTGGTTTCTTCAGGCCAGTTCAGCTCGTCGTCTTTCAGAAACGCTGGTCTATTCAACCACCGAGAGTCTGATTCAATTCGTGTTTTAGCTTTTAACCTGGTAGCATCATCCGCAGCATTTAATTCCGTTGGTACCCACTTCCATTCTGATACGTTGGTAAGCTCGTGTATTCGACTAATGCGGTTTCCCACAAACTCCTTGTAACGAATGGATTCAGAGCGTATCCACGATAGCACAGTTTTCGAATCAGACCAGAAACCCCTTCTGGTCAGCGGGACCTCCAGTTCCGTGGTGATCGTGTTAGCCAGCGACGACCCCATCACAGCAGCCATTAGTTCCAAACGAGGTATTGTAACCTTTTTCAGCGGCGCCACCTTTACTCTCGCTGCCACAAAACAGACCTTTACTTCGCCATTCACTTCCGCTCGTAAATAGCAAACGCAAGCACAAGCTTCTTCACTTGAATCCATCTTTGTATGCAATTGCACCGATGTGGCAAGATGCAGATCTATGCAATAAGGCCTTGGGATCCTTAGTTCCGGGGTTTTCTTCAGATCTTCCAATAGCTCGCACCACGCTGCAAAAGTCTCGTCCGTGATATAGTCGTCCCAGTCAATCCCTGCCTTCCAACAATGCTGTACTAAGATCATCCCACGGATCCTAAGATTTGCAATGAATCCTAACGGGTCGAAAACTGACATGAGCAAACTGGTGAGTCCTCGCTTGGTGGGTCTACTTCCATCCAGCAATTCAGCCCTTACTTTCTTGAAATTTGTCGTGAAAGTGAAATTATCTTCTATTGGATTCCACCACATGCCCAGCACCCGATCGTTTGTAATTTCTCCATTATTCCCAAATGCTTTTGCTCCGGGTGCTCGATCAATTTCCGGAACTGAATCAATCACTTCCAAACTATTTGAATGCCACTTTTTCACAATGTAGTTTCCGGCAGCGTTGATCATACAAATTTCTTCTCTCAGTTTCTTTGCTTCCTCGACTGTTTGGGCGCCCGAAAGGCAATCATCAATGTAAAAGTCAGACTTTATGACCTTGACAGCTTCCGGAAACTGCTCCTGGAACTCATCTGCATTCCCATTCTTCACGTATATTGCCGTTGCGGGGGAAGAGGTTGCGCCAAAGATTAAAACTTTCATTACGTACTCACGTATCCCGGATTCACCCAGAGACCTCCAGAGAAACCGCTGGCTATCCCAGTCTTCTGGTAAGACTCCAACACGATGGAACATGTCCTCAATATCTCCCTGGATCACCACATTGTGCCGTCGAAAATTCATGAGAACACTAGGCAAAGGTCTTATTAGATCTGGACCGGAAAGCAAATGGTCATTCAAACTTCGCCCCTCCACTTTACTAGCCGCATCAAATACAAGCCTTATCTTTCCTGGCTTGTTGGGGTTAAAAACTCCGAAATGTGGTAAGTAGGAAGTTCTTGGCATCCTAGTTTCCGACTCGTCCCCCGACAGTTCACGGATGTAACCTTTTGCGGAATATTCCTCCAGTTTTCCTTCGTAAAGTTGTCTATATTCATTAGATTTCATCATTCTCTTCTCATTGGAAATCAGTCGTGCCACAGCTTCTGGTCGAGTATCAGGTAACTTTACTTCATTATTTCGCCAAAGGAGGGGACAGTACCACATACCATTTTCTTTCATTGATTTTTTGTTAAGCAATTCTAATGCTCGCTTGTCTTCTACCGATCCAGGTCAAATTACAGGAATTATGCCGTAAGAGTCCATAGCATATGTTTCCTTTATTTTGGTGTCCAGGTTCTCGTTACTTATCATTGCCCTGATTGAAGACGAGTCGCTGGTTGCCAGCTTCCTCCCCACTAAAACCCATCCAAGCACAGTTCTCTTAGCCATTGGATCATGTTGCCCTTTTTCAAGTAAATTTCTGTGGGCTGTGAGAAATGGATGATCCTCCCCAATCAACATCTGGATCTTAACGTTGCTGAAAGTTTCAAGTTTAGCCTTTCTTATATGTGGCCAATTCTCCTTGGCATTCTCCGCATTTTGATTGTAGGGTGGTAGTCCAAGTTTACTCATGGTCTTCACTCCCTTGACTTCATACCACTGTGCCTTCGGGTAAACTCCTCCAATCTGAAAGTCTTCAAGATGTTTTGCTTTTTCTTTCACCACAACTCCATTTACACCGGTACAAATGTGGTTAAAGTAAGCTCCAGTGACGCCAATTGCGTCACACACTTCATCCTCAATTACGGTAGCATCGCTTTGACTGTCCAGACCAGCGTAAATCTTTCTTGTGCCCTTAGGTCCCTTAACTCGCACTCGAACAACAGAGAGGGGCTTATACTGACGAATAGCTGAAGCCATTGTTTTTAGTGCTGCTGCTGTACTACTGTCACTAGTTTCCCCGTCCAAATCTGCTTCCTCTTCTGGATCCGCTTGTGCTGCTCCATGTATATTTTTCCAAGACTTGTCCCCGTGAAGTAGCCGGTGATGCTTTTTACCACAGTCTTCAACATTGCAGTTAACAGTAGAAGAACACTTCCGAATGATGTGTCCTCGCGATAAACACCGGAAGCATAAGCCTTTCTCCTTCACAACCTTCACCTTTTCCTCCAGAGTGAGCCTTTTAAACTTATAGCAGGAAGCCACTTGATGATTAGTTTTCTCGCAGAAAACACACGGCTCGGGATTTTTGTCATCACTACTTGCTGCTGCAATTACTCCCGACCCTCGGTTTCGTCTAGTACGCCTGCTGCTGCTGTCATCATCCTCTCGAACGTTTGGCTTTGCAATCCGCACCATGATCACCATTTGAGTATCTATCCAGTCTCCAAAGGAGGCTAAATTATGTGGGAGTCCTGTCCGGGCTCCAATCCATGACAGCCATTCCCGACAGAAAGTCATTGGCAACTTTTCGACAAGTTTGTTCAAAAGTCCAACGTCATTCAAATACCGTTGTTCTTTCATACTCTTTGCAGTACTGACCAATTGTTGGACCACTCTTCCAAAATTCACAAAGTTTTCTGGCCTTGAAGTGTCCGGGGGCTTCACTTGTTCTGCTTTCCGTATAAGGGCTTCTATAAATAGATCACTTCTCCCGAAACTGGCTTCTAGAATCTCTAGAATCTTGTGAACGTTCTCTGGTTCATGTAGCATCCCAGCCACTGCTTCCTTGGCGCTACCTTTTAATGCCTTGCGCAACCTTATGGCATTTTGAGAAGAGTTGACCTTTCCGGCTGGGGTTGTCCTTCTGAACTCATTTTTGAAAATTGGCCAGTCTTCCGGTTTTCCATTAAAAGTTGGAAGGTCCTTGGGCTCCCATTCTTTTTCCCCCTTGACCTCCTTCAGAACCTCCTTGAGCGCACTGGCTAAGTCCATGACCCCATGGTCCGGCTTGTTCTGGTTTTCATTTATCTTCTAATCACGCATGAGGGTAGGAGGGGTTGTACTTTTGGCATGGGTTGACCAGCGGTTGGCAGCTTCCAAGTCACTGCTAGGTAGTCCCAATCCAACCTTCTTCATTGCAGACTTTAGGCCGGTTTGTGCGTGGGGTTCTCTTTCCCCAAGCCCCCAGCCTCTCACATTATCCAAAACTTGCATTTCCTCTTGAAGCTTTTCAGGAGATATTCCTTGTGGAACCTGGTCCGCAGGTCGTTGGCTGGCCTTGAGCGCCCAGACACTAATTGCTTCATCAGGGGATTCTTTTTCGCCTTCTTCAAGGTTAATTAGGTCAACATCCGCCAGTCGCTGGTCGTCCTCATTTTCTGCCTCGACGCGCTTCTTTGCAAGGTTCAGCGATTCCTGAAGGCGTTTTTCTGCACTCCTAAGTTTCTTTGACTTCTGCTTCTTTTGCAGTTGTAGTACGCTTAGGCGTTTCTTCAATTGCTCCGTTTCTTCAGTCGGAGCAGCGTCGGTGAGGTTGAACTCCAAAAGTTCTATCTCGTCATCAATTTCCTCTATCTCCTCCTCGTACTTGTGCTTCAATTTGAGGGCCTCCTCTTCAGAGTCCAATTCCAGATCCCTCAGCCTTGATGAAGCGACGGAAATCGATGACATTGACCTGCATGACCGTGTAACGCTGGGAACCTTTGCCGATGTTGATGCTGCCGCTGGTGGTGGTCCACTTGGCGCTGACCTTGGTCCTCCACTAACTCCAGCTACTCCAGCATCCCTTGTTTCGGTTGGCTCGCCCATTGCATCGTAAGTCAACCTTGCAGGTGCTTGCACCGATCTCTTTCCACTGTCCATCTTTTAGGACTGGTTCTTTCAACTCAAAATTTAACGTATTAAATCTCGATTTCACTAGCTCCACAGTTTGTCGGCACCATGTAAAAATGCCAAATAACTTTCTAAAGTTGTGGGAGAGCTTTGGTGGTTCTTAAACTTAAAGCTAGTGGTGAAACGAGTCCTAAAACTGATAATTAATTCTTACGCTGCCTGGCCTGACAAATAAATCAACAATTTGCTTCCAAAAACAGTTCAATTAATTATTTCAGCAGTTTTATTACAACGTTATCTTTAAACAGTGACAAAAAGACAATTACTTAGTTAATCTTAACTTTTTTAACAATAATTATTTTTCTGACAAAAACTTGTTCTGCTAGTCTCTGATGATGCGGAAAGAATGGGTGTTGGTGGTGGATGGTCTGATGATCGTCTTCTGCTGAGAGAGGCGCTGAAGAACACGTGCAAACCGCCTAGGTAAATTTGAAATCCCACCATACCCCACAACTTTTTTACAAAGGGCAAGTAGATTGCACAGCGTATTTCCGAAAGATTTTAAATATATTTTAAATTTCCTGATTTAACTATTTTAACCAATTCGATATATTAAATTCAGATTAAATAAATCCAGTAGATTTTGACAGTTTTCCTACAAAATTAATCCTGTTTGTGTGTTGTGCATCGTACACATTATTGTGGCATTGAGCACGGGAATAGTGCTATTCATCAGTTCTTTTGTGCATTGGCAAATCTGTTCCTCAGTTCATCCCCACCTTAATTGCATAAAGAGGAGGAGGAGAAGGAGGTGGCAGAGTTTGGAGGCATCATCATCATCCAAAAAGGAAGTTGGAGCACCATAGGGCGAGGATTTGTACCAGGCGAGAAAGTGGGCGAGAGACTGACGTGCACCGATAGCACGGGCGACGCCGGGAAAGCCGCATGTTGTCTGGTATAGACAGTTCGGCTACGGGGCTGCTGGAGTGTGTATTTGTGTGGACCTCGGCTATGGGAGCTTGCGGTCATTATAACCAGCAGCAGTAGCACCAAAAATATAAGGGTGATAGGTGTATCAAGCCAGCATAGGAGAAGCAGAGTGTGTGTGGATGTGCAGGATGAGGGATCTCTTGGGAATTGGGGCAACGTGAAACTAATCTTCAGTTCAGACATTTTTAACAGTTCCAATTATTTTAATCATTTCACAATAATCACAGGCATTGTACCACGACCCTAAACAGTAAGGTAGATGTTGTATTCTCAGAAGTTAATGTTTAAAATCCAAGGATATGCCGTTGTTGGCAATATGTTTCAGCAACGAGACGCAAATTATTCTTTTGAATGCTTTGAAGTTTTAATATTATTTTTGCGAGTTTATGATATGAGTTTTTCTTATTTGGTTTATATAGATTCCTATTAAACTTCTACAATCCCACAACCCGTGTCATAGGTTCAATTAATCGATAAAGCACGTAAGTTGTTTATTTCAAGATTCAAGCATTATTTAAAAAGTACGATACAGATATATATAACACAGTACATTTGATATGCTTATACCTAGGAGTAGAACAAAATGTCTTTCTTCTTATACGAACGAGTTTTGATTGAGTTAACTGGAAGATTCCAACTCAGCAGCAGGCTTGCCCAAAGATTACCTGAAAGTAATGAAACAAAAACACAAATAGCAATAAAATTTGCCAGCCGTTTCATTGACTCTAGAATTTCAATGAAACACGGAATCATGGGTTGCGTTGTTTACAAAGAACAAAATGGAAGTTTTACTCGGGATGTAATGCCATCTGTGTACGAAAACGCACTGTTGATGCCTCTGTTAAAAGCTGAAAACTTCTGCTCCGATATAATCAACGGACTGGGACGCATCCTGTTAAATTCACAACGATTGACAGGTTTTTGGAACATGTTCCAAAATGTTCCCGATCATTTGGCTGGAATGTTTCCGGACGATCTTGATAACTCGTGTTTGAGTTTATATGCCCTACGTGATGCAAATTTAATTAGCATTGAAGAATGCAGAAGTATAGTTCTTAAAATGTTTGAACAATTGTCGGATTCACGTCGAAGTCCTTCCGGCGTTTGGGGAACCTGGTTACCTCCCCGAAAGGATCAAGTGCCTTCAAGTGAATTGGCTGCACTACTTGGTGAAATTTCAGACAAAGTTCGGTTGTGTATCGGTGTGATTTTGAACTCGTTGCATCTTTTGGCTTATTTAAATATGGAAACGGATATTAAAGGAACGCCCCAAGCAATTGAATTTGTGGCAAATTACTACATGAAACACGTCAAAAATTTAGACATTCTTCAACCAGAGCTATACTATTATTATAATGACTTTGTCATTTACTATTTTACTGCACGTTATGTAATAGCAACTAACGGACTTGGAAAAGCTTTGGGAAGAGAACTTGCTATTGTGATGCAGAAGCGCCTTGACCATGCAATTGATCAGGAAGTTCCTAATGCATTGAATGTTGCGCTACTGGTTTTATGTATGATTAAAATGCAATTACATAAAGAAGGAATCGATTGCTGGACAATTTCGAAGGACCAAGGAATCAAAAATTGGACGGCTATCAAAAGCCTAATGGCAAAATTATTGGAGATGCAACGTAGTGGAGGCTCTTTTCCTGAGGCCCACTTTTATCGCTGGTCAAAAAATGACCTATCTGCATTTGGTGGTGGGGAAGTTTTAAGCACAACGTTTGTGCTACACGCCATAAGTTGCTTTGAAAAAGAAATTGCTATAGAAAATAATTAGAATCAGTAATGCTTCCAACATATATTGATTTTAAAATAGAAATTGGTTTTTGAGCATGGTTTTCAACATATCAATAAAAAGTTAGTAATGTAATATACTCTATAGTGCACATAAAGTAAAATTGTAAATGTATAATCATAGCAGACTAGGATCTAAATACAGGCATGCCATTACGCAGATTTTTCTGTGTAAAAGCTGAATGAAAAATAAAAAAACAAAGTGTGCCTAGTAACGACGTCTACCTGCTGTACTGGAAACTTGCAACACTTCACAACGTAAAACTCCATTTGCAAATTATTTTACGAGAACGACGTCGCTTGGGGCGCTAGTAGGCACACCGAATTTCTGTGCTTTTGTGCTTCTGTCAGCTGTCTTTGTTGTCATCGCAAAAAATCTGCGTAATGGCATGCCTGTATTTAGATCCTAGTCTGCTATGGTATAATATAGTTCTACAAGCAAAATCTTATGCACAATCGATTACTACCAAAACATGTACCATCAAACTTTATATTTTATTGTAATCCATAATATGACCTCTACAAATTCCCCAAAAAATAATACACATATATTCGGACAAATTTGGTTGTTAAATAAAGAGTATCAAGTGTATTATGCTTTGTGATTTATTAAATTAGAACTAATGTCTGTTCTTAATACAAATGTGTGATATGATGCTTTTGTTACTTATTAATGTGCATATTATTAAAAATCCTAAATTCTGCACGATGCACACTCAACTGTTTTGTTTGCAAATGAACTTTACATAACATTAACTCAAACCATCTATACAACTTCCAAAAATACATTTTATTCCAAATCAATGTTTTTCCGCATAGGTTTCTATCACCTGTGGAAGTTTTCATTTTGCAGAGAAGCTTAAACAGATTTGTAGTTAACAATTATAGTCTTCGGTTCATTCATTTATTCTTGCTTGATAGCAACTTTAGTTCCAGGAACCGGTGATTTCAACACTTTTCTTAGTCGTCCTCTTCTTCTTGGTTGATAAACTTGATCTGGCTGGCCCCTTTCCATCTATTAGGATCATGAATCGCCATTTTGTGTTTTCTCCAAAACGCTGCGTTTGACAAATGAATCCCACAGAGGTTGCACGTCAAATCCTCCGGTGCGTTTTTCGGTTTCACCCATTTCATCTTGATGTTGTCTGGAATGGATAGCAACGGCAGTTCAATAACGGGTTTTAAGTCTTTAAAATTTCCTGAGGACTTCCATCCGACTTCCAACTCTGCATCTTCTACTTATAAATTTTATCGCTTGGTAAGGCATCCTTTTTCATTTTAAACTTCTCGCGGTACATACACTTTCTGAATTCCGTGGGTAGAAATTTGTGCGGATGCTACACCTCCCAGAGCTTTCTCAACAGTGACAAGTTCCTAAATTCGAATGCCTCTGGAGGGCACTCTGGACACTTAAATTTAAACATGGCCTTGTGCAATGTGGAGAGATCGTGACCTAGTACCGCACAAATGTTGGCATCCAAGGTTAAACATAGGTACAATATTTTTTCTTTTCTTCCTTCCACATTCTATGTTACTTAATATAAACGTTCAAATGTTTACAATAAACAAACTGTAAAGATTGCACAAGTATCATAAGTTAGTTGAATTTGCTGGTAGCTTTCATTTATGCTAATTTACATCCAAAGAAACATCCACTTAAAATACCTAAATTTTGCATTTACATTCTTTTTTTTAAATATTCTACACAGCAATATTTTTACTAAAAAGGCCAAAAAATGCAGTATTACTAATTTACTACAGTATTAATACCAACATTCAATTGTGCCACTTGAATATAACTACAAAATTTATGATTGTTCTTTAGAAAAGTCATCATAAGTGCCAAAACCACCTTAAAATATAGTCGGATTTTAGTCATATCATTCAAACGTCTTGTTTCAGCTTGTAAGCTTCCTTTTCCTTTTTGGCTTGGTTGCTACTTGCTATAGGCAAGCTTACAAGACGTCAGCTGCTGCCGCATGAAAACAAGACGTTTTACCAATACTTTTGGCAAGAGAGAGGTTTCGGTTCCACAAATCTCCAGAATGACAGGTTTGTTAAGTGCTGAGGTAATCGATGGGATTGTGGACGCTTTGGCAAAGGAACCCGGTGAGGGACGATGGCTCTGGGGGAAACTGGCTGCGGCTCTGCACACCCCTCCAGAGGTTATCCAGGGTTATCCCACACTACTGTGTCTGTTGCCAAACGGCAAGGATTGGAGAAAAGAGAGGGGTAAAAAGGCAGTGAAATGGTTGCTCCGGGACTGGGAATGGAGATTGGGGACAGGGCCGATCTTGGGGATTTTGGGAACTTTACTGGAGCACAGGTGCGGGTGGAAAGAATGTGGGCAATTGTTGAGGACATTGGGTCATGAGACAAGTGACGAGGTGGGCAAGCCAGTGGATTTGGGGAATGAGGTGGTGGTCAACTGCTTCCCGAACATTTTACTGGGAAGGCAAACAAGGGGTTCTAAAATGTTCTATGGAAATTTTGGGCTTCCAAGAAAGAATGTGGCAGTACTTTGTGGAGTGAAGCCACCAGGGATTTCTAAGACTGACGAGGTTTTAAAGCTGTTAAAGAATGAACCGCCGGTTAATCTAGTGCCACTTTTGGCTTCCGGTCAAGCCAATGGCTTTTACTGGATGTGTATTCCAGTGCCAATGTGTAACCTTTTAGAGTTTGTGGACCATTTGGGAATCGGGTCTAAATCCGAACTGCTTCGAGTTACACATCACATCAGTTCAGGGGTGGAATGGCTTCACAAGCTTGGATGGAATAGCTCATGGGGGAATAAAACCGGAAGTTGTGCTAATTTATCAGCCAAGTAGTTTAGATAAATTTGTAGCCAAGTTAAACTGCTGCCATTTTACTGAAGATTCTAAAGATCCGGCGGATTACAATCGGTTGTGGGCACCACCAGAACATGAACACACTCCAGGGAATAGTATCCCTGGTGACATTTACTCTCTTGGCAAACTCTTCTATTTTTGCATGGTCCGCTCCTACTTTTATTCCGAAAGTGGCTCCATTCCCCAGAAAATGGCACAGTTTGAGCAGTACCCTCTACAGGAAATGGATAAGAAAGAGTATCAACCTGCCAACCACCTCATTTTATGGATGACCAATAAAAGCCCCGAAAAAAGACCGGACATTGGTCAAGTGTGTTCTCATCCCATGTTCTGGTACTGGAATTATGACGATACACTGGAGTTCCTGGTGGACGTTGGGAAACTTTATTGGATTGTGGATGAGTGGCAGGAAGAGCGAAGAAACTTGTTTAGCAGGATTGACCTGGCCTATTCCCGGTTTTGTGCAGAGGTGGAGGGAATCTGGTACAAGACTAAGAACTATGAATGGGGAAGGTCCATTCGGAATAGTACCTTGTTAAAAAGAAATTTTAAGGATCCGCTGGTTCCTCCAGAAGAAGAAGCCAATTACAAGTACAACACGTCAAGTTTTATGGGAATAGTTGAGCTTATCAGATATCAGTACTGGAAGCACACAAAGTGTGAACTCGAGATTGGGGATAAGTTTTCGGGCTTTTGTAACCAGGAGGGTGAAATAGACGCCAAAAAGATGGTCAAATTTTTTCTGGAATGGAGGGAACCAGACTTGGTGTTGGTACTCTTTTGTGGGTTGAGCTGGAGCTCGGGGAAAAGTTGGATGAGCAAGTTGAATAAAAAGTGGGACTTGGACAAGTTTTTGGGAATGGAGGTGGGTGCTGAGGACTTGGTTGTGGGGAACTTCCTGCGGTTGTTAATTGAAGGGGAAAAGGTGGAAGAGGAGACGAGGAGGATATGTGCCACCAGGGGATTTTTGGATGAGGAAAGTAACAGCAGTGACGAATTTGCGGGTTATAGCAGTCAGGATGATGAGGTGACTGCTGCTGCTGCAGGCTTTCAAGGTGAACAATGGGAGGAGAATACTTGACAATATTTTGGAGGAGGCGGTAAAAATGAGGAGTTTGGAGGGAAGGAGGTGGATCTGTGCGGAGACTTTGTTGGGGTGGATGTTGAATAAACGGGAGCAAAGGAGACCGGGGATGAAGCAAGTGCTGGAGCATCCTTTTTGGTGGAAGGAGGATAAATGTGGGGAATTTTTAAGGGAATTGGGGTCTAATTTGGAGGGGACTAGGGAAGGGGGAAGGATTGATAAGTGTTTTGAAAGATATTGGCAAGTTGTGCATGACTCCACGGAAAAGTGGAATTGGGAGAGGGTTGGAATGGGACTGGAGCAAGATTTGGGGCATTGTAAAACAGATTCAGTTTTGGGTTTGGTCAAGTTTTTGGTGGAACGGTGGGAACTTCCGGTGGTGAGAATTAAGGTTTTGGAGTTGTTCTCGGATTTGGTAGTGGTTCTGTGGTGTGTGGTGCAGTTGCTTTTTAAGGATAAAGTGATTAAGGAGACTGCAACTGCGGGGAATGGGGATAAATCTGAGTGGTGGTGGAAATGGGTAGTGGTGGGCAAAGACTTTGAAGAAAGCTGCTGGGAGGATGAGTACATGGAAACCTTTTTAGAAATTTGGCATGCTGAATGTAATTTGACATGAAAAAAGTACAGAGCTCTTGAGGACTGAACATTTACATTAAGTATTAATATATATACGGTAAAGAACTATTTTTGTAAATACAATTTTAATTTATTTATTTTAACTTTTTATACAACTGCGGAACATACTAATAAAGTTTTGAAAAAACTGTTTTACATAGTACATGTTTAAAATTCGCAGACATTTATACGTAGAACGGAACATGAATTGATCAAGCTCCTAAGACTATTTTCGGATTTAATTGGAGTCCCTACTGTTGTTTCACTCTTTTCTAATGCAAATTATAATGTAAGACTGCTCAATAACCCTGCCTGTTTGACACATCAGTAAAAACTTTAGCTTGTAGAAATGCTCCCAAATATTGATATCCTTCAGGTTTTGCAAAGCAATTTTATAATCCCATTCATTAAAAAAAATTGGATGTCTCCCGAAAGTCAAAATCACAGACATTAGTTCGTTCAAAAGAATTCTTCATTGGCAATATGAAAACGAGTAATAGTACGGTCTTAAGTCCAATCTTATGTTAACCAATGATAAATTAGATTTCTGGAAACTTTGTTTCCTAAAATTTTCTGAATCTGACACAGGTAGTAAGCCCTCTTTTACTCCAAGCGAGGTTTCTTGTAATCACTTTCCTGTTGATTTTTTGCAGCGTCTTCTTTTCGTTTTACTAACATATCTGCCTGAACAATTTCCAATACTTTCACTTTGCTGGTATTCTGGCTGTGATCGTTCTGATAATCGCTTCTTTCCAAGTTTGACGCATTGTGATTCTTACTCATTGTTTTTGTTGAAAACAAGCAGTCACTCACAGTTCCCATATTTTGACCACCAATCTGGGTAAATTTGATCAAAAGTTCTATGGAACCATGGGCTTCCTCCAGTTTAGAATAAAAATCTTCATTGCATTTAGCAATACACAACGTTAGTACCGATGCGTGCCCCAGCGAGTTTCGTACAACGGAACTATTGTCGGTCCCAAATACTGGAGGCCTAAAAATGTCCGGAGTTTCCGTTGTCACTGCTGGAGTCACACCTTGTTCCGTGTTTTCTACTCGCTGTGTCACGTAAACTGTCGCAGATTCTAAAATTTTGTATGAAATAGACCAGTGATTGTAAATTAGGAAGACTTTGTTTTGCTCTAAAACATTTTAAATCAAAATTATTTTACCAACTTTTTTCATGGACAGTAATATTGCCTGCTGTCATGATTTCCATTACTGCATTATACGCAGCCATTGGACCATTTACCCCGTGGTATTTTACGGGGCGAGCAGTTAGCACAATATTTTTTGTAAATGCTTCAAATGTTAAGGTAAGCTTCCAGGTTGGATGTCCTAGAATTTTTCCAGAAGTAGTAAATTCCATGCCCAGCTCACTAATTAGTCTTTCGCATGGAGACGAGCCTGCCTTAAATGCTGTTTCAATATTTGTTAATTTCCACTTCACCAAAAATTCCTCGCTGGTAATCTAAAATGTTATTAAAAATGTAAAATTGAGTACTTAACATGCATTTAAAGCCACAACAGTACTGCTTATAGTTTTATCTAGCAAAACATTTTTATCGTTTTACCTTGGACTCATAAAAATATACTACAGGTGTGTCTTCATTTTCCTTGGTGCTTTCCATATTTTTTCAGGACTTTTGTTTAAATGTGTAAAATTGTATAAAATCCAAGGGGAGTGTTCTTTTAATTTAAGAAACCTGGTTTAAGAGTGCAGAATAAATACACTTCAAATAGCGTCACTTATAATCATTTTGCCTATTTAGGTTACTTGGTTCTATCTCCATTCAAATTTTTACTAATAATGAGCGTGTAAAAATTTTGTGTGTATTTTGAATGCTTTGTAAAGTCTGTGTGAGCAAAATTGTGTCAAGTGTGCTTGCAAAGCGATAGGAAAATAGTATCAAGGACAGTATGAAACACCAAATTGTCACAACACAACGATTGGCATAATTGCAAATGCTTGAAATAGTTGTTCAAGTTGTTGTATAAGTCATCACAAACTTATATGGTGCCAAATAAATGCAACTTCTCTTATCGTGAGATAAATTAGTATCAGTTATTGCTTTAACAGGCAGGGTAGATAAACGTCGACATCAAAATATGCATTTAAAAGGTGGGTAAGCATACATACGCATGACCTGATAACTTTTGACTACTTTGACCTAATGGCTTGAAGTTTTGCATGGCGCTTGGCACAAGTTTCGATGAAATTGCTTACACCGTTCCGGAGATATCGCACGAATAGACAGACGGACGGACAATCTTTCGCAATCTTTATAAGTAACTTTTGCTTGTTATATTATGAAATAGACCCTGGTTAAGTGGCCCTCAAAAAATTCACGGGCCGAGCCAAAGCTTGTTTAGCTACGGCTGACACGGCAAATTAAGCACTAAATCTTTAAACTAAACCCGAAACATTTTTCTCAAAAAATTCAAATACCTGCAATAATGGAATGTAGCATAAATTTTCAAATCTCAAGTGCACTTTCTTAAGTTGCCAGTTTGCAGATTAGTAATATGAGGTTACAGCATTCTAAAATCCTTTTCTGAGTTTGTGTCTAATGAAATCTGAGAAAGGTTTTGTATATCCTTTGAAAACGATGCTATCTCACTTATATTACATGACTAAGACTCCTTTTCCAGCATTTAAATATGCAAGTTTTTGCTCAGCAACGTCTCCTCCAAAACTTGAGATAGACCTTTGCAACGTAAAGATTCAAGGGTTTTTACTGTTGACATTGGCCTTATTAAGAATTTTATCTTTCAATCTTTAAAACCTTTCCAGGTCAACTTCCTCATATATGCCACCAAGAATTATGCCAATCATATATGCCAACGATAATAAATTGGGCATTAGTACAATTCAAGTAATAACTTAGGAGTCATATTGTATTTTATTGGGAAGATGGAAACATTTCTAAAAACTTGGTATATTAAAGACAATTAGGCGTGAAACAAGTAGGTATTATATATGGTGCTTATTTAACCAATTTTGTAAAAACATATTTTGGTTAAATGTTTTACACATTTTCAATTGTCTGTATCGTGAAAATCATTTTTGAAACTTCCTCCTTTAAACTAAAACCACTAATTTTAATATAATAATAAGTGTACATCTATATAAAAGTCAATTAAACAAAATTTAGAATTTAATTATATCATTTGATATAAAATCCTTATATATATAAACTAGTATATGATGAATGTACTTTTATATTCAATATTATACAAGTTATTTAGCCTATTATTTGCAAATATAGAATTAAAATTACTATAAAAGTGCTACGGATAACGATTGAAAAAAACAAATAAAATATTATTATTTTTTATATCTCTTTTAAAACTAGTTTTAAAAACTTTTTATGCAATTTGTAAAATAATCAAAGCATACTGGAAAGGTTGAATACGTACACAATACATATCGCAAACTCCTAACAATTTATTTTCTAAGTTTGCTAGAACCCTGTCTCTTGTTCCACCCCTTTCTAGTGTAAATTTTGGATTCCTTGGTAATCCAATCGAATTGAGACACCAGCAAAAACTTTAGCTTTTGAAAATGCTCCCAAATATTGGTATCTTGCTGATTTGGCACACTAAGGAATTTGATAATCCCATTCATTTCAAAGTTGAATTCCTCTCGATAATAAGCGTCAAAATGATAGAAATCAAATTGTTCAACGGAAGTCTTTATTGGCAGTATGAAATCAAGTAGGATAACGTTTTTTAAACTAATGCCTAGTCTTTTAACCAATAGTAAATTATACTGCAGGAAGCTTTGTTCCCTAAGGTTATTATTCTTTTCTGAATCTGACACAACCTTTGGCAAAATAAGCATTAAATCTTCAACTGAACCAGAAAATTTTTTCTCCAAGAATTGAAATATCTGTGACAATTGAATGTAGCATGAATTTTCAAAGTTCAAGTGTGCTTTTTTCAGCGGCCAATTGACAGAATCCAGCATTCTAAAATCCTTTTCTGAGTTAATTTCTAACGAAATCTGAAAAAGGTTTGGCATATCCGCTAAAAAAGATGCTACCTCACTTATGTTACATCGGTGTACTTGGAGTATTTCAGTGTGCAAGTTTCTAAATAGCAGCGCCTCTACTAGGACTGGAGGTAGTCCTTCAGAACGTATAAATTTAAGGTTTTTCAGTGTTGGCATTGCACAATTGAGCCACTTACTTTCCATTTTTGCAAATTGCTTCAGAGCAATTTCATCATATATTCCGTTAACACAAATTTCCAATGAAAGTAAATTTGGCATTAGTTCCAGCCAACTTTTTAGTGTGGTATAACCCTTAAAGGCTTGTAAGAATGACCTTGTTACTGTAAAATAGCAGTGCCTCACATGTGTTCCGTAGTTTGTTAACAAGCTTGTTGTTTGGTTTAGATGAGTTAGTCCTCCTCTCAAACTAAGAGAAACTCCTCATGTAAGAAATGGATTTCTTCCTGTCAAATGGAATTCGTCAAAGACCACACAGAATTTTCTAGCGCTATTTGTTGCCTTAAAATCGAACTTTCTTGCCCAGCATGCAACACATTGAAAGTGACTTCTACGCCATTTGCAGCGACGAACAGGTAATTTTACTGAGTCGTACGTCAATTTATAAGAACTCTCTTGATTTTGTAGAAGACTGTCCACACTTTCACACCATTTTCTACAAACTTGTCGTAATTTCAGAACTACAGAATAGGGACAGATTTTGGAGGAACTTTTAGTAGTTTCACGAAACGCTTTGAGTGATTGACTTTCAGTGTCTTCTGTGTAGAATGGGTGATTATCAGTTTCGTACTTCATTCCCAACACTTTCCAAACCAGCGGGAAAAGAAACACCTGTCGCAAAAGTAGCAAGAGGTTCCTGCAAAATAGGCTACAGTTTGAAACACTCGCTAGATCCTCCGGCTCTTTCACCATGTTGAAAATTATAAGCCAAATCTGCATACAAAAATGAAAGTTATGTAAATTGTGACCCATACATAAGTAGATACAAATAGCTTTAGCTATTTATTTAATCTATTTATTTCATGAAGTTTAAACGGGCTTTACGGATGATGTAGAGATTTTTAAGGCTCAAGCTTTCGAAATTTATTCAATTTCTTCTTCAAGAGCAGTACAAATGAATCTATTTAAATAAGTTTTGAAATAAGCACTTTGAAATTACCTCTTCTGGGAAGATTGCAAGAAGTATTTATGAATCATCCATGTCAGGTTTATACCTAACAGCAACACTCCTTTCCTTTCGTGTGTTTTTCCTAAAAAAATTAACTGCTTGAATCTCACAATTTATTTATAACTGAAGTACTATTGAATTTTATTTTAGTTTCTAACTTTCAAACGCAAATTCAATATGTTCACCATGTGAATGCTATTTAGTTTTGTAATTTTAAAATTAAATATAATTTTTAGTGTAGAATAAGTTAGATCGCACTATAACTATTGTTTTCTGTGAAACGATCTGATATGCAATAAACTTATATAACATTTGAAACACAAAATTTTCTAATTGGACTTATGCAGCAGACAATCACAATGTCTCTTGTCCGTGTGTTCATCTGCCTTGGGTTCTGCAATATTTTTGTTCACCATACATTTTTTGGTTATTTTTATACATGGGACGGATGTAAAGCAGACACATCCAATATCTTAAGCAGACAGACTTGTGGCACAAAAAAACAAAACAATCGACTGCTTTGTTTTAGCGACCATGAAAGCAATAGTTGGGATGCATGACTGGAAAGTATTGTGCTTTGAATAAAAGCATTATTTATATTTAGTGCAAGTGCATCCGAAACTTGGTGCATTCTTTTCTTCCTTTTTTGGTTGGGATTGGTTTACTTTGAAACTAATGATTAAATTTAGAATCAGTGTATTTTCATTAGCCTTCTTTTTTTTCATTTTCAGAATACAATGGGAAATATGTTTATAAGAAGTCTAAATGAGTTAAATTTTTCTGATTAAACATGATATTATTTGTACTATATTTTATAACAATTTACTTCTAAGATTGTATAATATATTTCGTTATGAAATAGCATGTTCAAACAACACGTTCAACGTCTACTTTACTCAGAGTACCTATACCAAATTCCACCTCATGGCGGGATTTTGGTCTGAAAGTCTATATTTGCACGACTGTTGCAGTTTGAAAAACAAGCCAAAGTACAAATCTATGACGTCACCTTAAACTACAAAATTCTCTAGTAGACCAAACAACAAACATAAGCACATGGCCTTTTGGCCTTTGGCCAAAACCGGCAATTACACATATTTATTTAATCCAGAATATTTTGCAACGGCTTGTAGTATAAAAGCGAGCTGATTTATTAGAAAAAGCTATCACTTTCATTTCAGTCTTTCATTCCAACATTAAAAAATAAACTATCAGCTTAGCTTTCAACCATTTTAAAATCCAATCAAAATGAACTCCAGCATCGTACTGATTTCCGCTTTGGCGGTATGTCTCTTCGGGGCTTCCCAAGTTAACGGATCAGGGCCCACCTGTCAAGTGGTGTCATCCACCACCAAAATCATTGGAAGACTTTGCTATGCCAACGGTGGGGCAAACCGAAGGAACCAACCTCTCATCGATGAATTCTTCGGCTGCTACGATAACGCTCCCGTAAGTCCATAAAGTTTTTCAAACAAATCTTCCAAAACATAAAATTTCAAACTTTAAAATTGTGAATCTACGTTTTAGGGCAAGCCACAATTTGTCAAATGCCAAACCGAAGTCTGGGGTGGACCTTTGGATAATGCCAGCACCGTCGCCGCCAGTTGCACCAATCAGCTAAAGCTTCTTCCCGTAAGAATTATAAATCTGTTTATTAAAGAACTGTTTCAAGAATTTCAAACAATATACTCACCGTGCAAATTTCTGAATATTTTTCAAAAACAGTACACCAGCTGCCTAAGGCGAGAATTTAAAAATGCTGGACTTGATATGACCTCCACTGTGCTCACCTTGAACGTTAGTAACTACTCATTTTATTAATAGAATACCTAATTGAATTTTTAAAATGTTTAAACCAATGAATTTTTATTTTTATAGGCCTGCCAATCTAAGGTCTTGGGAATAAACTGAATGTTCGTTTACATAATGTGACCGTGCTACATGCACATTTCTAATTCGACCCATTCAAAATATTAGCATTTAGTAAATCCTAAATTTCTTTCATAAAATTTTACAAGTACCCTATGTTTCCAAATTGGCAATAAAGTATTTTTCTGTATATCACGCAATAATATTTTACCTTCATGTATGTTGCCTTCATAGGTAAATATGTGTACCTTTATGCTTTATGTTTTAACTTGTCATTCGCTTTTTTGAGTTTTCTTTGACTTTTCATAGCTTCGGCCACACTCAAGAAGAATACTAGCCTGTTGATATGTCTTTGTTCATCCAGCTATAATGCACCAGCACATTTTTTACTCAGCTGTGTTGTGTTGTGCAAGCATGTCGTGTATGTTCTACAGCATGTTAGTGCATTGCCACACGTGTTTGGCTCTATTTCTCCTATGCGCCTTGCAAATAATTATTTTCATTTAATAGATTTTTACAAAAACGTAGTCAGTTTAAATAGTTAATTTGTGGACAAGTTAATAGGACATTTTATAATGTTACCCTCGTGTTAGCGAGGAAGTTCAGTCCATTTTCTATGTTCTTTTAAAGTGCTATACAATGGCTGCTGGCAATAAATCCAAAATGTCAACACGACGTTCTGGAAAAGACGTCACTGGTTTCAACAGTTGTAACGATATTCAAAGAGAAAACGAAGAGCATCCTGACAAGTTTTTGCATCTTCACACAGCACTGGCTCAAGCTTTGGTAAAATATAAACCCTTAAGGAATTTTAAAGTCCCCGACAAAAAGGCTAATTTTGTCCATATATCTAATACAAAATGTTATAGATTCTTGAAATATTTTTGGAGCACGCCATTCGTACAGAAGCTGGAGAGTTAAGTTCTGAGAACATTCAAAACCTACGCTTGGTTCAAAAAGCTTGGAAATCTGGAGTAAACCAAATTTTGCACAAAAACGGAGAGCCTCTGTACAACTTACACCTAAATTCTTATAGCGAAATTCTAGAGCGCTTTATCAACTTTTACACCACCTCAAATCCTAAACCAGCCCAAGTAGCAACGTTTTCCTTGAAAATTGACGATACCTTTTTTGAGTTGATAAACTATAAAAGTTTCTATTCCTGTTTGCGAGATTGTGGACAAGGTTTGGTGAAACTGGAACTAAATATTCCAAAAAATGGTGGATCCCTTCCAGGTGCTCTTCCAAATCTCAACCTTCCACTTTTAAATTCATTGAGCGTTACCTTAACCGGAAATACTTTAGAAGAGGATTATCCATTTGAAGCTTTTGATCACCCAACCAATATCGTGCTTTTAATGCAAAGTATTCTAAATAAGGTTGAAGTTCTTACAGAGATAAAATTGTACTGTGAACCGGGAGATAAGTGACCACCAGGTTTTGACTCTTCACTAAAACGTTTGGAAGTTACTTGTGACAACATGTCTATTGTATTGGCGCTACTGTTGAAATCCCAACTGCCAAACTTGGATACCTTAAACTTCACACCAGAATATGGCTTACCAACTCAAACTCTATACCAGGTTTTGGAAAAGTTTAAAAAGCAATTCAAATGTTTGTACTTTCATAGTCGTTATGTTTACGAGCCACCAAGAACTGTGGCTTTGGTGGGATTTCCTGTAATGAAAAACCTGAAAAGGCTGACCTTATGGAGTCCTTATATTGAGCCAGATACTCACATTGACAACCGTACATTCCCTTCATTAAAGGATCTGACTTTGTATCAACAAACTCCACAAATGTTTGCAGAACTTGTACCCGGTGGTGCTCCACTTAGTTCAGTTGATAGTCTAAAAGTGCAAATAATTGATGAAAGTGTTTCCCAAGATGATGGAAACACTGCCTTGATAAGTTTGGATACTATGAAAAGTATTGCTACTACATTTAACAATATTAGTAAACTGGCACTAAAGGTTTGTGGTGAGGAAAGGGATGCTGTAGCCTTTGTGTTTAAGGAAATGACACAATTGAAATTTTTGAGCCTGAATGTTACCAAACATGACGATATTGTAAATTCGGATCATTGGGATTCTGTGTTGACTGGACTACAAGTGGAGTTCATTGCGGGACTTAGGGCATGCCCCGACTTGTGGGGAAAAGTTCATGTTGATGAATATGAAGAGAGGGTTTCTGTTAAAAATCTAACAGGTATATTTTATACAGATTTGTGAAATATTTGTGAATTATAAGAATATTTTTGATCATAGTTTGCTTGCTTGAATTTTTAGAACTATTAAAACTGGAGCTTGTGAGTTTGGATGAAAATGATGACAATTCAGAACCTCGAACCCAGCACCTGAACTCTGATTTGGTTTTTCATTTTGCGCTGCTATATATGCCCAATTTGCAAACTTTTTTGTTTAGGGGAAGATTTTGTGTAAGTTTCAATAGTCTTATTTTATTAAGCTGTATGACAATTATAGTAAAAAATCGTTATATAGTTTTGTTATGCAATTCAATTTATATTTATTACTTTCAGATTACGAAAAACATGCTTAAACAGTGGTAAAAGAATATTATTGTTTGGACATGGAAATCTCTTTGGAATTTGCGTCTGGAATAACACACATGAAAATTAACTAAATATGTAAATATTTATATACATAGATGGATATTATTCTGAGCTTAATATAAAACTGTTTTGTGATACAACTAGTCACACCTACATCTGTTTTCTATATGCCCTAAACTTAAGATTTACACACTATATAAATTAAATTAAAAGAATTAGATATAATTTAAAGCAGTTGTAAATGAAAACATTTGTTACAAGACGTGTACCTTAAGGTACTCTGAGACAAACCAATGACAGAAACATTGGTTTAAGCAAAATCTCCTACTTAATAAATAAATGCATAAAGCGTGTAGTTATGCATGAGTATATTCGACAATAAATATCACATCCTGTTTTATTCACGTAATACGGAGATAGAATTGATATATTATAGGTAAAGAGATTATAATTTCAAAATTGTGGATAAAATGTAGTTATATTTGATGTTATATCTTCATTTTACTTTTAAACATTTATGAAATCATAACCTAGACTATTGAGTGCTTGCCGATGTTTTATCGACTTGAAAAGCAAGCCAAAAGAGAAAGAACGTAATCCAACAAAGAACCTCAGCTGGATTGGTATACTATGACTCTACTATTCTACACTACTTTACACTCTTTACATATTATTATTACGTGCTTCCTCTTCACCACAGCTTGTAATACAGAGCAAAAACCTAGTCAACTCTTCACTGAGCTATAATGGGAGATTATGTCAGCGATCTGCGTTAGCAGATCGCGCCACATAATCTAGATTATGTGAATCTTCCGGAAGCGGAAGACATCACATAATATGTGATCAATATGGAGTTAAGCCTAGACGTAGGGAGAGTTTGCCTTTGTTCAAAGTGGTAAAATTTAAATTTTTTACCACATGTCTGTTCTCTGGCCAAGGTGGCCCAGACCGAGCCCAATACCGAGTCATTGTTTCAAAGAGCGAATTGTCGATTTTCTTTGTCGCCTTCGGGTGGGAAGGGCTGGGTATGTGATGTCTTCCGCTTCCGGAAGATTCACATAATCTAGATTATGTGGCGCGATCTGCTAAAGCAGATCGCTGACATAATCTCCCATTATGCTCCATCTTCCTACAGCTTCATACATCACATAATATGTGATCAATATGGAGTGGTTCAAAGTGTCGACAATGAGCAAATAAGAATAAAATCACAATATTTATCAATATTGCTCTATTTTATAAACAAAATTACCGATACACGAGAGGATTAATCCTATATTTAATCCATAAATAATTGACTTTGATAAAACTTATTTGCATAAAGTAACTTATTTCGTGTATAAAGTCTCATGTTCAATAGCTTAGCTTAAATAAACCGTAATCCATAAGGACCACCATAAACGCATACTTCAAAAGTTAGCTGTTACATTGTAATATTGCTTGTGGGAAAATTACTCTTTCGTCAAGAGGACGATTATAAAAACGTGCAAAGTGCGTGAATTTTTGCACTATCCTACTCTCTGAAGAATCGAATCCACTGACATGCCCGAATGCACTGCCTTGGAAGATGGCGCATGTCTAAACCTATGCCCATAGTAAAAGTTGGTATTTATCCCCGGGAGAGATAGGACATCCGTTAACCATCCCCTTAGTGTTTGTGACGTGACACAGTTATAGGGTTTTTGAAAACTTATAAACAAAGATCTTTCGCTTGCACGAATATCTTTTGTTCTCTCTACATAGTGACGTAATGTCTGTAAAACACATAAATTCTGCTGAATATGACGGTAATACTAAACTACATTTGGATTTTTAAGGGACGTACATTTTAAAATGGTTTTCACTACAACCTGAACGCAATATTATCTAATTTAATAAAAGCCAAAATTTGAACTCTTTGTGCCGTGACTAAAGCTAGCAAGCTAACTAATTTTTGCGATAACATACGCATGCTCAGATTTTCATTATCGAACTACGAGCGAAGTAATAACGAGACTTTGTCCGCATCCCATGTTACGTCATATCTCGCGGTTGGTGGTCTCAATTTTGAAACACCTTTCATAAATTTTATTATCAAAGAATGATGCCCTAAAATAATCACATTTTCTTAAAACAGAAGATAGAGCTGACTTGACAGAATTTATACTGGAATAACTTCTTCTGGAATTTATCCAGATTCAAATATCGAAGTCAAAAACTTAATTACACGTTGTATCGTATGTGACCACAATGTCATACTATTTTCCTTTGCAAACTTTTGCTAACAACTTAAATAAACATTATATTGGGCAATAGTAGATGTAGTGTTTGCAGCCAACAATATCTTCAATGAACCTTCTGGAAGTTCAAACCTTTCTACTGCTTGCTGGAAATAACGGCTACCAGTAGCTGGATTTTCTTGTTAAGCTGATGAGTACTGTTGAAATGAGGACACAATAACAAATTCTTACTTTTTAATTTTATAACAACGGAAATAGTCATTTTATGGTACATGGGATACCAAGCTTGTGCTTGTCATCTTACTTAGTACTCTACCGACTAAACCGAATGTAGGGATAGGGATCTTCCCACTTATGCGTAAATGCCTCAACACATATAGATCATGGATCCGGATGCCAAGAGTAATACCTTGGCAATTGAGTCAATTCTTGGTTTTTCAAATTTTATGCATACTTTTTCCAAATGCTGTTTCTGAAAGTAAATTCAGACGAATCCTTTTCCTCACGTGATAAGCGATCGGCTATGACATTATCTTTGACGTTTATGTACACATTTAAGACGAAAATTCTTAAATTTGTCCCTTTACAAATCTGCCAAATATCTTTGGCTATTTCATGACATTTGATAGATCGACATCCACCAAAATTATTTATGTATGCAACCGCTGTCGTATTGTCACACTTAACCAAAATCCGTATGCCTGATCTATTATGGAATGATAAATGGGCCAGTTTCACTGCCATGAGTTCCAGTTCATTTATGTTGCATTTTGCCACAACGTTAGTCCAATAATCTTTTGTGGTAATTTCATTTGCCACAGCTCCCCAGTTCCGTAAAATGCTATCGCTGGTTACGAATAAATCAAACTTATCATGACTAATGGGGTGACTGGTGATTTGGAAATTGCTTATCCACCATTGCAATTCCTGTTTTATAATGTACGATAGAGAAACTAATTTCTTATAGTTATACTACCTTCCGATGCGATAACCTTTTCATATTCCAGCTTACAGAACACCGTAATTCACAGCTAGACATGCGGATACTAATAGTCCAATCAGCTATGCCAGCTTTTGTACCTGTGCAATTTATAGGTTACGCACTTCATTGCAAATCTTGACAATTTTTTCCTTGTTTGTATAGAAGTTCTAAAACGTAACGACACGTGTCGATAACAAAACCTAAAAACTAAACTTTCATGGACGGCACGAGTTGTGACTTTATATTTTACGACCAGTTCTAGTTTAGAGTACAAACCTGTTGTTGTTTTAATATTTTCTACGCAAAGTTTCTCAGTCTGACCTATTTACAGACATGATACAGATGATAAGCCTTTTGACCTTTTGAAGTTTAGCTTAAAACTAGTCGCATGACTTTGGTATAACTATACAGTGCTATATTGAGGCCAAATGGTAAACAGGTAAAATTGATACAGTTTCGATTTGCAACAAAATTTCAGGTATTTTGATAGTCCTTGTGAATTGGAATACAGTTATAAGAATCTCGTAGATCTACTACAGCCAAAAAGTAATTTGGTCGAATTTATGTACACGCACTTCTCCATTTTAAAATCAGGACACTTAATATATTCATTTAAATCTTTCATATTAATAACGAGCCTAGTAGTATCTTTTTTCGGACCGACTCCAAATATGGAGGATACAAATTGTTAAGATTCTTCCTCAGATTTCACAATGGCTTTACTTAATTTTAGTTTACATCTAGCAAATCGCGCTCAACATCTGTCATAGTAATTACACGAGGTTCACACTTTTGGATTGGCTCACACAAGAAAGGTATCTTGGGCGCCCTTATTATTTCTACCACATGACAATCCGAGGTAATTTTTTGCCATTGACTAACGAATTCCTGAAGCCTTCCTGCTTCACTTACTTCTATTGCTGCTGGTGAGGATGATACGCTTTCTTTTGAAAGCTGGATTGCCCCGCTCGCTAGTAATCGGGTTTCTACCCGCCTCGTGGGACGGGTGGTTCCAGTTAAAGTCGCTCCTCGAGCGTTACTTGACTGACTTCCCCTCAAGGGACTGTAATAAGGCTGACTGCGGTAGCTTCCTCGCTTAGAAAAGGACTTGCGCACTGGCAGCACTGATGCCGCTTTCAAGGACTTGAGTGACTGCTTCAAGTAGTCTCCAAACATACTCGTTAACGGGAACAGTAGATCCCAGCAAATTCAGCTTTCAGAAATGGTTTCCCATCGGTGCGCTTTTTCGGTTCATTGACTGAAAAACCGTTCCCAAACACGTTGGCAGCGTCCCGGATTGAAGTTATCAATTCTCGGCTTTTTTGGGCATTTTGGAACTGTTTTTTGTTATCTTGTCAGCTAGAGTAGCTAAGGCAATTAGACCGTGGCTGGTGCACTGTTGGCTTGCATCCTTTGTTGGCTTTGAAGCCGTAGATCCTGCATCCTAAGCAAGTTAAGCCAAATCTCTTGGTTCATCATTGGTTTCTGGGTCTTTTATTTCAGAAATTCCTTTGCCAAAGGTCGATTCACTGCTTTATCAAAGCATTCCGCAATCTCGTTCTTAATTGCAGGACCGAACTGAACTTCGCCCTCCATTTGTTTTAGGGCTTCCAGTAACTCAGAATCACAGTCTGGTTACATTTCATAATAATCATGAACATGTCTTAAAATTTTTGACTAATGCATTTTGCAAATATTTATCGCAGTTTTTAATAAACCTTCGCCATTTTTCTCGACACCAGCGTCTTGCATTCTATCTGACACATAACTGACATGACTTCCCTGATCATCCTAAGCTGTGGTGCCCACGAGCTTCTTCAATAAAGCTGGAACCTCTTTCGGGTCTTCCAGTAATTCATCATGCTTACTACTGGACATAGCCCCGCAATCTGGGCGGCATGGCTTGGCTGTGGTGTCTCGTTACCGTACATCTAATGATTCGATAATACAATAATTTTTGGAAGATTAATACTTTTTGTCGGTATAACGTTGTGGGCCCTCGCGGGGTTACCACTGACCCGTAACCTGTTCAAGGTTTGCTCCGGGTGAATCAGAAGATTGTGGGCCCTCACGGGGTCACCACTAACCCGTAACCTGTTCAAGGTTTGCTCCGGGGGAATCAGAACATTGTGGGCCCTCACGGGGTCACCACTAACCCGTAACCTGTTCAAGGTTTGCTCCGGGTGAATCAGAACATTGTGGGCCCTCACGGGGTCACCACTAACCCGTAACCTATTCAAGGTTTGCTCCGGGTAAATAGTAATTAATGAGGTGATTATACCTTTTTCACCTGTCACCGCCGACAACTTCAACAAGGTCACACAAATGAGACCAAAAAATAGCTTAAAAATGAAAATTCGCCATCCTAAAACTTTCCAATGCACTAATTATCAATACACTACTTAATATTCAGCGTTATAATTAGGTATTTAGTTAATTACTCCGTAGCTTAAAAAACTCTCCCTGCCTAAGATCAACAATGACTCGGTATTGGGCTCGGTCTGGGCCACCTTGGCCAGAGAACAGACATGTGGTAAAAAATTTAAATTTTACCACTTTGAACAAAGGCAAACTCTCCCTACGTCTAGGCTTAACTCCATATTGATCACATATTATGTGATGTATGAAGCTGTAGGAAGATGGAGCATAATAGAATAACATTCCATTCAGTGCTTTAGAAATAAAGTTGGGTGCTAAATATTTCTATTAAAATATTATTTTATAAGTCTTCTGTTTTGAATTCCAGCTTTTACGTCCTTTATTCGACAATCTACGTTTGCGATTTGAAAATTAAGTCAGATATCGAAAGGTTGTGTTATTAGTTTGCAAAAAATGTGGAAATGATAAATGGTTGGTAATTTTTTTAAAATGTACTTATAAGTATTTTATCAATAACTGAAGTATTTTGTCGTTTCATGTGTCAAAACAGACCCTTCTGGACTTCAGAAACCGAAAATCCTGCAAATAATTTAAAAAGTTTAAATGAAAACTCACACTAGAGCAAACGAGCTGGAAAATGGACGCTCTGGGGGATTTGATCAATTTGATGCATGTACCCCAAGAGGTAAAACTTGAAGCTCCAGTTTATTACGACTACGAATACTTTAATGACGACTCGGGATGTGACCTTAAAATAGAACCGCAATCGACTCCAGACTCGTCTTCAGAATCATTACCATCTCAGTCAACTACTGAAGCACAAAAGGCAACCCCCAAAACCGGAAATTGCTCCGAAGTGAAACAATTGTTAACTGGACGCTACCCTTTAATTAAACTAGAACGAATTGATAGTGTGCAGGGCAAACAAGACAAAGGCTACATAACCAAATCTGAGGAAGAGGACGACGAATCTGATGCCACATCTGAAGAGGATTTCAATAGTAAACCACAGAAAAAGTCTACTGAAACCTTTTGGCACCACCAAAACCTCCACATCTTCCCCGGCAACTATTCCTTTTGCCCCAAAACCTGGGGTTATGCTGGTGAACTCGCAGTTCACGAAAGTGTTCAGCACTCCACTTCAGCCCCTCGTCCAGGCAACCTAGTAAAATCCATCAAAAAACGTTATTTCTGCCCCCGATGCCCTTTCACCTGTCTTCGGCGATCTTTGTACGTCAGTCACCATCTTACCACCCATCTAGATCTCACCCAACCAGTTCCAGAATCCACTTCCAAAAACTCCAAAGATTCCCCAACCGATTCTAGTGACACATTTCCTTGCGAAATCTGCCAATGGCCTTTATCCAAATCCCGCCAGTACTCCAAACGGGACCACTTCCGAACCCATCAAAGTCTCAAAGACATTCCCCCATCATCCGTGGAACGTTGCTCCCAATGTCCCGCCTACTTCCGTCGTGGCATCCAGTTAATCCGCCACAAACAAAAGATTCATCACACCACAATCACCAACCCCCTAACAAGCCACAAACGTCACCTATGCCAAAACTGTCACAAATCCTTTTACACGCTTCCCGACTCCCGACCTCTGGCGTCATCGTCGTCACCACTGCGAGTTTCGCCACCTATTTACCTGGACAGCCACTTGTCCTCTGGAAGGCTGCTATCAAAAATTTGAGTTCACCGCAGATTTGGACTACCATTTAACCAATAGCCATTCCAGTGATAAGCTTAATGGAGCCCTGGTCACTTGTCCAGAATGTGGACGTCAATGCATGGGCCATTTTGGACTACTTACCCACATGAGCACTCATCAATCTACTGAAGGTGACGACCACGGCACCCTTCAATGTCAGTATTGCGGGGAAAGACTCAAATCTCGAATGTACGTTAATCGTCACATGAGGCGTCATTTTACTCAAGATAACCCTGAAGGTCAGAATTCATCTGGCTTTATATGCGACCAATGCGGAAAGCAGTTTCCTGTCAGGAGTCTACTAATAACCCATTTAGAATTTCACAAAGATCCTAAAAACTGGGGATGGGAGTGTTCAGAATGTGGTAAAAAATGCGTTACCAAGCAACAACTTCAAGTGCACACCCGAACCCATACCGGGTGAATTGTGCGGTGAAGATTTTGCTTATCGACACTTTCTAAGAAATCATGTGAATACTAATCATTTAGAAGATGGAGTGGAGGATAAGGTACGACAAGAGAAATGAGTTGGGGGACAATGGAGGGCATTTAGGAAGAAGGAAGAAATACTTTGGAACTCGGCCTGAATTTAAATGCGAACAGTGCCAAAAGACATTTTCAACAAAACAGGCACTTCATGTGCATGGAAGGGTACACTCTGGAGAAATGCCTTATGCCTTTTAGCTGTGAAATTTGTGGAATGAAATTTCGATACAGGCAATTGCTAAGGGAGCATGTGAATAGTAAGCATAAAGGTGAAGGAATTGTGGATAAGCCAAGAAATTATAGAAAGAAGGAAGTAGAGAGTAAAAAGGAGAAAGTGGGAAATAGCAAGAATGGATTTGAGTGTGAAAAATGTGGGAATGTTTACTCGGCCAAGCAAGCAATGCAAATTCATTTAAGAACGCATACGGGTGAGATGCCGTTTGAGTGTCAGGTTTGTAAAGAGAAATTTCAAATTTAGGTATAGCCATGTGCTCAGGGAACATGTGAATAAGAGGCATGCTAATGAAGGTGTAAAGGATTTGCCACGGCAGTATATTAAACGGGGAGAGAATTTGGGAAATTCATAGAAAGTTTCGTTTATAGTACGTGTGTGCAAATTTGTGTTTCTAAAGAATTTGTGATTTGGGATCCTATTTTGTACAATTATCTCGCACAATAAAGTCAAACATTTTCTGCCTTTTTCGTATTGCAGCCAAAACTTATCGAATCATTACGTGTTTTATTTTCATAGCAAAAAAATCACTAGTTCATTGATGTAATTTTAGGATGATCATGTTAAATTATTGTTGGAGTCAATATTTATGCATAAAAACTCATGACTTTTGCTACGAACAGACTTTTCAACACCATGCACATATTTTCCGTCCCGTTTTAGACAGCAGTCCTGGAATTTTGAAAAAAATCTTTAGTTAATTCCCAAGACTTTGGATTGACACGCCTAAAAAGGAAGTCATGAATAGTTGAAGCATATTAGTATTAGAATCAACTTACGCTTACGGTTGTATGAAATTTAAAAACTGGTTAATACTAAAATTTGTGTTCATACGTTTAATGTTAGCACGGTGGATGTCATGTCAAGTCCCGCATTTCTAAACTCTCTTTACAAACAACTCCTGTACTGCTTTTTAAAACCCAATAGAAATTATTAGTTTTAAGACTGTTGATTAAAAGCATATAACTTTTGGGAATGCTAACGGGAACCAAATTTAGCTGATTAGTACAACTTGCGGCAACTGGAATAGTGTTATTCAACGGTCCTTCCCAAACTTGAGTTTGGCACTTGACAAATTGAGATTTTCCCTAATAATAAGTAAGAATTGCAATGCAGGTCAGAATAGTTTGCAAGGATTATTATGAAAAGTCTTGTCCATATTTCGTTCTCTTACCGGAGCGTTGTCATAACACCCAAAAAATTGGTCAATAAGAGATTGATTCCTTTCTTTGATTTGCTCCACCGTTGGCGAAACACAATCTTCCAATGATTCTGGCGGTAGAGGAGACCAATTGAGAGATTGGATTAGTTCCGATTACGTCGGAAGCTCTAAGGAAACCCAACCCAACAGAGTGACAGTTAGGATTACAAATGAGGAATCCATCTTGGTTTATTCTTGATTTTTAAAAACTTTTGATTAAAGGCTTTATATATTATGAAAGCATTTGCTTGGTTTGGGTGTGTAATAACGTCGAAACGCATTGGTCTTTCATCCTGGCTCAGAGTAAAATGTTAAACAGTAAAGGTGAAGTCAGTACAGTGGAATAAATGTTTAGTCTCATTGATTTAAAAAAATAAGTTTGAATTCAAATGTATGCAATATTCAAATGCAATATTTTCACAACATAGCAAATTTTTATTCGATTTAATTAAACTGCAATTTGTGTTTAAAATTAGCTAGTACAAAGTTACAATTCTAATATAATTGCGTCATCACACTGGATTGTTATACGCTAATGTGAACAAAGTTCACAAAACCTAAAATCATGCTTGGAGTTTGAGCTTTGAACAAGTGCAAACAAATAAATGAGTTTGCAATTTACCACGTGCATATGCAGCTGTACAAACATAGAAAATAAATCAGATTCATGCCACAAAATTTACTCTTGAAAATCCAACTGTATGAATATTATGTATTAACACATAATATTATTAGTCACTTCTATTGTATTAATAATTTGTGGTATCGTCTCGTCCTGGCTTTCTTATGAAAATACATGCAATTTATGTTAACTGATGCGGAAACTGCTTTGGTGTTATCTATTGTCCGCCAAATACCTGAGTTTGGCATGTCACAAATTGTGGCTTTCCCTTAATTTTCAAATAAAACTGATAAAGGGATTTTCAAGGGATAGAAACAGAGGCATAACATAATCTTGATCAGCATACAAAACTTACTGGAGCTTGATCATAGCAACCAAAAAACTGGTTAATAAAAGGTTGGTTGTTTCGATTTGCCCCATTGTTGGCGTAGCACAGTCCTCCAATTATTCTAACAGTTGATATCACAACCTCGCGTAATGAGTTGGCTCCTATGACTTCAGTATGTCGAAAGAAACAAACACAAATCCCACAAAAGATTGAAATTGTGGAATTCATTTTTAGCTGTTTTCAAAATTATCATGAAACCACTATTCATAAAATTGCTTAAAGCTGGGTGGTGGGTGGCTGTGGTAAACTCCGTAGGAAATTTTAGCAACAAATCAAGCATTAATATGCAACAGAAAACATTACAAATTAAAACTGCACAAAAATTCTTGCTGCAATTTACAATTTATTAAGACTAATGTATATTTACAATATTCTCAATTCAAGCATACCAAAACATTATATTTCAGAATTTAGACATACTTATCTTGAAACTAACCAACACGCAAAGTGCCTGAATTCCATAACTGAATAGATTGTATGAAAGGGAGTCGTTTTCATTATTTATCTGAATTGTCATTGTAATTTATCACAGAAGTAGCGAAAGGTTGAAGGACGCAGGACTTTTGTATACAAGTAGCAGACAAACATGTGCTTATGGTTTTGTAATGAAATCTAAGAATAAAGAAACAATTAAAATGAAGAAAATTGAATTTTCCACATACTTGTTCAGACATTACAATAATTCACAAGCTAATCCAAAGTTTAAAAGAACAATAATGATATCAAAATGCTCCAAAATCTATTTTTGTAACTTTATCGGGGGCATGGTAATTGGCCACGCGTAGCGTGGACAATCATCCCTCGTACTTGGATAAGCAAAAAGGCTTATCAAGAAGTTATGATGCAAACACTACCCTCCATTTTTCCTTTGATGTGAGTTTTCTCAGGAACTACTTGGAATTTTTTGATGCAATAAAAAAGTCTGACATTCTGAGATGCTCTAAATTCTTGGGTCGATCGAAAATTTCAAGAAAAAACCTTAGTTTTTTAGATATTCGATAAAAAGTGTTTTTGACACTATTAAAATGCTGTGTACATGTGATTGGAACCTAGTATCTTCGTCAGCTAAGGCAAATCGAGATGAAAATTTTCAATTTTGATGAGTTTATCGAAATTTGCTAATGAAAGTCTACAGTCCTCTTTATCTACTTTCTTTGAAAATAACCACTTTACATAAATTATATCCACGTGTGTATCGTAACTTTTCCATTATTACACTGTATGTTATAATTTGTAATGCGTTAATAGAGAATTTTTACCTAGTTGCGCAAATTATAGAATTAATTTCAATCGAGAAAGTATAATTATGAAAACAGAATTATAGAAGAATGTGGAACGTTTACTTCTGCATTCTGTCAAAAACTAGACTGGTGTGCAATTCGTAATTTATGAATCGTAAATTTAATAACTTGAGTGAATAGTGAATACTCATAATTAATAAACATGTTTTAATGTCAATTTAATATTCGTAGCCGAACAGGGGGGTTAGAGACATTGCGCGCGTTTTTCCGTAGCGTGTCATAATATTTCATTATGCGAACCTCTCTTAAAATGTTCAAGGCATGCTTTAAACTAAACGGTATATTTAATCCTGATCGGTTTGTAAATCCGTTTGTTAAACAAATTAAACAAAAATAAATATAGATACGGCTTTTAAATGTAGACGCAAATAAAAATTCATAATAGGTGTTTGTCTTTCAAAATATCAACTTATAATTTTCAAAAGATTGAAATGTAAAGAGAACATCATGTTTATATCTTGATATACTTTAGAATTCATCTTATATTTATTTGTTTCTGCTTGACAAGGTAACTCGGTTTTTCAAGGCTTCATTTAGAATTTTCCTGATCTTCTTTACAACTTTCATATCGTAACGCCGTGAAATATTCTCGCTTGAATCCTAACGATTCCGCGTGGTCCAATATTAGTTTTTTAGTTGCCTCAGAAAATCGCTTTATGGTACTGGAAACACCCCAAGTCATTTGGCCATCGCAGCAAGAAGGTATAAATAAAAACGTTTTGTTGTCCGTTAATGAGGTGTATGAACGTCCTTTCATTTTGGCTTCTGCATTGAAAACATTTTAATCCGTTAATGGATATCACGTTGAACGTAAAACTACGATATAATTTGATAATCTCCATACCTTTAGTGTCGCCTTCCCAGTAGTACTCTTCAAATCCTCGTATTGGCGTTACACTATAAGAGACCGTATTATTTTTAAAACCATTCAAAAAAAACTTGCCTCTACCAAACCAGGACCGAATACATCCGTCGTAGTAGACTTCACTTTCCCTAATATCTTCCGGATTTCTGTCCGCTAGGTCAGCGACTATGTGGTAAAGATCATAACGGCTCAACAATGGGGTATACCATATTTTTGGACGCGTGAGCTAGAAAACAAAACAAACATGTGTAAATATAATGAATGAAATTTTTTTATTGTGTTATGCTGTTGTCGCTTTTTAAACATAAAAACATACCCAGTCCATATCTATAGGAACCGATTTGATGTCAACGCAGGATCTCTCTTTCGTAGAATTCAAATCAATAGATTTGACATGATGAAAGAATGCTGGGATTAGTGTCACCACTGCCGCGGTGAATGCAAGGGTGTAGTACATCTTTGATGTATTGGCTTGCAAGCTACTGAAAACTGATATCCTTGTAGTAAATTTGCCTTCATATTTATACAAGACTGTTTTGAAATTACTGGAAAATGTTATTTTTTTCCTACCTCCAGGTTTACGAAATGTTTAACATTATTACATTGAAGTCAGGTCATTTGAGTGGTTTATATTTCTAGAAAAATCATCAAACACAAATTTTTTTGTATATGCAACACTTAACTTTCTACGAAGAGTTTATGCATCGATTCGAGGTCAAATTCACTACAACATTAATGTATTCAAAATTGCTAAATAACAGCTTCTCTTTGGTGTACCGACAGTGAAGAATATATAAAGGATATATATTAAGTAAAGCAACAAAACTCAACATTTGTGATTTTACATGATATGCCATGGATGTAAATGCATTTTTTGATCCTTCTTCAGGATTTAATTACATCTTGAAGAATTACAGAAACCAATCTCGGTCTGATCACTTGATTTAAAATCACACGAGCACAGGACGTGAGATAGTGCCGCCTATCATATTTCCGGGTACCATAATTTTGACCATTGGTCGTTTACCAAACGTTCCATGGAACCTGTTTAAATTTCATGTTTGAACATGTTTGTTTTAACTTATTAAGTTTATTCACTGTAAAAAGTATGGCCGTAAATAACTAAATTATTACTAGGTGACAAGTCAGAAAAGCATGTCGTATTTATTCGATAAGCTATACAGCTTATTTTGTCTGAAGACAGTTAAGCCAAAGCAGAAAACTTCCGTATTCGGTTTTAGCATGAACATGAATTTTATCCCCTTACTTATTATACATCGTTTATTTTAAAATCAAGATGGTAATATTAGTTTCAACATGCAAAAACTCTCAATACCATGGCATAGATCATTACGCAGATTTATTTTTTTCGTTTTGTGCGCATACGATTGATTTCTGACATGATAAAAGGTAATATTAATGTCATAATCTCTGAATGACGTTATAGCGTATGTCTAGACAAATAAAACGTTCCAGAATGCTGGTAGTTAAGTGGCAACTTATATGGCATTATAAAAAAATCTAGTGCTGAATAGAAATCGTCAGCATTTTAGCACGCATTTTCCTTAAACACTATCATTATCACTATTATTGCATTGCATCGACTGGGTAACACTAGACACTCAAGTAACTTGAGTCAAGTTAACTTTCTCAATTCTAAATCCAAACCGATTTTTCTTATCTTGTGTATAAGTTTAGAAGTGCTCTTTCTTCCGTGATAGACCTTTAACAAGACCCATTTGTCCGAATTAAAAGAATAAAAGAGAGCTTTAAAATAAAGAAAGAAATAATTAATAAAGAAATAATAAAAGAAGAGCTTTAAAAGAATTGGTTTTATAGTCCTTACTTGAATGATATAATGACTGAATCATATAAAACTGAGTCATTTTACTGTGGCTTCTTCCAGAAAGAAATAGAACTAGCATGAATTCCCACAAACTAATTAAGACATAAATTTGAGAGAATGCATGCCGCTTTTTACGATGTGAACACATAGAACAGTGTTATAGATAAAGCTTAATGTAGCTCCTTGCAAGTAAGGACAAATGTAGTTCCTAAATGTAGCTTTACATGTAAGCTTCTTTTAAGGGCCTGTATTTGGAAGGATCCATACACACACAGTAGTGTTAAGTGTCATAGAGAGATTTTGAGTGGTGGTCTTAAATATCCTGATTTTTTGAAAACCTCGAAAATGGCTTTATGTAAAATAGATAGATAGATTAGGTTTATTGTCAAGATGTAAAATATATAATATTGTATAATTGATAAAACTAATCAGAAAACTTAAATACGTCTTCATTGAAATTGCTTAGAATTTGTTCATTTTGTATTGAAAGGATATGAGACATAAGTGATTTTCTAAAGAAACATTAACAGAGTTGATTGATTTAGTTACTGATTCAGGCAGTTGTTGCTATTTGCTGTTGCTGCGTATTTGAGAGATTTCTCCCCCCCCCAAATTTCATTCCATTAAAAAGAAGGTACATTATATTGCTGTCTACACGTATTTACTATTGAGCTGGAAGAAAAGTCGAGGTAAGTATTTATAAAGTCATTGGATTTGTAAAACTCATTTTTAAAGTAACTCTGGAGTCAAACCTTACATTTTCGAAAAAGCCATCCTAGCTCATTACATATAAGTTTGCTGCATGAATCAAATTTTTTAAGGTCACTAAAGCATAGTTAGCTGCAAATTTAATAAGATTGTTAATTTCATTAGTAATACTATTTTCCAGATTAATACCCTAAATTACAACTGACAATGAGTATGATAAATACTAAATACAAACGCATTAATTAGAATGATTTTTTGTCAGGTTCAAGTATTTTGAAGTGAGTATAACATAATATATTTTTATAGCACTTCTTAATTACAACATTGCAATGCTCCTTGAAAAGACACTCATTTAGAACTAAACCAAGTATTTTAAGTGATTCAATCTTTCTAACAGGGACGTTATTTATGGCTGGGCCAAAGTTGATGCATTTGTTTGAAATGGGTCTTTTACTTACAAGCATATATTGAGGTTTTTCAATGTTTAGCTTTACGCTGCTTTCAATTAGCCATTTATGTATAATTTGCTAAATCACTCTCCAGTTATTCTGATGAATATTTTATATATTCCACCTTTTCCGAGGCACATACAGTACTATCCATACGTCAGAAAAATTGATGTATATCACTCTTTAGCATGTCGAATGATAAGCAATTTTGCGTGCGTGTACCGAACAGTTTTTTATTGTCCCCATTTCCTACAAACCTTCTCACGATGTAAAAATTGAAAGGAAAATTGAAAGGAAAAGAAATTTTTGTTAGTACCGCCTGAAAAAGGAAAAAACCATATTCTCTGAGCAAGACAGAGGAACGGAAAGGCGACTGATTGTAATAGGAACCTTTGGGGGCTTAAGACATTCAAATCCACATTCAATGCTTTGTTATACAAAAAATATAAGAGTAGGCTTACTTGCATGTGACACCATTTCATAATTTGCAATATTAATGACAATGAGAAGAAGTGGTGGTTTATAAATATTTGGCTTTTTTTCATGCACATTTCTGATTTGTACAATTAATCTTAACAGATCTTCATTGCTTGCAACTCGATCTCTTTATCTGCATTCTGAATATATTTTTACTTACGAACGGAAAGAATCAAAGTCATTATAAACTAAAACGTCAAAGGTTGGTGACGAACAAAATTTAGAGGAAAAAATGAAATACTGAGTGAGATAATGACTTGTAATTAAAATCTCGTAAATAAGTTCGGTAATAGCACAATTACGATGACTGGAGAACGTAGTAGAAGAGATTGCTAAATAAGTAAGAAACGTCAGTGAATTAAATGAATGATTGCGTATTCAGCAGTCAATTAAAAGTAGAAAAGTAGTGTATATTCAGATTTATAATATACGAAATACTTGTTATTACTCTTTACATTCCCAAATACATAAATAAATAAAAGTAAAATCTGCTAGAGTAATTGAATATTTCTGTCGTAACTATTTCACAAAAACCATAAAAAATGATTGCTATCGCTGCTAAAAAGACCACAAATGCTTGAAGGAAATCAAAAGTTAGACCTGATAGATAGATAGCTATGATAAAATTGTATGATTATACATAAACACGTAGACACTACATGCGCTGAATTAAGCATACTTCCCATGGTTGGAATCAAATTTTCTTAGTTTAGAATTCAACATACTTGGTTTAGAACCCAACTCAAGTAACTTGGAAAACTATCTGGGTTTTTTTGCTGAAGATCCGGGTGTTGCAATGTTAGCCTGAAGAGTAGAGGTGGATAAAATAAACGTTGGTTTTTATGGCTACGGTCAAGCAGTATTAAGTTCCATAAAACGTCATCTATAGTGTAGCTAAGATACTTTAATAAAAGCGGTATACTAATCCAGCCTTCCTGGCCAATTTTGCGCTCTCTCTATAGCGTTTTAAGAATAATCCTTTCAAAGTCATTGTTCCGGTATACAGCTTTGCACCGTTATATAACATTGTAAACGTCGTCTGGTTTCAACAGTTGTTCTACGCTGGTTGTCGCCATTTCTTTTTGAAAAGTTTAAAAAATACAAACATAAATTCAGATATCTGTTTCCTCCCAAGATGGAAACAATGTTTATTACACTTTGCGGCATTTTAGTTGTACTTGGTGTAGTTTTTTATCAATCGAATAAAAGGATACATAAGCTTTATCCACCAGGTAAGTATAAGACCAAGTCAATACAAATGAAACAGATTATTCACAATTTAATTTCCTTTTGCTGACAATAGGTCCACCCGCACTGCCTATTATAGGCAATATACTGCAACTGGAAATGAACCCTTACAAAGTATTTCTAAAATGGTGTGAAAAATACGGAAATGTTTTCAGTTTCAGAGTGGGATCAATGGAGTAATCAGCATATTAAAATGGATTATTACTGCACATATGCCAAATGTTCAAACTCTGTATGTAGTCTGTTCAAACTTTTATACAGAACCATAATGCTCAATGATGCCTACGTCATCAAAGAGGTGTTCAGCAAATCTAGCTCTGCAGGTCGAACAACGTATCCTGTGTTCGAAACAATTTCAAAAAACCTCGGTACTGGTTTTAAATTTTTTCGATTTTAATTTTAAAATTCATGAAAAGAAAAAAACCAATAAATAATCTTTCTAGGAATAGTCATGAACGAAGGAGACATTTATAAGGAGCAAAAAATATTCACATTGAAAACTCTCAAGTTCGTTAAACACTTCATTTCTAACACCTACGTCAAACTTTTAAAAACATATTGTAATGTAAACTTTTAGTTACCTTGGATGGAGAATGGAAAGCAAAATTTTAGATGAAGCAAATAGCATGCTGAATTATTTTGATAAGCGCCTTAACCAACCTATTAGCGGTAATCGACTATTCCATGGCGTAGTCAACAATTTAATCTGGAGCGTTTTTGTCGGCGAAAGACACGAATGGGATGGTCCTAAACCACCACAAACCTTTGAACTTGCCATGGACTTCACAAAGTACGTACCTTTACTTTTGAACGTTGATTATATTTCAATGTGAAATATGAATTTTTTGTGAAAGATTATGTGCATGTGGTATGTTAAATTTTAGTTGCCTTAACCGAACTTTTCAAAGCGGGTTGATGTTTGCACCAATTTTAAGGCATATTGCTCCAAGATGGTCTGGATGGACGGGATGGGTGACATGTATAGCTAGAGTAAAGAACTATATGAAACTTGCTATTGCTAGGCATGCTGAAACACTTGACTTGAATAATCCAGCGTAAGTATGTACTGGATGTCTCGTAAATACTACGGCAAATTTAATTTTCCTACATTATTCCACATATAACAGTTCTGGTATAGAATGATGTAGCTATCTTTACAGTATTAGTGTGCAAATATCTCGATTCAATAGCTTTGTAATGGTACACAATGTAAGTTTACTTTAGATGACGCCGTCTACAAAATTTACCGGTAATAAAATTTTCGTGTACAGGTTACATAAATTCAAACCCTGGAGTTTGTGGATAGCCCATGGCTACCAAAAAAATTGTGTAAAATATTCACAATATATTTCTTTACAAATCCAGACTAGAACAAATTTCTCATTTCCTCCAACATGTTGGTACACAGACAATTATTTATTTATCCAATGACCTAAAATTAAGTGTACTTTCTTTTAAGTAGAATTCCTCTACAATGCAATCATTGCAAAAACTTTGATTTGCACATTCTCAAAGCTTAGAAAAAATGGGCTACAAATATTAATTCGTCAGATATAAATTCAAAGCTTGTATGTCAAGTTTCACCACTTCAAACATTTACAACAAAACCATAAAATTTAGTATTCATTAGAAAATGGCTAGAAATTGAATTTTCCATAGCTTTCCTGTTACGGCGCTTTTAAATAGCTTGACAGATCATTTTAAAACCCATACTTTGTGAACTATTTCACAATTCATTTCCGTACAATTACTTGTTGCATACAACATTGAGATAGGATTAAAAGGAATCGTCTTAAGAAAAATCGGTAAAAATGAAAATTGACATCGCCCCATACAATATCATGCAAGTGCACGTAGAGAGGGTTATTAAAAATAACGCATAATATATGTTACAGGATTCTATTATTTTAGTTCAGTGTATTCAACAACAGTTTTGTTAGATTGGAAATGCTCATCGGTAACTTTTTACAATTGTATTCACCTTGCCGTAATATATGGGACACCCTGTATTTATTGTAGGTCTTTGTGCAGCTCATTTTATAATACCTAAAAAAATATTACTATAATAATATGCTTCACAGGGACTTTGTGGACCATTATCTTATTGAAATTCATAACACATCTAATCCTAATTCAAGTTTTTACAAGGGCACTGGAGGTACGATGAAAACAATCTTGCTGTTTGAAATCAGTTGTAACGTATATTTTGGCAAACATTATATTTACATTTTGCAGAAAAACATTTGGAGGCATTGCTCATTGAATTCTTTTTAGGCGGGCTAGAAACAATGTAAGTTTAAATAATACTATACTACAAACTTTACACTTTTTATTTGGAGCAAATTTAAGTAGCATGCTTACTGAATTTAGCTCACACACCATGTCATGGGCAATAGCTTATTTAGCTTGTAATCCCCATGTTCAAAAAAAGTTACAAGCTGAAATTGATAATGTAGTTGGACAGAATCGAAAGCCATCTCTAAGTGACAAAAGCGGGTAGGTGGTTTACGTTTTTAATTAGTATTATGGTATCGCAAACCCTTAAATTCTCTTTTAATTTTTAAGTTTACCATATACCGAGGCCACATTAATGGAAGTATTACGCATGGCATCAATTATACCTTACGGGTTCCCTCATAAAATGAGGGAAGATGACATTATATGTGGCCATTTTTTCCCAAAAAATTGCACTGTGATGTGTAACCTTTATAAAGTACATCGTGATCCGAAAATCTGGGGGGACCCTGAGAACTTTCGCCCAGAAAGATTTTTGTCGAAGGATGAAAAAAAAGTTCTACATCATGAGAGCTTCATACCTTCGTCACTTGGAAAACGTGTGGTAAGTTGGTCAAAACAGGAAATACTTTTCCAAAGGATTTACCAAAACTCTAATCTCTAAAGTAGAATGTAAGGGGGGGGTTGCGGATGGAATTTGGATTTTTAACATGGGAGTGTATTACCGCTTAGCATTGGAGGTATTGCGCCTGGTAGTGATGATGATGATGGGTAAAGGGTCTATGTACAGGAGTGTATACCCTGTACTATGATGGGTATTGCAGTCAACCCTTTTGACTTAGCGACCCTTTTGGATTAGTGACCCTTTTGGATTAGTGACCCTTTTGCATTAAATTCCCATTTTCCGGATTAGCATATTTTTGGGCTTCGCTCACATGAAGACCCTTTTCCGCATAAGCTTTACACCATCATGATCATCATTTTTTAACGTACCGGAAAAACGAAGGTAAAAAAACACAGATAGCACTCACAGAGTGCCACTCACAAAGTGAGTGCGTATCTCACATTAGTGAGTACGAAAAAGGAGCACTCCCGGAGTGACGTCGCGTAACGACGAAATGGCAAAAAAGTATATATAGTCAGAATGATACTGGTGATTACTACTCAGTCGTAATTTGATTTTACACCCAATACGATCCCACACATCATTCTCAAGATGGATAACTTTTTCGTGCATTTACACAGTGATTCCTCTGCGGAATTCTTTCCCAACAATACAATATCTGATTTTCGGAATCAGATTAATGGAATTGACATAGACTCAGAATATTATGAGGTTGCATTAGTACAATGTAGCTATGTGTACAATGCACCAGCGTTCAAAAAGGGTACCGTGCTAGCAGATATATATGTGCAAGAGTCGGAGCATGAGAAGAGAAAACTTACACACTCCTCCACCACACCTTATTGTACTACTCAACCATCGTCTGACGTTATATTACACAGCACCGAAACATTTTACATGCGCAAGAGTGATGAAAAAGAGTATTTTGATACTAAAGGAGCGGAAATAATTAAGGCGGATATATACGGAATCGATTATGTGTTGGCAAAACGTGAGCCTGTGTTGAGGGTGAAAGAAAACGTACTCGAGTTTCTGTACAAGGACGTCCCAGAATCCATGGATTCGTTTATTGCACTTTTAAACTCAAAGTTAAAGCCGTTTGGAATGCAGACTTTTTATAACCCAGAGGACAAATCTGTATTCTTAAATAATCACCTTGAAAAATTTGTGTTTAGTTTGGATCTTGGTAAAGTGACAAACTATATTCTATTCAATGGAGCCGGATTAAATGCGTTAACACGATTTGAAAATTACAAGTCGTCATTTTCCACCATTCCTACTTTGTTTACTGTTCGCGTTGTTCAAAGTATAGATGAGTATAGATACAGAGAAAGACTATTCCCTGAAATGCATTCAAAAACCCCAATCTGTACACAGATAGTACAACACAAGGATTTTGTAGACCAAGAACTACCAAAGGATGAAGCTATGACTGAAACACACTATCAATTAAGGCTTTCAAACGATGCTAATAATTTGGTAGAGTTACTTGATCAGTTAAATAGAGACATTGCCCCTTTGCAAATGTTATGGAGAGATGATAATACCAAGCTAACATTGCGTATTACCAAGCCAGAGTACTTGCGGTGTAGATTTCAGTTTCGTGAAAATATCTGTGCTGTTCTTGGACTTAGTGTTGAACCTCACTATATAGCATTAAGATTTGCTGATGATTCATTGCACATGGAACACAGAGGATCATATCGTCCATTTTTTGGTGTCGGTCAACAAAAGATGTACATTTATTGTGACCTTATTGAAAACCAATTTATTGGGTCTCAAGTGGCCCCACTTTTGCGTATTGCTGATTACAAAGGAGCGGAAGATACAACAACAACTCAGGAATTTACTCACAATCACTACATGTCGTTACGTAACTCGGGTCTGGATCAAATCCACATGTATATAAGGAGCGAAACAGGAGACTATCTTCCACTTGCGCTAGGAACTTTCACGGCAACACTTCATTTCCGAAGAAAACGATTTTGAAGAATATAAAATGGCAGGAGCACTTGTGATCAGTAATCAGTTTGGCGGCTCACTAAAGCCCGGACTTTTAATGTACCGTCCGACTGTACAACGTCAACACGGACATGGTTTTGGTTCATTTTTGAGTGGACTTTTCAGATCTCTTTTACCAGTAGCAAAACAATACGTTTTACCTCACGTAGTAACTGGAGCAAAAAATATTGCTTCTGACATGCTAAACGGAGCAAACTTTACTGAGAGTGTTCGTGATAATGCGAAGGGGGTACTTAAAGGCGTAGTACGTCAAGTCTTGGACCAGAACGGGAACGGCTGTCGACTAAGCAACAAACGAAAACTGGGTATGGCTTCTCAACAAGGAAACGGATTTAAGAGACGAAGGATTAGTAAAAAGAAAACATCAAAGGCACGCAAGCCTAGACCTTCCCTCAGAAAATCCAAAAAGGCAAAAAAGTATACGAGCAAGAAGAAGCATTCATTTAAAAAGAGTGACTTTGTAACATTGTTTGACTAAGAAAATGGGGGGTACAGTAATCCAATGTACAAGCTCTGACGTTGAGCTCGGAGTACAAAAATGCTATGATACCACTTACAGGTCTACCTTTATGGAAAAGTACCATCCTGTTCACTCTGTTACAAACAAAAGCGCTCCTCTAACTTTTCACATTGGAGGGAATGACCGTCATTTTGTCGATCTTCACAACAGTAGACTATACGGACGATTTAAAATTGTGGATAAGAATGGGAATGATATACCCCATGAAGCAGACAAGAAAAAGACATTTTATGCTCCTGTCAATAACCTCCTTCACTCAATGTTTAGTAATGTGGTTGTAACAATCAACGAAACGGAAATTAACGCAGACAGCCACTACTACCATTACCGTGCCTTTCTTGAAACCATTTTGTGCACAGGTAAAGACTTTCAAAAATCCCAGGCCAGAAGTGACGGCTGGTTTCCTACCAGTGACGAGTCAAACTTTGAAGATGCAGGATGGGTAGCTCGTATCAACTTGTGCGATAAAAGTCAAGTTTTTGAACTCAACGCTCGCCCTCACTTGGACATTTTTCAACAATCAAAGCTGATCCCTCCTTCAACTGATATAAAGTTAACGTTTAATCGAGCACCTGATGCTTTTTGTATTGTCAGTGGAGGTACAAACCCACTAGACGGACTTCAGTTAAAGTGTTTGGAAGCCAACTTTGAAGTGCAAAAGCATATTCTTAGAGACACTGTTGCAAACCCACGACTTGAGCAATGGTTAAAAGGAACAACCTTTGATTTTGACTACCGCGACTTGCGATTAAAATCTTACAATCTACAGATTGGAACACAGGAAGAAAATAATAGCTCACTGTTCCAGGGCCATTTACCTGACCGTGTTGTAGTTGTGCTTGTCCCTCAAACCAATCTACATGGTACATACAAGACCAACCCATTTGTGTTTAAGGATCACGGACTCACACAGATTGAAATTACAAGCCATAGCGAGGATACCGTTACCCACCTGATTGAGGTGGACTTTGCTGATACTCGTACATTAAAGGCATACGACAGACTTTTTGATGTGTTGAATCTTGCCAACTGTGACTCGGGCATGCGACTAACTTTGGATGAATTTCAAAAGTGTAAAGCACTGTTTGCATTCAAGATCAACCATATTGTGAATGCTGCTGTACTACCCAAGTTTGGAAGACTCAATATACGACTAAAGTTTAAAAGGGGGATCACTGAAGCATTGACGGTATTGTGTTATGCCGACTATGATACTGAACTGTATGTTCATAGTGACCGTAGAGTAAACTCTAAGCAGTTTCAAAAGCAATAATGGACACCACCCAAGTGAAGGACGTACTCAAAATATTACTACGAGCCAACCCAAGCATTCAGTACGATGTCATTCCATGCGATGTACTTCAAAACACCAAGATTACATCTTACCCCTTCTGCTATGTTGTAAACAATCAACCTTCGGGGCAACCTGGGGAACACTGGGTGGCTATATTTATTGAAGGACCGGGGAGACCAATGGAATTTTTTTGCAGCTTTGGACGTAGCATCGATACCTATCCACATTATTTTAATGACTTTGCTGTCAGACATGACTTGTCGGTTAATCAATGCAAGTTTGACTTACAGTCCATAGACTCTAGTGTGTGTGGGCAACATGCAATATATTTTTTGTATAGCAGAGCATGTGGCTCTACCTTTTCAACGTTTTATGCCAAGTATAGACGTCATACTCCCTACGAGAATGACAAACAAGTAGAAAAATTTGTAAATATGATAATGTTTAGACCTTCTTTACATAAGAATCTAAAGCCTGTTGTTCGCAAACGTCCAAGACGTATAATAAAAATGTAATATGTATAATATGAATTTGATTTTGATCATGATTAATAAAAAAATTATAAAACGTAATCACTTTATCTTTTGGGTTTTGGTTGAATTTTATTTATTGATTCATTTATATTCATCCCATTTTACACGCTTGTTTGGATTGGACATTTTTGTCTCTGTACGAGATGTATTGTTGGAATTTGATATTACATTAACTATTGCATCTGGAAATATATCATCATATGATTGATTAAGAGTACGCAGTTTTTCGATAATCTTCATTGTGGCATCCGTCCGTTTGTATCTGGCATCTGATAGCTGTTGAATGCAGCCAACGTAATTTGATCCTGGTATAAGAGCATTATCCATAAATACCACTCCGTTTTGATGCGAGATTCCTATTGAAAACAAGAACCGCGCCACCCTTTGCATTTTTTCTTTTGCATCTGGAGCAAGTGTGGAAGGGGATGGTGGTACTGGTGATTCTGTGCTTGCAGTGCTAGTACTAGTGGTAGTTGTAGATGTAGATGCTGATGATGAGGATGAGACTCTTCTTGGAGGAGGATCAGCAACATCCATCGGTATCGGAGAAGTACCCCGTTCATCGGATGATATGGATGCCTGTGTCTCCACACTCTTTGTTTGTTTTGCAAGAAGCTCAGCTGCTTTCTTGGCTGCACCCATCTTTGCTAACTTCTCCGCCTTTTCCTTTTCAAAGTTTTTGATTCGTTGAGCATCTTGCAATAGTTTAATTTTGATATCGTTAGGGACCTCCTCTTCTTTATCTTCTGATTCAACTTGTATGTCAATCTTTTCATTTTGCTCCTTCCACTTTAGGTATTTTTCATATTCCTTTTCAGGAATCAGCCTAAACTTTTTAACCATTTCTAACGAGGTCCACTAACAGTGGAAGTACTGTTGAGAGTATAAGAGGAAGAAATCCGTCCCCCTTTTGAATTATTATATTCTTTTTTACTTTTGCTGGTGCTTTTAGAAAAGCAATTTTATTCAAATGTTTCTTGTGCTTGGCAAGTTGATCACGAACAGACTGTGACACAGGTATGTTCTTGTTTAATACGTTCAACGTAGCCTCACACAAACAGTCAATCTGATCCTTTCTAGCTCCTGCAATCAGGTTACGCCGCCTCTGCTTATCCGCTTCTAAATAGTATTGTAAGAACCTTTTGTTCTGTTGCATACGACGAGAAGGCATTTTGAAAGGTATTAAAAACACATGTCCAAGAACGTCCGTTCAAGTCAAAGGGTAAATCCTAAATGAATGTTTGGTGTACGCGCGTGAAATATATAATCCCCACTACCAACCTAATCCAGTCAGTACTTGTTTCACAATGGAGGAGAAAATAACCAAACTTTACACAGGCGTAAGGCCTAGTTGTGCCTTTACAAGCACATCCACGGTAAAAAAGTCTAAAGAAGGAAAGAAGTTTAAAACAAAAGAAATTGATGCTGCATTGAGGAAGATTCCTGCCAATGTATTACACAAACCTCTGAGGAAAATTTTTCCACGACGATTTGTGTCTGTTCCTACTATTAACCATCAGTTTGGTGCTGATTTGATTGAAGTAAAACATCCACGTTCAAACTATAACAAAAAATATATACTTGTGGTAATGGACCTATTTTCGAGAAATGCATGGATGGAAGGGATGAAGACAAAGTCTGCTGATGAAACTCTTGCATCCATTAAAAGAATATTTACGCGTACCAAACGCACATGTAAACTATTTCAATCAGATGACGGGAAGGAGTTTGTAAATTCCAAACTCAGAGCTTACTTTGATACATTGGGTATTAAGCATTTTGTGACTGCCTCCTCTACAAAATGTTGTATTAACGAAAGGTACAACAGAACGTTTGGACAGAGGGTGGCACGGTACTTGACTCATGTAAAATCAAAAAGATTTATTCACAAGCTAAAGGACTTTGAACGTCAGTACAATAACAGCTACCATTCCACAATCAAATGCACACCTAATGAAGTTACCGAGGACAAGGTGCCTGAAGTATGGCAAAACATTTATTCTAAAAAGATTAAAAAACTTGAAAATACTAGTTCGGACCAGATCAAGGAAGACGATTGGGTTTTAATTCCGAGAAAGAAGGGTATTTTTGAAAAGGGTTATGCCCAAAACTATGGGGAAACTCCATACGTTGTACACAAGGTGAAGAAAACAAAGCCGACCACTTATATACTCAAGTCCCTTGAGGGAGAGATTATAAAAGGAAGCTGGTACAAGTTTGAACTGGTCCAAGTACCTAAAAAGCAGGATGGCGGTGTTTGAGTTTTTAAAAATACTTTGTCCCTTACCCAAAAAAGGTCGACTTAGCATTTGTTCAAATAACACCTTTACATGCTATAGACGTAGCATGCATACAACCTACAGGACAATAGTGCGCAAACGTATTGTTCGTGTGAGCACCAAACGAAAACATTTGTGCATGCAGTCATATCCCTCGTGTACAAAATCTTGTCCAACTCTGGTATAAAAACCCAAGTCGAAACTGGGACTCATCATCACTTGCTCTCCTCAGCTCTCCTCATCAACTCAACTTTATTCAACTCATTTTCTCTTTGAAAATCAAACAGTCTTTCTCAAGGCTCAAACCAACTGTCTTTTTCAAGACAAACTCGTCACCAAAACTCGTCAACATGGACTCTACTCAAGCCAACCTGGCCACTCCCGCCAACGAACTATCTTCTCCTCCATCTCCTCCATCACCACCCATCATTGACTACGCTCCGGATAGCCCAGATTCTCCAACCAGCCGTTCTCCTGTACCCCCTCCCCCAAAGAGGGCCTTTGCTTGGATCGAAACTTTTGATCCTGAGTCAGCTATTGTATCCGACCCCATCCCAGACGACACGCACACCGAATTTGTGCAAGCTGAAGCAAAGGAAGAGGACAAGGAGTTTGAAGCCATGACCGCTGAAGAGGCTGACCTTGCTGAAAAGATCAACAATGAGATATTTGCTCAAACCTTCATCGCTGGTCGTCGTCGTGAACCAGCAAATACGGCCCGGGTTGAGAGTGTGAGGGCCAAGATGAGGGAGATTGATCATTCCATTCGTAGCGAGGACTGTCCATTCTTTCATTGTGTGTATGACGCCTCCTTGGTTTATCAGAATGCTTCCAGCGGATGTGCCACCTACGTTCAAGACATTGACGCGGGGCGTCCCGTAGCTTTGGACTTTTTGGCTCCTTACGGTCCGGCTTACATTAGCCCAAAAAAGGCCACTCCCAGGTTTGCGCTCTGTAAGCACAATCCATGCTGGATCGGATCTGACATGGCTTATGCTGTTGTCAAGATTCTCAATACAGATGGTAAATTAGCTATACCATCAGTGTTGGGGGATGATTGTTTACCTTGGACCCCTCAACGTGGACACCACAAGATGGGTGACACCGCCAACTCAATGTTTGAAAAGTTTGTGAATGGCTATCTAAGGAACACTGCCGCGAGAGATCATCTTATGGAAAAGGTTATTGCGGCCGCTGGGAAGACACCACGTTTTGAAATGGAAGATGGTGTTCCTGCTTCCTTATCCTACTATGTACACTCACACAAGCTGACCAACATAGCGTTTCAAGACAGTCTCAAAGGCATCACCGACAATGATAGAATCGTGGAAATGGTGATTGAGCAGGCTTTGCGGTCACCACCCCATAGCGAGCTCATCTGTAACCTTCTGATGGATGAAGAGCCGGTGGACATTGACGAGAAGTACAACGATAACTGCCTCGGTTGGATACCTAAATACAACCCCCTCGACATCTCGGCGACCTGGAAGATGTTTGCCAACTGCTACAGGACCAACCCTGCAATTTTCTATAAACCGTCTCTGAGCCAGATGGACTTTTACGAGAAGGCGGACGTTTTGTGGAGGGATCTGAAGAAGATAAAGGAGTTCCGAGATCTTTGCTTTAGTGTTAAGCCATTGTCGGTAAAGGTGGACAAGCCTATCCCCTTACAAGATGATGGCTCTAACATAAAAGTGTGGTATAAGAAGGAAGAGTACAAGGGTAAAATGTATTTAAAGTATACTCTTTCAGCAAACAAGACAGGGTCTTTTTCATTTTTTGAGTGGGATCTGCCCCACGTCATGGATGAGTTGATAGACATTGTTTTATTTTATGCTACCAATCTTGATGAGGTTTATCAGGAGACAAAGTTTTTGCAAGCTCAGATTAGATACATAATGGGTCGCGGTCATGAACCTTCCCGTAAAGATTTTAACTTGGGCCCAGTAGATAGTTTTCAAATTTTGCCTTACTGGCGCGAATATTTTTTCACTGAACGTAGCAAGTATCCTGCTTGTGTTATGAAACTACGTCCATCTTTTTCAATTTTAATTCACGACGGGAATGATAAGGAGAAAATTCCAAAAATAGTTTTTCAAAAATTGTCAAAATTTCAAGTTGGACTCAGAAATGACCTGCGGTACGAAATTGAACCTCGCTACTTAATGTCTCTGTTAGGGAAGCTTACCAGGTATTGTCAGTTCAATCCCCTCTACAAAGCCCATCTTGAGAAAATAAATCAAACTGACGCAGTTCAGTATGTTCAGTGGCGTTTGACTGAAGGCATGAAATGTGTCGCTCAGTACAATGAAACTATTAATACCACCAAACGAAAGGCAACTCGTCTTATAGCAAACCATGTAGATAATCGTTGGGAGTTGGTAGAAGAAGAAGAGGATGATGATGATGGTATGGTTATTGATGAACATGCTTCAGCTAAGAAGCAAAAGTTGGATGATGAAACTGACGAAAACTAAAAAACCTTTTTGTATTTTTCCATTATTATTATTTTTTGTCTTGATTTTTCTTGTTGTAAAATTTTTTTCAAGTTATTTTTTGGTTATAAATAAAAACTATTGTACTTTTTTTTAACAAAAAAATATTTTTTGAACGTTTTTGAGTTAATCCTCCATTTACTTTACATGTGTTTCATATATACTTGCATATTAGCATATATTACCCATAATATGCTTGCATATTATCATATATTACTTGCATATTACCATAATATACCAGCATATTACAGTATTTTACATATATTTCATATACATCAGTCATCCTCTCATATCCTTGGTATACTTTAAGCAATACTCTCTCACAAAAAACTTGGCTTTGGGTACTTGTACCATTTTCGTATAAAAACTGGGACCGATTTTTCAACAACTATCATTCAGTCATGGAATCTCTCTCCTTCACCACCACTACTTCACCCTCTGGTTCTAGCTCTTTAAGCAACTCTCTCGAAACTGCTTATGAAATTGAGCAAGTCGACCAGGAACAGGGACCAGTAGTACTTTGTTTCTTTTTATTCATCATCACCATCATTGCCCTTGTCATTGTAGTGGCTACTCTGACCATCCAAGTCCAACATCAAAACGCCATCAACCAAGAAATTGCAAGCATACTCCAGGCTATTCGAAATGGAACAGGTCAAGACAGCATTCAATGGCCCCTTCCAGGAGAATCAGTGGTGGAACGAGCTCCGGAACAGGACAGAATGTGATTGCGGCAACCCTAACCATTTACATAACTCTTCAGCTCCGATCACCACAGCACAGCAAGAGGACTTTAGTGACTTGATTGGTAAGTTTTACTCACACCTTACCCAAAAATTTCTCACACCGACTCCACTACGGCGGCGGGGCGGGGGTCCCTCTATGCACATAGTGCATATTATATGCGAAGCATAGTCCCTATACACATAGTGTATATATACGCCCTTATGGGGCGTAGGGCTACGGCATAGCCGTATGTATGCCTTATGGGTATAGGTATATGGCATAGCCATAGGGGTAACGCGCACACACACCCCCAACACCAACACAACCAACCTAATTAGTTCATTTTTCTCTTTCCTTTGACAGAATTCCCCCTAACTCGACGTGAGCCTGAGCCACTTGGCAACGCACCCAACGCGCCTTTACGAGGGAAGCCTGCTTCATATGCAAACATGATGGAAGCTAGCTGCAAGCGCAAACTGGACTTTGAAGGGATGGATGAGCCTTCAAGAAAACGGAATGGTGAGGATGACAAGGACCAAGTTGCCCCAAGACTTTTAAAATGCGAGCTATTGGGAAATAGCTTTTCAAAGGATAGTTTTATGCTGATTGAAAAATATGACAAGAATTTTAAAACTTGGAAGAAAGAAACCTTTTCAGTTTCAAAGTTTCCAAAGTTTTTGGCGGCTTTGATGAATAGTAATCCAGAAATGACAGGAAAAATAATGACAGGAATTGTTAAAGTTTTGAATGAATTATAGTTAAATAAATATTTATTTTTTATAAAAAAAATCAAGACATGTATACAATCATTTCTTCAGGAAAAATACTACTCCTGAATCGACATTTATCATTTTGCATTTGATCATAATCTATAACCAAGTATCCATACTTTTTAGTCATAATATCTTTCCATGCATACTCTAAAGTATCATTACGTTTACCACAGTTCATTTGTCGTCCAAGAACTGAAGCATACCCATTTTCTCTTACATTTTTCATGAGTACAATGTACTTTGAGTTCATTGTAAGTGTACGCAGGTTTTTAAAAAAGAAATTTTGTACAAGAAATAGCACGCTAACATTCCTGTGATGGCTTCCTCTCACAAACAATTCCACTCCATCCTTGCTTTTACTCATCTCGGTCATCAAATCATCAAGAATAACAAGCCTGTGTCTGTTATTTTCGTCTGCTACTTCTTCTGGTAATCCCTGGTGAAACTGGATGTTGTGTATCTTTTGCTTCAAGTCGCCAAACAACTTTGGTTGGTATTCAGTGTAACAGTACAACACATCATTGATTGGTGGGTCAATCATTTCAAGCCGCCTTTCAATAATACGGCTAGTCAATGTTGATTTTCCAGATTGGGTAGCTCCGTTTATTATCATACAAAAGGGGGCCTTGAGGGTGGGATCAAACTCCATTTTTATACTTTAGGGGACCCCGACTGTTACGGGTACGACGGTCAGTCTGAGTACCAATACTCCGCTTCTTCTTTTTCTTTTGAGTTTTAATGTTCCCCTTTTTGACTTCGTCCTTCAATGCTTCAAGCATATACTCTTCATCCACAACAGGAGCTGTAGCTGTTCCCTTACACTCACCCTCCTCACATGTAGGCATTCGTAAGGGTGTATCAAATACACTTCGCCTTTTTCGTTTTGGGATGGTCAATGCTTTCATTGCTTTACCAGTCTTGCGTATAGTTTGGTAGTCATCATCATCATCATCACTGGAAATGTCGGAAAAGTACTCGGCTTCCTTATTTTTTAAAGGCATGCGAGTCTTGGTGTTGGCTTTTGTGTACTGAGCCATGTTGGACGTATGCACAGTGTTTTAGTATGCTTGTGATCAGGTGTGAATACGAATCATAAATGAAACAAATGCAAGTAGGTAGTCTGTATATAACACAAATAATCAAACAAACACAGAAATTGAGGTTAGATTTTACGCCGATTAAACAGCCGAACAACTTTATTTACATTTTCTCGATCATATATACTCATTATTATTATTATTATTAAATTTATATACAAATATACATACTATAATACCTTAACTTAATTTACAATCATCATATCATCATCATCAACCTTTGGAATTTTTTGTTCAACCATCCTATCCTTCAGCACAGTGTTATAATAATGCGACTCTTCAATAGCAAAGTCCCTTGCACACATGCGGCGAAACATTTTTGCCTCTTTCTTCCTCTTAAAGATGGAACCTAAGTCAACCCAATCATAAGAATAGTACTTATTAAGATCAGCTTTAATTTTCCAATGCCCTAATGCTAATGACTCTGATGGGTTGATTTCAAACCTCTTATTGTCAAACATGTTAAGACATTGCTTGGTTTGCTTAATTGTATGCAAATGATGCTTGTAGCTACGAATCGTTTTAAAATGAGCTTCCTTTCTACTAAACTTTTCAATGCAGTCTACATACTCACCAAACTTTGTCTTCCTATTTGCTACTTTTGGTACACCTTTGGCCTTCTTTTCTACCGAGTGAAAAATAATCTGGCCATTGTCATCTACCTTTACATACTCATATGCATACAACTTTGACTTTAATGCACAAAACTTTGTAAGCACACCATTGGATATTTCATCCTTCATTTTGTTGACCACCTTTTTGTTTGTAGGATCATAGTATTTTCCCCAAATAGCATGCTTAGGATCGTAATCAGACATGTCAAACTCTTCTGAATGCTTTTTCATTTCGTCATATATATTTTCTACCTCAAACTTAATCACATGCGAGTCTGTATCAGAGTACAATAGGTTAGCTGAAGGATAGTTTGACTTTACAAACTTGTACCAAAATGTATACATGTTTTTCCTAGCCTCTTCTAAGATGGTTACACCACTACCCATATTACTATTCAATGTGACTGATGTCTTTTCCATTACCAAAAGTGTAAGCTTATCAGAGAGTTGATGCACATGCTTTACAGTAGGCTTCTTACAATACCTAATCCGCTTTTCGGTATTATTAATGAGTACCATGTTAACCCTTTTCCTTGCATTTTGTATTTGCTTGCCATACAATGAATTGTTCAAAAACTTCCTAAGGTTGATTTCTACCTTACTTTTAGCCTTTGCACGTTCAGCAGAGTTAAAGTTTATATAATCCGCCATCCATGCAGCTTGTTTAAATCGAAGAACTTTATGCACATCGGTGATTACCACACCCAATTCCACCCATAATTTTAATGCTCTGTAATGACATTTTACTCTTTTTGTTCTCAAGCATGCAACCATTTTCTCACACTTCCATGATGTTTCACCCAACTTTAAAAAATGGTGCAAACTTTTTTGATGAAATGATACCTCACTTGTCATAACGCCCCGCTTGCTTGGTGCAGGCGGGTATGCATTAAAATAGTCATGCTTTTCTTTTGGATAAAACAAAGTCACATCCCATATTTCACCATAATTATCCGTATCACCCATTCTGTTAACCCATGCATTCGGGTCCTTTTTTCGTGCCAATACTTGTTTATCGTTTAAAAACCTGTATTCTCCTACTGGTAAGTGTGATAACATGCCACTTGCATAAAGGTTATTTTTGTCCATGTACATAAGCCAAGACTTGGGTTTAGAAGGATCATACTCGGGACAAAATTCATTGTTAGCTGATGCCACTTTAACATCACCTAAGGTGCATAAGCCGCCCAATACAGCAGCCTCCAAAAACATGTACACGTCTACATCTTTTACAAGCTCAATGTTTGCCCTTGTATATTTTAAACATGCGTCTAATGTGAATGCAGGCAGGGACAAGTAATGCGTAACACACAAGTTAAATGATGCCAACATGACTTTACGAAGTTTAGCAAAGCATACTGTGAGAAGAAGGGTATCGAAAAATTTTTTCTATCAAAACTTCAATCGATTCAATTTTATGGTGTTTTTGGGTACTTACCGTTATGGAGAACAGGATTTTCGCGGTCCGAAGTCGATTGGACAAACGGTTCCTGAGATATTTGATTTTGAAAATTCAAATTGACATTTGGAACCGAAGCTTGTTGATTTGGGGTGTTACCACCCGAAACAGAGTTGGATGAGTGTCCAGACATTTTTCTAACTAGGTTAAAACCTGATATAACTTGTTTGAAATATTTTTTTATTGTTTTTTATAAAGATTTTTGAAAAAAATTGAAAAAATTGAGATTTTAAAAAAATTTTTAAAGAAATTTTGGAACTTGATTTTAAAGTATAAGTCTTATTACACACGTTGATATATTAGTGTGGTATAGGTATACAAACTACCATATGCCAACACTTAACACACAAAACACGTTTTGAGTAAGAGTCGAGAGCTGAGAACTAGAGAGTGAACTGAGCGAGTCAACAGTCAAAACTTGAATGGTCTGTGACTTTCAACTTTTTTAACTTGGTAAAAAACTTCATTGAATAAAAAATGCACTTTAGGTACCTACCGTCTTTAAAAATAAGCGGACGATCGAAGGTTGGACTTATTTTTTCTCTCAAAGTGCATAAATGCACAATGGGAATTAAGTAAAACAATAACCCTTCCGCGGAAGAAAATATTTTTATTCTCATTTTTTCAGTTTGGATACTTTAATCCTTTATGCATTTTTAGAAGGGTTGTTAAAAAATAAAAAAGTCACGTACCTTGATATTCCTTGAGTCTCTGTGCATACTGAATGTAGATATACGTTTACGTCCGTCCCATTTCTGACTGCGTATATAAACCCCAAGAATTTTTGGAAGTGGACATCATTCACTCGTCTACTTGACTACAAGTAAGAACTTCTTATCAAGTTTGAAACTGTTCCAATCGACAAGCTGCAAGATGGAAGCTGGTTATCTTCCCGTGTCCGACATGGAAATTGAGGACAACATTTACAACGCTGTCCGCAACAATAAAGCTGCCCGCTTTCGTCTCAAATCTACCATTGCTCCGGAGATAACTGCCAACCATCCGATGGGTCACAAATGTTCGGATAACTGCAAGAAGCTGAACCGAAAATGTGACATTATTGCCGGGCTGATGCACGATCAACCATATATGGAATTCTATGAGCCTCAAAGGAAACTGCTGAGAACGGATGCTGAGCGGGACGAAGGGATGGATGGGAGTCGGCAATTCATAATGAAGTCTCGCTGCAATCATCCAGAAACCACACCTTGTCCTGAGTACCCCTTCCTCGCATTGTCTGATGATGGAGTCAACAAGATCCGCACGGGGTACTTCTTTTTGTGGAGTTATCATTTCCAAACCAAGGCGCGGACCAACTGTAATCTGATTATTACAAGAGCTCTGACGCGTGACGATGGAAGTATCCAAAAGGGAGCCACCATATTTGGACACAACATGCGTCATCAGATAGACAACAGAAACACCGTGCGTAACTTGTATACCAACAAAATCGTAGCCTTCCTTCGCGAACATGGGTTCCATGTCCGTGTAGTACAACATGATACAAGCACGGATGAGGATCGGGCAAACCGTATACAAAAAGTTCAGCTAAGAATCCCGTAAGTACTCAAGCTTTAGAAATGTGTATGTAATGTGCATAAACCCAATACTTAATCTCCTCTTTTCTTTTTCTTTTCAGGATTATTCAAGGAACTTCCCTCTATGCTGCATGGCTGTTTTCAGAGTACCTGTATCACGGATGCAATCAAACCGTGCGTAGGATGAAGAGACATATGCCCACAGCCACTGAACTTTTCAGCTTTGGACATGACCTCTTCCCAAACAACTTTAGTTTGGCTTTGAGTAAGGAAACATTACTCGAGTCCACTCAAGTATATTACAACCTTCGCCGAAGCATGGAGTGGGAACGGTTTGACCCTACCTGTCGTATACCTGGGTATTATGATGGGCATTTTAATATGCCAGCTGAAATCCCAGGCTACGACAAAGTAGGGGTTTACTGTCCGGTCAAAGTTTTTGATAATCGAGAATCTTGGCGATCATGGGGTAATTACCAGAGCAGATATCATCGTGGATATGGATGGTACGGGTATCGTGAAGATATCACTTTGGATGATAGGGATCAAGGCGTTTGCCTTGACATGTTTGAGCCTAACGTGCATGGACTCCGGGACAACATGTGTGAGTACGATCGCATCAATCATGATTTTCACTTAAAGAAGGTGGGAGAGATTGCCAATGCACGAAAGCGTATTCGGTTAGAATAAGTTTTTTGTATGTAAATATGCGTGTAAGTTTGTATATTTGTATGAAAGAAATTATGCATAAATCTTACCTTTTTTACCTTTAAAAAATAATCCTTTCTTTTGTAAAAGTTGAAATTTTTTACTCTGCATAAATCTTACTCAAAGAAAAAATAATCCTTTTTGTATAAGTTGTATTTACTCTGCACACTCTGCAAACCCTTTTGCATTAAATTTCCATTTTCCGGATTAGCATATTTTTGGGCTTCGCTCACATGAAGACCCTTTTCCGCATAAGCTTTACATCATCATCATCGTCATAGTCTACAATACCCATCATAGTATAGGGTATACACTCCTGTACATAGACCCTTTACCCATCATCATCATCACTACCAGGCGCAATACCTCCAATGCTAAGCGGTAATACACTCCCATGTTAAAAATCCAAATTCCATCCGCAACCCCCCCCTTACATTCTACTCTCTAATAATGACATTATTATTTATATTTTAAAGTGCTTGGGAAAACAAATAACTCATGATTCCATCTTGCTCTTTTTGGCTACAATTATGCAAATGTTTGACATCAAGCCTGCTCCACATGAAAATCTTGAACAAGTGCTGAAAGCAGAGCCAACCAACCGATTTGTAAATGAGCCAGAACCGTTTTACTTTATGGTCAGCCGTCGTAAATTTAACTAATGTATTGAAAGTTAGCAAAATATAGTATAAAGTAGCATTTATAACAAAATCGAGACATTTTTGCACGCTTAGGCCTTAAGGATAACTTAATTGTTCTGTGCCACTAATGGTTATTGAAAACGAGTTTGTATTGTAAAATCTTTATATAAAAACACATACTGCAACAATATACTTTCAGCCCTGATGTTGAAATACCTTGACGCTAAAACAATTGGTTGTGTTTTGGTTTTATTATTTCAGCGAAAAGAAATAAAAATTTATTTTATACAAAACAATAGCTAATTAAAATCTGTTAAAACTTGAATGGAATATAGAATACAACTCTTTTGTTTGCTGTTGCTTTACTAATGCATCGGCATCAAGATTAAGGGACTTTCATTTTTGTTAAGCAGTTGACACTTGACACGAAAACTATTCAAAACAAGAGTAATGACGTATTATGCTACAAATTTTTTTTACAGATCCACACAGCTAAAATAAAGTTGTCAATTTTAATTGGTTTCTCATCAGTTAATGTTTTTTGACAGATGTTTGCATACTTTTTGTAGCACAGACAAAAGACAGCTCGAGTTTAAGGAGCAGTCAGGGAGAAAGATATGTAATCCATGTATTCCGGGAGCTATTGATTCTGAGATCAAGTGGGCTGAAGGCCTTATTTAGAATAATTTGCAATAAAACTTGATGAATTTGATGATCAAAATCTGGGGTACTATCTACATTCTACGAGTTTATAGCTAAGGTAACGCGCAATGAATTTAGAAATGAAAGGTTGGGATTTGAAAGAGAGCCAGGAATATAACTCTCATTTTCTGGAATATTTAGCTCCAATTTCACCAAACCTTGTCCAGAATCATGTAAACAAGAACAGAAACTGTCGTAGTTTTCCAGCTCAACACATGGGTCGTCTACGTTCATGGAAAATGTTGCTACTTGGGCTCGTTTAGGAATTGAAGTGGTGTAGAAGTTTACAAAACGATCTAAAATTTTGCCATTAGCTTCTACAGACGCTATTTCACTTAGTGATTCTTACTTAGCTTAGAATCCTAAATGTGCATAACAAGATTAGCATTGTTTTGTCTCTTTCAGGTAATTTTCTTCCTCGATGACCCAAGCTATTTTCAATTTCAGCTTTAAAAAATAAGCTGTAGCAGTTTTTACTACTTTTTAGAATGAGAAGCAAAATGCATTTATTTACTTATAGTTATTCCGTTCAGCTGTGAAACAAACCTCATCGGTGTTTGAATACTATTTGCATAAATTCATGATATAGTTTTTATTTAGTGGTACACAAAAGAAAATATCAAGTATTTATATTCACTCATACAAGGAATCACAAGCATGAGCTGAGCGAGTATTTATAGACATTGAGCGATTCAGTCGTTGCTGTTAATGGTTGTTGGTTTTAAAACAAACAAGTTCCTACTGGACTAACAGTCTAAACCCTAAACAGAAATAGTGCTCCATGGTGCTGTAAGGCAACTTTGACAATAAATGTTGTCGTCATCAGCAAATACAATTTGCGTTCTCTCATCATTCGTTCCGGGTAGCTGTACAGTGACAGAATTTTTATTTTCAGAGTTCATTAAAATGCATATTCAATTCTTTACGCGTCTCAAACTTTTTCTGATGCAGCTAACCACCCTCACCCTGGAAACAAATGTTCGAGGTAGCTAGCGCAGGAGGATGCTGGAGCTCGATATAGTGAACCAAATATATATATCTTTGTGTTTGAAATGGTTTTAGTTGGGAAAACATTTTGTCGCATTCCAAGCATTTTTTAAAAACAAGCATTAAGCTTATGGGCTTTCAGTTGGACAGCTTTCAATAAACGGGCTGTTTATAAATCACACTTTTAATTTGTCTGAACTTCCATTATAATTGCGTGTTCCATCTCATGAAGTGTCAAATCCCCAGCGTCAAATAAAATGATTTACCTGATTATCAAAGTCTTTTGGTGTGTAGCATAACAAAATATCTACATTTGGTAAGTAGCATATGTGCACAATTTTATTAAAACTGTTTTATATCTAGGTTGTTTTAATTTGCGAAAAATATGAAGCTACTAGCACAGGTACGTAGTAATATTCTAAACTGTCATCAATCAGTCAAAAAGGCACTAGCTCGTGCATGCATTTGGATCATGCCACCCTATAAATGGAACTTTCTACACCTTCTTGAAGCCCGTTGGACAAATTCCACAGTGAAAGAATTTCTTCAGTTGCAAGTCCGTATGTCAAAATTAATTCCAGGACAATTCGAAATTGTCCGTATTAGCAAAACACAACGCAGCATCATCACACAAAATCCTAATAAAAGTTATCTGGTGTTCTTAAAGTGTATTCATTGGCTCATTAATGTAGTGCGAATGCTTCAGTTTTTACTTTTGGTAAATCTATGGTTTCAAGGAAGTTTCGTAAAGTGGTGAATAATGAGCGTAAATTAGTTATGTGTATTTGGTTTGCGGTTTACTACGGCGAATTGTTGTCATACAAATTTAGTATCTCTCAATTGGACCAATTTATACTAATCATTAATGAACTATTTGCCAGCCAGGAGGTAGAATCCTCGAACTATTTAAAAACGTATATTGTTGTAGGAATTGGTGGTACAATTTTTGTACCCTGCTTGTACATCGCCATGATAATTTTGGCGGATTTTGATCTTATTTCTATCATAGTGTGCAAAATGAATTGGATTCCGACAGAAATCTGCTTTATGGTGAACATATTCGTGAAGTTTGTAGAAGGTTGGTCTATTGTAGTTACCATCTATATTGTATGCCTAACTATTTATTCGGGCATGTATTGTACTTACGTGGCCATGTGGACAGTTACAAATGAATTTTTTAAAGATTTAAAATCAATGCAAGTTAATCAATTTGAATCTAAATATATAATTTTTAAGTATAGGAAATTGCAAATTCTAACACAGTTAACCAACAGTTGTTTCCGAAAATTAGCACTAGGATTTCAAGTTTTAATTATGTGTCTTTTTATAGTCGTTGCGTCGTTCCTGATTTAAAAGGATTTTAGACAAACGGCTTCTGTGATGGCACTAGTGTTGGCTGTATATTCAGTAATTTACATGTATATGTTAATGTGTTTAGGATACTACACTCCAGGTCAGTGTAACCAAATTAGTAAGTACATTATAACTTTCATGAAAAATCCAAAGCTCCTTTTTAAAATGTTCTGAGACAGCACGAAGCTTTAAAGAGTATAGGTTATGGGTAAAAACATTTCAACCATTAAAGATATATTTTGGTGATGTGAACTATTACGCAAGAGGAACAGCATTTAATATTATGGATTTTATAAATGATAAAACAGTATCTATAGCACTATTAATGTTGTAAAACATAAAGATTTGTAATAAGTAATTTTACAATTATGAATATAATTTCATGGAATTTAACAATATTGATAATAAAATTTGCTTGTATAAAAAGTTTTTGAGCAACAAAATAAAATACCACAACCAATATGCGTACTTAATTTTTGCCTACGTTGAAGTTTTGATTTCTAGATCTATTTATACATATAATTGTCAAGAGTGGGTCGCTTCTTCGGTACTTTCACTGTAGAGTTCTTTTAAATGTTGCATTGTCTACTGCAAATGCCAATCAGGTGCATATTGGCACTACCAACAAACAATAACAAGTCACCATGCAGACATCTTTGTTGTCATAGCAAGATGCTATATCATATGCCACGCAACTATGCATATTTTTTACGTAACGAGCGGTTGTTCCTGTTAACAATTTATTGTCTAAATGTGTAAAGTATTCACAGATTGTTCACTAATTTTTTTTAGATAACCAGCAGTTGTTCATGGTAGCCATTAGGTTTCTAAAGTTACCATTAAGTCCATGGCAACAATGGGGTTTTCCTAGTGACCGCGGATTAATTATTGTAACAAAGTTTATGGCAGTACAACGGGCCTTCCACAACAACTGCCAGTTTTGTGTAATAGGCTTTTCATCTTAACTGTTAACTATCATTTATACAGATATCCTGAAATTTGGCGTACAAATACATGCGGTATTCCTGTAGCATGAAATTTAAACATGGTAATTTTACGATGGGGTTTTAATTTCTATCTAATCTGCTTTAGTTGCTTTCAGAACATTTGCATTTTGGTTCATACTTAACAGGATCTCCCTTAATAAGAAACTCTTGGTGTACAAAATTAAATAAATTTACTTTTGGGCAGAGTTTACAATGTAATTTACCAATCCGAATATGTGTGCCACCAAAATTTTAATCAATACTTCAAGATTTTTTGAGTTACAATTATTTAAAATAAATAGATGCAATTTCTGTTCAGCGAAGTGAATCAACCAAACATTTTAAGGCTAAAGAATCGGAATTTTAAGTAACAGTTTTTATAACCTCGGAAATTCGAAATCAGAAATGGAATTTTGTGAATGAACTATTTACTACGATCTTTTTTGAGCATAATTAATGTTCTAAATTATTCATAAAATGATAGTCACGGTAAACTTTAACTATTTTATTTTACAACCTTTCTAGACATTCAGCGTCCATAATAGGCCCTCCTAGTATTTAAATAACAGAGAAAGAACCATATACAGTGTAGTGTATATTAATACCGATTGAATGCTTTTTTGCGCAGTCGGGCAATGTCCTTTTTAGATCTCTTTTTTGAAACAAAGTTGACCGTTCTCTTTACAGCGTCATTTCGGTACGCGGTTTCATATTCTTTGGGGGGTGCCTGAAAACGACGGCGATTTGAAATGATTTTTGAAATGACTAGTTGTGTCTATGAGCATAATTTTCAAAACATTGCTGGCAAATAAATCATGCTGATTATAAATAAATGCTGATTTGCTATGTTTTCTTTCATGCTCTTGGTTTTGCATTTTCTTGCTCTATTTGTCTGTGCCAACGGGTTTTTTTCACAATCTCCGTACTGAAATTCCCAAGCTTCACGATTCTTGTAAAATATCACGTGCTTATTTGAATTTGTTTATGTTGAAAAGTCTTCCCACATTCTGGGCATCTATACCCGGTGTGAGCAACTCTCATGTAAATTTTGAATCTAAACTTACATCTGTTGCTTTTATATTATAAATGCTGCTCTTTATAGAATTATTTAATTCTTCACACGTCTCACACTGTTTGCGATGCAGCCAACCACCCTACAGAAAAGCTTCTGAGGTAGCTAGCTCGGAAAGAAAAGCTTGATACGGCGACCCAAATATGTATTTGTTTTCCCGAAATGATTATAGTTGGAAAACCATTGGATTTGGACGTTGGATTATCAACACTTTTTAAAAAATCACTTGAATACTAATCATTTAGAAGATGGAGTAGAAGATCCGGCAAGAAAATACATAAGAAATGGGTTGGAGGACAATGGAGGGAATTTGGGAAGAAATACTTTGAAACTCAGCCCAAATTTAAATGCGAACAGTGCCAAAAGCAATTTTCGACAAAACAGCACTTCAAGTGCATGGAAAGGTGCACTTTGGAGAAATGCCTTTTGGTTGTGAAATTTGTGGAATGAAATTTTGATACAGGCAGTTGCTAAGGGAGCATGTTAATGGTAAGCATAAAGAGGAGGGAATAGAGGATAAGTCAAGAAATTATAGAAAGAAGGAATTATAGCAAGTAAAAAGGAGAAAGTGGGAAATAGCAAGAAGGGCTTTGAGTGTGGGAATGTTTACTCGACTAAGCAAGCAATGCAAATTCATTTAAGAACGCATACGGGTGAGATGCCGTTTGAGTGTCAGGTTTGTAAGGAGAAATTTAGGTATAGACATGTGCTCCGGGAACATGTGAACAAAAGACATGCCAATGAAGGCGTAATGGAATTACCAAGGCAGTATATTAAACGGGGAGATAATTTGGAAAATTTGTTGAAAATTTTAGCATAGTACATTTGTGCTAATCTGTTTTTATATTTTGTACAAACATATATCACAAAATAAACCATTGGCAAATGGACATAATTAGGAATCGACTTCGGGACCACCCGGGCCTTGGGGGCCTTCGACCCCGCTGATATTTGGGGCCTTCGGCCCCGCGGATAAACTGATTTTAACAAATGGACCTCATATTTGTAATCCTGGTCAAAAATGGACCTAAAATCATGTGTCACACAGCATGGGTCCATTAGTTTGGAAAATTTAACAATTTAAGCCCAAAATCAGGTCCAAAATAGTTAAATTATAACAAACGGACCGTGGATTCGTAATCCCGGTCAACAATGGACCTAAAATCATGTGTCACACATATTTGCCCATTAATTTGGAAAATTTAACAATTAAGGCCCTAAATCAGGGCTTGAATAGTTAAATTTTAACAAATAGACATTAAATTCGTAATTTTGGTCAAAAATGGACCTAAAATCATGTGTCACACAGCATAGATCCATTAATTTGGAAAATTTAACAATTAAGGCCCTAAATCAGGGCCTAAATAGTTAAATTTTAACAAATAAATGGACATCATATTTGTAATTTTGGTCAAAAATGGACCTAAAATCATGTGTCACACAGCATAGGTACACTAATTTGGCATATTTGACAATTAAGGCCCTGATTTCAGGACCTTACAATCCGAATTTTAACAAATGGACTGTGGATTCGTAATCTTGGTCAAAAATGGACCTAAAATCATGTGCCGCATGATATAGGTTCTATGTAAAAATGCTGAAACGTTGGTGACCTCTGACCTTTAGAGTTGACCTATTGACCTGAAACTCAATAATGTTCTGTCGGAGGTCCACTAGAGTCTGTATACCAAGTTTGGTGGAAATCGGATCAGCTATTTCGGAGAAAAACGTGTTTACACGGACGTCCGGACGACCGGACGGCCAGACGGCCGGAACAGGAAATTAGAAGGAATCTGTCGATTCCTAATAAAGTGAAAGTCATGAACTTTCTGTCTTTATCGTATTGCATCCAAAAAGTCAGGAATGATTGCTTGTTTTATTTTCACGGGAGCTGCAAGTTGGCCGAGTGCCGACCGATTATACCTGCAAGTCGGCCGATTTTTTAGCCGATTATGCCTCCCAGTCGGCCGACTAATCGGCTAAAAACATGCAAGTTGGCCGACCGATTAAACCTGCAAGTCGGCCGATTTTTAGCCGATTATACCTGCAAGTCGGCCGATTTTTTAGCCGATTAATCCTGCAAGTCGGCCGATTTTTTAGCCGATTGCAAGTACAAGTCGGCTAGCCAATCGTTAGATACGTGTAATGTTGCGTACACTCGTTACAATACGAGTACTCTTTCGGCGGTTTCGGTTTAAAACTCAATTGCTTTTTTATTTGGACTTGGGTTTGAACAAATTAATAAAAATTTTGATGATTTTTACTTGGGTTGGAGATTTTTGGAAAAATTTTGTAAATTTGATGATTTTTACTTGGGTTGGAGATTTTAGGGGAAAATTTGTAAATTTGATGATTTTTACTTGGGTTGGAGATTTTGGGGAAAATTAAGCAATTTTAGTGATTTTTACTTGGGTTGAAGATTTTAGGGAAAACTAAGCACATTTGATGATTTTTAGTTGGGTTGGAGATTTTGGGGAAAATTAAGCAATTTTAGTGATTTTTACTTGGGTTGGAGATTTTGGGGAAAATTAAGCAATTTTAGTGATTTTTACTTGGGTTGGAGATTTTAGCGAAAACTAAGCACATTTGATGATTTTTAGTTGGGTTGGAGATTTATCAAGTTTGATGATTCCTACTTCGGTTGGAAATTAATGAAACTTCAACTCTTTGGAAATTTGACTCTTTTGATTTGGGTTTGAAATTTTTGGAAAATGATTATTTTAGCTTGGGTTTCAAATTTCTGGAAATTTGGCTATTTTTGACTTGGGTTTGAATTTTTTGGAAATTTGACTATTTTAACTTGGGTTTGAAATTTTTGAATATTTGACTATTTTTGACTTGGGTTTGAATTTTTTTGAAATTTGACTATTTTAACTTGGTCTTGAAATTTTTGAATATTTGACTATTTTTGAATTGGGTTTGATTTTTTTGGAAATTTGATTATTTGGCATAGGTTGGAAACTTTAGAAACTCAATTTTTTAATTATGTGTGATTTTTGATTATGCTGACATTGTTGGAAAATGTATTTTATTAACATTGCTTAACCGATTAAAACAAGCCAAGAATCCAAACACTTTAATCAAAGTTTTTTATCCCATTATGTCATTACGTTCTACAAATAAACCTAACCTAACCAACTACCTTACCTAATATTCGTCAGACACAGCCCAGTAGACAATGTTTGTTTTTGCATTTAGGCAAACGCTAAGGTTTGATTATTAATCGGTCGGCCAACTTGCATGTTTAATCGGCCAAAAATTGGCCGACTTGCAGGGATAATCGGTCGGCCAACTTGCATGTTTAATCGGCCAAAAATCGACCGACTTGCAGGTCTAATCGGTCGGCCAACTTGCATGTTTTTAGCCGATTAGTCGGCCGACTTGCAGATATAATCGGCTAAAAAATCGGCGGACTTGCAGGTATAATCGGTCGGCAGTCGGCCAACTTGGACTCTCCTATTTTCACATAACACAAAGTTACTTGTATCATTGATGTCTATTCAGCATGATCATTGTTCTGAATCACCTTACTAACCGTAAAGGTGACCAGCCTAAATTGCGTGCGTGGGCGTGAGGATGAAAATTTAAATAAAAAGGCCGAAGATGACACACAAGAGTTTTAAATTTTAACGAACTTTTCGAATAAAAGAATGATTTATTTTAATCACTTGAAAGATTTTACTTTTACGCAATTAAATTTCAACACGACTCTCTCGCTTCCACAGACACACTGACTCCTTTCTTCTTCTCTCTCTCCCCTTAAGTCTCCCGTTCACGACGAGCTCGTCTTCGTCGCAGTTCATGAGCAATGAGAAAATGCGCTTAATTCAAAATTAAATTCTATGAATGATAGAATGAATAATAAGCATAGTTCAATTGTTAACATTGCTTTGCCATTTTCAACACTCCCCCAAGTAAAGTACGATAGTTACTTTACTTCAAGTTACATTGTCTCTAGTGTGGGTGTATGGGAAAAAACTTCTAAAGAAAAACAAAAGAAAAAACCATACACAACTGGGCTCTAACGAACGAAAACATTAACAAAAAAGTTCAAAACTAATGGAAAGAAAAACTACAAATTAGCCCAGTCCCATTAGGCGACAAAACGAAAAAAAAACTAAACAAATTTCTTTGGGGGTTTTACTACGCGTCCTGATCTGGTTTTTAAAACTCTCTGTAACTCCACCACTTCCTTTTCATTTTCCGCCTCAAGTCGATATAAACGCTGAACTGGTTTGACGGAAACTCCATCCTTTGTCTTGACTCTGGCGAGACGACTTGTCCCATCTGTCCCCGGAAGTAGCTCCATGATTCGTCCCAATGACCACCTACTACGTTTCTCCTTGTCGTTGCCAACGAATACTAGCTCCCCAACTTTTAATGGGAATGCGGTTTTCTTGGGATGACGACTGACCATAAGCCCTAAATACTCATTCACAAAACGGTTACGCAAATCATCCTTCATTCTATTTACATGTGCATACCGATACCGTAACCTCTCTCCCTCCTCCAGTTCCTCCTCCGAAAATGTGACCTCTCCCAACGGATTTAGAAACATAGCAGGTGTTAAGGGCTCCAGATCTTTAGGATCCTCCGACACGTACGTTAAAAATCGTCCGTTCATCACATCTTGCTCCTGCTTCACAACTTTCTCTAGCTCAATTCTGGAAAGAAGTTGATTTCCCACCATTCTTCGCAACAGGTCCTTTGCAACACCAATGAGGCGTTCCCACCGACTTCCCCACCAGGAAGCCGAGGGAGGATTGAATTTCCACTGGATCTTAGCAGCCCCTTCCTCCTGAGTAATCTTATCCCAATCTAAAGACTTAAACAAGTTATCTGCACCACGAAAGTTAGTGCCGTTATCACTATAGATGATGGAGGGTCTATGATAACGATCCACAAACTTTCCCAGGGATTTAATAAAGGATTTTGTGGTAAGGGAATTTATCACTTGAAAGTGTACTGCCCTATATACGGCGCATGTGTATATTACCAACCACACTTTCTTCTGCGACTTGAGGATAAATGGACCAGCCAAATCGACCCCAGTCACCTCAAATACTTCCGCGTCTTTGATGCGGTCAAGGGGAAGTGGAGCAGTTGGTGTGACAGCAGCTTTGGCGGCATATCGTCTACAACGATAACACTTGCTAATGACACTCCTAATACTTTTTCTAGCCTTTAGAATCCAGTAGTTACGCCTCAGTTTCGTCATCAAGAATCCAATACCAGCATGACAATACGCAATGTGAGTGTCCATAATAAGCTGCCTAATCAACGGATGCTTTCCCGGAAGTACATATGGATACTGGAAACTTGAAGGATCCTGACAATACGTCAGGCTCGTTTTCACTCTAATAAGACCTTGCTAATCTCTGATGCACTCTAATCCATTCAGCTCCCCCAAATCCTCGGAAAATGAATCGGCTTGAATTTTCAAAACAATGTCGCGCTCCGCAAGCTTTAGTTCAGTGTTCAGTTCAGAAATCCTTCCTTCCCTTTTCTCCACCTTTTTCCGATTTTCTGTTTCCTTAAGGAAACTCATCATATTTGTGGAAAACCTAACCCAAGCCTGGATTCGCACAACAGTTGCATAACTGTACTGCTTTCCGAAATCAAGTACAACATTCGAAATCGTAGTGGACATCAATGGAGTTTTCCTTAGCTCCGCACAAACACAAACTTGAGCTTCATCAAACTTTTCCGCTTCTCTTGGCCACTTATCGGCCGATCGCTTTAGCCAAGGTGGACCTTCCCACCATCTAGATGCTAACAATGCAGCTGGATAACAGCCTCTAGAAGGAAGGTCAGCAGGGTTTACTCGCCCTGGTACATGGAACCAGTCTGCTTTCTCCGTGTACTTACGGATCTCCTCAGTGCGCCGACCAACAAAGGTTCCCCACTTATCATTCCTCCGAATCCACGCTAAGGCAGTGGAGGAATCGCAGTAAAAACAGCGAACATTTTCCAACTTTAAAGCAACTTGTACACTCCTAGCTAGACGAACCCCAATTAAGCAACCCTCTAGCTCTAACCGTGGAATGATCATGGCTTTTATTAGAGCTAAACGAGATTTTGCAGCCAACAAGTGAGCCTCCACTCTGTTTCCCTCTTGGCACCGCAAGTAAACCGTGGAACTATAACCCTTTTTGCTTCCATCTGAAAACGTGCGGATTTGCCACAAAGAACGGTCACTAATACCAGATCCGGAATCACATCTTGGAATCCGGATTTCGCCTAACGCTGCAATTTCCTTAAACCTTTTGTCAAAAATAACTTTCTCCTCCTGTGGGAGGATCTCATCCCATTTCAACTTTTTCATTCAACAATTTTGCAGAATAATCTTCAAAGGCAACAACGCTGGCGAGGTGACACCGATTGGATCAAAAATCTTGGCGAGGACAGACAAAAGGATTCTTTTCGTAACTTTATCCGAGGGCTTTAACCTTGTCACAACCGAGGGCTCTAATCTCGTCTTATCCGAGGGCTCTAACCTCGTCTTATCCGGGGGCTCGAACCCCGTCTTATCCGAGGGCTCTAACTTCGTCTTAACCGGGGGCTCTAACCCCGTCTTATCCGAGGGCTCTAACCTCGTCTTAACCGGGGGCTCTAACCCCGTCACATTAATAAAAAGTTCATCCGCCTTGCGGTCCCATTTCAGCCCCAACACTGAAATGATCTGTGTATCTGTGCAAATGTCTTCTTTGTTCGACATCCACATTCGCAAATCCATCTTAGCCTCTGCTAAAATGTCTATGGCATTTTCTCTGAAATGCTTGTAATCCTCAATTGAGTCTTCAGAACTACAGCAATTGTCCACGTAAAACGTGTCAAGTAACCTCCGACCAATCTCCAGTTGGTCCCTTTTGAATCTTTCCATGTCATCTTGCATCTTGAGAATCGCTGCCAAAATGAATGGGCTACATGTCGCACCAAAAAGTACTCTACAATGACGATATTCCATGACCTCCGTCATGTCTCTGTTTTTCCACCACGGGAACCTTAAGGAATCTCTATCTGCACGGTGAATCCCAATCATTTGAAATGCTCTCCTAATGTCGGAAACAAAACCAACTCTCTTCTCCCGGAAAAGTAGCAATATTCCTGGGATATTTTGAATCAAATTCTCCCCCGTGTGCAGACAATCATTTAATGAGGGGAATCCTCCCGTTTTACAGCTACAATCAAACACCGGTCTAACTGGTGTTGTTAAGCTCTCAGGTTTTATCACCGCCCTGTGTGGTAGATAACAGACCTGAACTCCCGGTGTCTCAACCCTTTCAATAAAACCCTCCTCTTCCCAAGATCTGAATAAATCGCCATACTGAACAACAAGTCAATCCTTTCTTAGCCTTCTAGTAACTGAATCTAACTTTTTAGAGCCACTTACCTATACGACGGTAAGTATGGATGGTCAACTTTCCATGGTAGGCGAACTCTGTATCTTCCTGTTTCGCTGATCGTAACACTCGCTCTAAAAGTGTCCAGTATCTCTTTATCTCCGGCGTCCCGGATCTCAGAAGGATCTTTGATCCCCAATGTATCCAGTTCCCACAATCTTGTGACGGAACTGTCCTGTAGTACCATTTCAATGGAAGCCCTACCCAAATTCAGCGCCTCAGTGTCTACTTCAGAATACTCTCCACTGAGGGTCCAACCAAGGTTCGTTTCAAGGGCTGTCATGCCATTTGTGAAATCAATCTTGCTGCCGGTCAGCAATCTGCCAAAAGCTTGGCTCCCGATAAGTAACCCAATCTCAAGATTGGCCTCTCCGACATCAGTCAGATCTATTTTGTGTTCATTAAGCTCCTGGACATGAATCGTCCAGTCTATCAATTCTTGGAACCTACCCGCAAGTGCGGTCTTGATCCCGTACTTCTAGTACGGTCTGAAATTCGTTCGATAATCCCTTCACCCGAAGGTCGTATTTCAAATGCCTGGTAGGAGAACCAGTCTTAGCCCCAAGCACCATGTGGACAACTTCTCAGAAGATTTCGGAACTAAGCCTAACTCAACAGCTAATCTTTTCAAAATATAGTTTCTCTGTGATCCTGGGTCGAGGAAAGCCCTTACTACAATATCCTTGTCGTCGTAGACAAGTCTTACTAACAAAGTTTGGAGGAAAACAACAAAACAACAACATCTTGAACAAAATTCAAACAGTTAACCGTGACCTTCGCCTTTTCCCCTGAGATTTTTACACGTTTGGAATCGGAACCACTGTCAACGAGTCTTAGCTTTCCCCGCATGTGAACGTAATTCAAATCTCTGGCATGGTGTGCACGTTGTCCTAGTTCATTCCCGAGTATCCAGAAGAAGGGAGGAGATGGTGAGGAGAAAAGGAAGGCGGCAAGCAGACCATTGCATTATTCACATTTTCTTTTTTTTATTCAGTTTGAAAGTTTCGGTGAGATTCTTGTGAGCCGCACTGCGGAGAATTATTATTGCTTTTGTAAGTCAGAGGAAAAGCGTTAATAAAGTGTACAATTAAAATACTAATTTTGGCCGTCAGCCGTTTATTTAATTGATCACATATTTGGCAGTCAGCCGTTTATTAATTGACCATTTAATTTGGCCTTGATCCCTGCCGTGGGAAAAATAGGATTAAAAGAAAGAGGAACACAGTCATTTCCGTCGTCGCCCACGACATTTGGTGCTAGAAACTGTGGAGGGTGAAACTCCCAAATTAAGTAAAAGTTATTACCGTCAGTAATAGTTTGGAATAGTGAAAGATGGCAGAAAGTGGAGTCAACCCACCAAGAAGGGTTAGCCAAAGAAAGAACAAAGGAGTGCCGCCTGCAATGTTCGGATTTGAAGCCATGACGCCACAACCCCCAGCTAGATCCAGAAAGCCTGTGCGGTCAGTTGCCGTGTCAAAGGCATCCACGGCATCCCAACGGAAGGAAGCGGAGGCAAAGCGAGATGAAAGCCTTGCCCAATTGAACACTGAGTTTGCTGATAAGCTCAAGAAGAAGACGGAGCTGAAGCGGAGTGTGCGACTTCTGAAGGTGACGCTGGATGGCATTCGAGTGACGCTAGCCAGGGCTCCTGGAAACTTGACCTTGATGAGTCAAAAAGCTAAGTTGAAGGAAGAGATCGAGGGCCAAGAAGAGGACATCCAATTTTTGGAAGCTGAAATGGCCTCCCTTCGATCCTCCCAAATAGCGGTCAGAAGTCGCTGTGATGCAGACTTGGAAGCGCTGGAAGACAACGATGAAGACAAAGGATCCGTGGCGATGTCACTCGAGGAGGACGAGGCTCAGGAAAACCGGGTGAAAAACTGGGTAGGCTCATTGAACGCCAGCGAAAACAGTAATGCCTATTTGGACTTGCAAAACCCATACGGCACAGACGAAAATGATTACTCCACGAGCCTTTGGAGAGATAACGTGTCAAGATCGGAGAGAAAATCCCCTAAAAAGCTGGAAAAGGATGGGAATGACAGTGATCGCACCGGATACTATTCATCGGAGTCGGACGACGAGAAGGAGGTCCCCACCAAGATCACGTCCCCCCAAAGTTTGAAACGTGACATCTCCAGTACTGATGACACGGTCACCCAGTTGGTTGCTGCGCTAGGACAGGCATTTGGAGGTCAACGTAACCAGGTGATACTAAAGGCCCCCGTTGATAAGGACCTTCCAAAATTCAACGGGAATCCCGGGGATTGGGAAAATTTCAAGTGCGAGTATGAGCGGACCACTCGCAAGTACAAGTATGAGGATTCGGACAATCTTACCAGAATCCAGAAGGCATTGGAAGGAGACGCCCTGACGGCGGTTAAGCACCTTTTAGCTAACCCAAAAAACTTAAAACAAATTTGGATTACTCTAGAGAAGCGGTTTGGTCGCCCAGAGTTTGTTTTGGATTACCTGGTGGAAGTGGCAAAGTCTTCCAAATCACCGGAAATAGGGAAACCTGAAACCCTAATTCAATTTGGGACGGCAATTGAGGCACTGGTCACAAATGTATGTGCCTACAACGAAGAGGAATATCTTCTTAACCGCCAACTGGTAACTGAGTTTGTCACTAAGCTTCCTCCGACCATGAAGACACAGTGGCACGAGTGGCTATTGGATGATGACAGCCGAAAACCTAATTTGAGGCACTTTTCCAAATGGCTTGCTCGAAAGGTGGACGCTGCAATACTTGCAGTCAAACCTAGGAGAGAGGATAACAAGGACGAGGTGAAACGGGGCCGGCGAGCACCCGGATCCCTTAACGCTGCTTCCGGAGGAGATGCGGAATATCCGGTATCAAGCTGTGTGTGGTGTGGAAAAAATAACCACTCTCTTGCGACTTGCTGGAAGTTTCAGAAATTAACCGTTGACGATCGATTGAAAGTCGTCAAGGAAAGGAAATTGTGTATTTGTTGTCTTAGGACAGGTCATCGCTCTCGTGAATGCCCGAACTCCATTAAATGTCCAAAGGAAAATTGCAGGTTTTACCACCACGTTTTTCTTCACAAAGATATGGAGAAACCAACAACGCTAGCTGTGGTCAGTGGAAACGATGAAGACCTGGGTACAATCGACCCGCCAACTAGAGGATTGCATTTCTGAAAAATCCAAGCCCGAAACCGTGAGCCCGCCCGAAGCTGCGGACAAAAGCCCGCAGGCCCGAAGCCCGAAGTGTCTCAAATTTTAAGCCCGCCCGACCCGAGCCCGAAAAGCCAATTTAGCTCAAGCCCGAAAAACCCGAGCCCGAACCCGAAATTATTTTTTTTTTACAAAAATGTGTGCATACATACCTAAACAAAGCATGCGAAAATCTTATATGCATGTACATGGCATGAAGTACACACACAGTAAGCATAGCACTAGCAGGCATTTGCCTTGAAAACAGCAAAATAAAGCCAAGTTCGCTGTTTGTTTGTGTTTTGTATGCGAATGAGAAGGGCATATATTGTATACCTTACAATTTTATGTAACATTCATCTCAATTTAGACTTAAAAAAGAGAGTAAAAATACTTATCGGGCTTGATTTCGGGCTTCGAAAAATGTAAGCCCGAGCCCGCGCCCGAGAAATTGTAGGGAAGCCCGAACATACCAAGCCCGAAATATTGAAAAAAATCAAAAGCCCGCTCGAAGCCCGCACGGGCTCGGGTTCGGTCTCGGGTTTTTTCGGGTTTCGGGCTTCATGCAACCCTCTACCGCCAACAATGGAAGCAGCTTCATCTACCAAGCCAGGTTCCATGAATGCAGCGATAATAGAAGGATGCGACGGACCGTTAAGGATGCTACGAATCGTGGCAAAAGACAGGAATGGGAAGACTGGACAGCCCAGAATAGGGTTTCAAGACCCAGGATGTAGCAGGACCATCATATCAAGAAATTGGTCAAAGGAACTGGAGCTAATTGGTGATCGCATTCCAAAGTATCGGTACCAGGGTGTTACGGGAGCTTGGGTGGAAGTGGAGGATGCAATGAAGTTTGCGGAAGTTCAGGTGGCAGGCACTTTCTCCGGGGCACGTTTCCAGAGCTTGAAGAACGTCACTACGGTGGACAGCATCAATTTGCGCCCGTACACATTCCGTTTGTCAGAAGCTCAAAAGATTTGGCCACACCTGAAGAAAGTACGTGGACAAGACTTGATTAAAGTGATACCCGATCTTATTATCGGGAACGACAACCCAGAAGCTATGCTGCCAAATAGAGTTGTCAGAGGAAGTGAAGGTGACCCGATAGGTTTAAGGACTGTCTTGGGGTGGACAGTTGCAGGAGACTTTGAAGTGAAGCCAGGATGCGCAGTTATTACCGCTACTATGTGCGGAGAATCGGTCACGGATGACCACCTGCACAATCTCATGAAGTCTTGGTGGTCAACTGAGGAATTTGGAGTAAAGGTGTGCCAGAAGAAAGGGAAAACTCTAGAAGAGCAACGAGCTTGGCAAATATTGGAGGAAACCACGACACGCGTGAATGGCGGCTGGGAGACAGGCCTACTGTACAAGGAGAACAATATTGTTTTTCCTCCCTCTGAAGACAGTGCCATAAATAGACTTTTGTTTATTGAGAAGAAAATGAAGGACCCTAAATTTGCTGAGAAATATCGGAACAAGTTTGCAGAATATTTGGCCAAAGGATATATGAGAAAATTGACTACTGAGGAAGCCGCCATCAAGCCACCAAACACTTGGTATCTTCCACATTTTGGTCAGGTAAACCCAAACAAACCTGACAAATTTCGGTTCATCACTGATGCAAAAGCCAAGGTCAGCGGTGTCTCATTGAATGATAAGCTGCTAACGGGGCCGGATCTCATCAGACCCCTAACCTCAGTTCTGATGAACTTTTGGATACATCTCATAGGTTTAACTGGAGACATTGCGGACATGTTTCATCGAGTACGAATTCGACCGGAAGACCAAGTGAGCCAACGTTTGCTGTGGAGGGATGGAGATAGCAGTAAGCCACCGGATCACTACCAAATGGAAGTTATGATCTTCGGAGCCACTTCCTCCCCATCCTCCGCCATTTACGTTAAAAACCGGAATGCTTCTGAGTACACGGAAAAGTATCCTCTTTCTGCAAGGATAATCGAAACAGATTTCTATGTTGATGACGCGCTGATGGGCGGACATACGGTGGAGGAGGTGGTCGAACTTAGGAAACAAATAAGTGAGATCAACGAGGCCGGAGGATTTAAAATATGCAAGTTTATGAGTAACTCTAAGGAGGTATTAGCAAGCATTCCTGAGGATTTAAGGGCTACTGGCGTAAAAGGGATGGAAGAAAAGGAGGATATCCCATGCGAACGCGTTTTGGGTCTATGGTGGGATCCCAATGAAGACGCGTTCAGCTTCAAACTTGCTCTACATAAAGTAAGTAGTCGTGTGCTGGAAGGGGAGATTCCAACCAAACGAGAAATGTGCGGATTGGTGATGTCATTGTATGACCCTCTCGGATTCATCAGTCACTACAAGGTGAAGGGCCTAATGGTTCTGATAAATACCTGGCGTGCCGGATCAGGATGGGATGACGAGATCCCTCACGACGTTAATGAACAGTGGCAAATTTGGTTAGGCTCTCTTCAGGAGATAACCAAAGTAAAAGTTCCCAGATGCTACTCTGCTATTTTGCACTGCGCGGAAGTACAACTTCATGTTTTTCATGATGCGAGTGAGGAAGGATTTTGTACAGTTTCGTATCTAAGAATCCTGAAAGGAGATAGAATTGATACAGCTTTTGTGTGTTCAAAAGCACGTGTCGCACCCTTAAAAAAGCTGACCATTCCCAAACTGGAGTTACAGGCTGCGGTGCTTGGTGTAAGAATGGCAGGCACGATCGGAGAGGAACTTAGAGTGCCAATCACTTCTCGATGGTTTTGGTCGGACTCCAAAACGGTTCTATGCTGGATCCGGTCTACTGGCGTGCGCTACAAGGAATTCGTAGCTAACCGTATTGGGGAAATCCAGGAATGTAGTAACGCAAGCGAGTGGCACTGGGTTCCAACAAAACTCAACGTGGCAGACTTAGGAACACGATTTACGAGCAAAATCTCAATGGAACCGGATTCAGAATGGTACACTGGCCCTGCGTTTCTTAAATTAGACATTACTGAGTTTCCTCGGGAAACTGGAAGAGAAGATGGAATTTTCGCTGCGGCACTATCAGAAATAATGACAGAAGAACATGGAAACGAAGTAAAGAAAACGCAATCTACCGAACTGCAAAGATTAGAAGATATCATGCCAAACCCTGAGCGGTTCTCGTCATTTTTACGCTTATTGCGAGCCACAGCGTTCATGAAGAAGGTAGTCAGAGTTTGGAGGTATGGAGGGCTGCAAAAGGGAGAATTGGAACCGGAGGATATTTCGTGGGCTGAAAAAGTTCTGGTCAAACGAGCTCAAGAAGAGTATTATGCAGATGAACTACACTGTCTCCGCCAAAACATTCCATTGTCTAAGAAAAGCGACATTTGGAGATTAAGCCCGGAGTTGGGTGAGGAGGAGGTGATACAGATGAAAGGGAGGGTGGATGCAAGAGCCATCATACCAAGTAAGCATCACATCACGCAGCTCCTCATTGATCAAGAACACCGAAACTGCGCTCACCAAGGAGTAGACACGGTGTTCACTAATATCCGACAAAAATACTGGCTCCCGGACGGAAGATCTTCTGTGATGCTGAGCTGGAGACGATGTTGGAATTGTCGCTTGAAGCGAGCTAAGCCGATTCCACCGAAAATGGGCAACGTTCCTTCGTTTAGATTGGCAAGTTACCAACCACCGTTTACTTGCACAGGGCTGGACTTTTTTGGACCCATTTTTGTGACGGTCGGGCGTCAACATCATAAACGTTAGGTAGCTTTGTTCTGTTGCCAGGTGACCAGAGCTGTTCATCTGGAAGTGTGTCACGACCTGTCCACGGACGAAGTGATGATGGCTCTTTCCCGTTTTGTTGACTCTCGTGGTAGGCCTCAGCTTGTGGTTAGTGACAACGGGACTAACTTCGTTGGTGCCGCGAAGGAATTGAAGAAAGTGGCACAGGATGTTGACTTTGAAAGGATTAGGAAGCTTGGAAAGTTCCACGAAATAAAGTGGATCTTTAATCCCCCCGCTGCTCCTCACATGGGAGGGTCCTGGGAGAGGCTTGTCCAGAGCGTGAAAAAATGTCTGAACGCCATCCTCCAAGAGAGGTATCCTAAGGACACTACGCTATTAACACTGCTCAAGTCAACGGAAAATATTGTCAACTCCAGGCCACTCACGCACGTTTCACCGGACCCCGCTGACCCTGAGCCGATCACACCAAATCATATTCTACGCGGGGGGTGCGACGCTGGTCCGGGAGTACCATCCACGGTTGATCACACCTCGGATCATATTCGGGCGCAATGGAAACGTGGTCAACTTCTAGCCGAACAGTTCTGGAGAAGGTGGACGAGAGAGTTTTTGCCAAAATTAAACCGCCGAGAAAAATGGTATGATCCTGCGGATCCCTTACGAATTGGAGATTTGGTGTTCATGGCAGAGGATAACCTTCCAAGAAATTGTTGGGTTCGGGGATATATCTCCGGAGTATTTCCAGGAAGCGACGGTCAGGTACGTGTTGTCGAAGTCACAACCAGGGATCGCGAAACGGGAAGAAGCATTACTTACCGTCGTCCAGCGGTGAAGATTTGTCCTCTTGGTTTAAGAAGGGAAATTCAGGACCCTAAGGATCCTAAATTTGGGGCCGGAAATGTCAACGAGTCTTAGCTTTCCCCGCATGTGAACGTAATTCAAATCTCTGGCATGGTGTGCACGTTGTCCTAGTTCATTCCCGAGTATCCAGAAGAAGGGAGGAGATGGTGAGGAGAAAAGGAAGGCGGCAAGCAGACCATTGCATTATTCACATTTTCTTTTTTTTATTCAGTTTGAAAGTTTCGGTGAGATTCTTGTGAGCCGCACTGCGGAGAATTATTATTGCTTTTGTAAGTCAGAGGAAAAGCGTTAATAAAGTGTACAATTAAAATACTAATTTTGGCCGTCAGCCGTTTATTTAATTGATCACATATTTGGCAGTCAGCCGTTTATTAATTGACCATTTAATTTGGCCTTGATCCCTGCCGTGGGAAAAATAGGATTAAAAGAAAGAGGAACACAGTCATTTCCGTCGTCGCCCACGACAACCACCATCATCTCTTTTAACCATTTTCAAATTTTTGCAAATAACTGTATGCTGGCCTTTGCCACAAACATCGCAACGAATGTGTTTAGCAACCCGACATTCAGACGCTCGGTGAGGATGAAAACAATTAAAACATAGTCCAGCAACTTTTAATATTCGCATTTTCTCATCATAGGTCATAAACTCTCTTGCCTTTCGACAATCCTTACCCTGATGGTACATCTTTCCGCAAAATACGCAAGCTGTAGCGTTTCTGACATGAAAGCCCATCGTCACTGGTAACGGCTTCCTGTTTCCGTCACGCCTAAATTTCTCCCCCGAACTACGTTCTTTTGGACCACTGATGTTCACTACACGCTGTTTGTCACCGAAGTTACGGGTGATCTCCATCCGAGTTTGGATGTCCACTTCTTTTTCCACAAACTGCATCAGCAGATCCAATCTGGTTTTCGGGGGGTCCTCTTTGCTACCATCAACGGAAGACAAAGGATTACGTTGCCAATTATACAATACATCGTCCGGGAGACTGGACTCCACCAGAGGAAAGAGCCAAGTGGCGGGGTCTGCCTTTTCTAGATTCAGGGTTTTCAAAGCTCTAAGATGGGCTTCAATTTTCAGAAATAGATTCTGGAGGGGCATCTTCGTGGTCTTCTTAGCGTTTGACATGACCAGTGTCAATAACTGTCGTACGTACACTTGAAGCAACATGTCTTCATTGCCGAATCTCTTTAGTGATTGAATGGCCATGTCGTAATTTTCATTACTTTGTGGGTAAGCAGCAACAATGTCGTAAGCTTCGGTCCCCTTTTCTAACGTTTGCAGCAAATAGTAGAATTTGTCGCCCCCCTTCAAATCTAAACGCTCGTCAATTTTCTGGAACTGACCCCAGAAACGAAGCCAATCTGTAATGTCACCGTTGAACCTTTGGAGCTCCATCCTCGGCAGCTTGAAGTTGCTTGCTGACTTTTCGGAGGCTATTGTGCCACGTACACTCTCTGTGGAGTTGAATGCAGCTTCCGCGGTCACCTTTTCAACCCACACTCTCATGAACTCCATCTTGTTGCGATAAGCACTGATGTCATTCATCTCAGGCGTCTTCCTCCTCTTCGGTCAGCCCGAAACTGGTAAGCTCCCCCAGGAGCATAGCATACGGCACACCCATACTCATCAAAATTATTAACTGTTGAGCGCCGAAAACGCCCATTTACCGACAAATATCAATACAAAATACAAAAACTCACGATTTCTGCAATATTCGTAATGAGCTGGCATAGAAAATGATATCAGATACGTTTTAAATAGCAGTTCTGGAATTTTGAAAATTCTTTAGTTAATTCCCAAGACTTTGGATTGACACGCCTGCACAAAAAGTTATGAATAATTAAAGCACTTTAGTATAAGAATAAGATTTCGGTTATATCATATGAAATTCAAAATGGTTAACATAAAAAATCTTGTTCTTACATTTAATGTTAGCACGGTCGAGGTCATGTCAAGCCTCGCTATTCTAAACTCTCTCCACAAGCAACTGTCGTACTGCTTTTTAAAATCCAATAGAAATTTGTATTTCTAAAAACGTTGAGCAAAAGTATAGCTTTTGGAAATGCTTACAGGAACCAAATTTAACTGATTAGTACAACTTGCGGCAACTGCATTAGTGTTATTTAACGGTCCTTCCCACACTTGAGTTTGACATTTGACAAATTCAGGTTTTCCCTGGTAAAATAGAATTGCAAAGAGTTAGAAAAATTTGCAGGATTTAATAGGAAAAGTCTTATTATTATTAACTTCACTTACTGGAGCGTTGTCATAACACCCAAAAATTGGTCAATGAGAGATTGATTCCTTTGATTTACTCCAACGTTGGCAAAACACAATCTTCCAATGATTCTGGTGGTAGAGGAGACCAACTGATAGATTGGACCAGTTCCGATTACTTTCGAAGCTCTAAGAAGACTCAACAGTGTGACGGTTAGGATTACAAATGAGGAATTCATTCTAAAACTTGTGATTCAAGGCAGAGTTGAGTATCCTCTGGTTTGGGTATGTTCTAAGGTCAAAACGCATCGGAGTCTCATCCTGTCTCAAAATGATTTATAGGAAAAGGTGAAGTCAGCAGAATAAAAGTTTCATTTCATCGATTTGAAAAAACAAGTTTCAAAGATGTAATTGGTTTAAACGCTTGCCAGTGACTATGCAATATTTCAGCAGCTTAGCAGCATTTTATTCGATTTAATTGCACTGCAATTAGTATTAAAAAGTAGCTAGCACAAAATTACAATTCTAATTTATAATTGCATCATCACTGCATTGCTATACATATATAATAATACTAGTGTGAACAAAGTTCACAAAACTTAAAATTATGCTTGGATTTTGAGCTTTGCAAAACAATTAGATGAATTTGCATTTTAGCATGTGTCACATGTTGGGGTTTTCGGTAGCAATTATCAAAAGATTATGCAGGTGTGCAAATATAGACTATAGATAATAAATCTGATCCATACCACAAAATTTACTTTTGAAAATCCAACTTATTAATATTATTACATAAAATGTATTGTAGTTGCTTAGTCACTTCAGTTCTGTTAGTTCCGTAGATAATTTGCAAAACTTGTCCCGTCCTGCCAATCCTGTAAAAGCCCATCAAACGATGTAACTTCTATGTCAACTAATTCGTGATTCCCAATACTCTGGATTGACAGGCCTGTAATTTTTTCACAAAATAGCCCGTTTAGCTTCAATTTATAAATTAAGTATGAAAATAAAAATTATATTTCTAACATTTAATGTCAACACGGTAGAAGTCATGTCCAGACCCACGTTTTCAAACTCTCTTCGCAAGCAGCTAGCGTACTGTTTTAAAAACGTGTACACAAATTTCAACCCACAAATACTGTATTGAAGTGGTATATATTTTTTAAATAGTTCTCACGGGTAACAAGTTACGCTGATCTCCACAACTTGCGGAAACCGCTTTGGTATTATCCAATGGTCCACCAAAAACCTGAGTTTGGCATCTAACAAACTGCAGCTTTCCCTGAATTTTCAAAAGAAACTGATACATTTTAACAGATACAAATAGAGGCATAACCTAATCTTGGCCACTATCAGACTTACTGGGGCTTGGTCGTAGCAACCAAAAAACTGGTTAATAAGAGGTAGGTTGTTTCGATTTGCCCCATTGTTGGCGTAGCACAGTCTTCCGATTATTCTAACAGTTGATACCACTACCTCACGAAATGAGTTGGCTTCCAAAACTTCAACATTTCCGAACAAACAAATACAAACCACACAAAAGATTGAAATTGTGGAATTCATTTTTATCTGCTTTTAAAGCCTGTCATGAAACCACTATCCGTAAAATCCTTTTTAACTGGGAGGTTTGTGGTCAGTCGGGCAGTGGTAAACTGTGTAGGGTTTGGGCACTAATAAAGCCTTTATATAAACAGAAAGCATTCAAAGCTGCACAGATTTTTCTTTGTATATTTTACAATTTATTAAAACTATACGTGTATTTACAATAATACATTTTTAAACATGCCAAAAGACATACTACATTTTAGCATTTGGAAATACATATCTTGAAACTAATCAACACGCTACGTACCTGAATTTCGTACTTGAATAGACTGTATGATAGGCAATCGTTTTCATAAGTTATCGAAACTGTCATGGTAATTTATCACAACAGTAGTGGAAGGCTGAAGGAAGTACGACTTTGTGTACAAGTACAAGTAGCAAACAAAAATCTTTGTTTATGATTTTACAGAAAATTTTCAGGTAATACAATAATTTACAAACTGTGTACGAATTAACAAACTGTCTTGTATAAGCTATAATAACGATATAAAAACCTCAAAAACTAAATCCATCTTCTATAAATACTTACTGTCAAAATTAAGACTATCTGTAGATATATTTCATTCTGCATTGGTCAATTTTTTTTTGCTTATTCGAAGGATTGTCAGACACCAGCAAAAGCTGACCTTGATATCACCATAGTCCAAAAATAACATGTATTACAAATTATACACGGTATTCTATTATGCGCCATGTACATTTGCTCACCGAAGCTTTTAAAATTAATAAAATTTTATATCTTACTAGAATGCTAAAAATAATGCATTAGTATTGTCTAACTTATATACACGAAAATTTTTGAAATTGCACAATGTTATACTATACTGCATATTATTTATCACTTTGAAGGTATTTTTACACGCCTTGCTATAAGTTTCATTACAAATGTTTTAATACATGGTGTAAACCTTAAGTTTAAAGCTAATAAAATAAAAAATTTTTATGGAAAAGGTGTATTTTGGTGTATTACAATAACGTTATATTAAGCTCAGAAGAATATTGCAAGTTATCCGTATATACAAATATTTTTCTATGCGAGTCAATCCCAGCGTCAATTCATATCCAAACAATAACATTCTTTTAGTTTTACCATTCCTTAAGCATGGTTTGGAAACGGAACCGTAATCTGAAAACAATAAATATAAATCAAATCCTATAACCAAACCAAATTAACTAAAAATGTCAAACAACATAATATAACATTTTCCAACTTACAAAAATCCTTCCCCTAAACAATAAAGTTTGCAAATTTGGCATATACAGCAGCGCAAAATGAAAAATCAAATCCGAGTTCAGGTACGGGGTTCGAGGCTCTGAATTGTCATCATTTTCATCCAAACTCACAAGCTCCAATTTTGATAGTTCTAAAAATTCAATCAAACAAGCCATGATCAAACCTGTTTTATAATTCACAAATATTTCACAAATCTGTATAAAATATACCTGTTAGATTTATCACAGAAATCCTTTCTTCATATTTATCCACATTAACTTTTTCCCACAAGTCCGGACATGCCCTCAATCCCGTAATAAACTTCACCGGTAGTCCAGTCAACACAGAATCTCAATGATCGTAATTTACAATATCGTGATGGTTGAGAACACTCAGGCTCAACAATTTCAACTGTGTCATTTCCTAAAACACAAAGGTTATCGCATCCCTCCCCTCGCCACAAGCTCTTAGAGTAAGTTTGGTTGTATTGTGAAATGTAGTAGCAATGCTTTTCATAGTATCCAAACTTATCAAGGCAGTCACTGCCTGGCAGTGTTTCCATCATCTTGGGAAACGGTTTCATCAATTATTTGCACTTTAAGACTTTCAACAGAAGTAAGTGGAACACCGCCAGATACAAATTTTGCAAGCATTTGTGGAGTTTGTTGATAAAAAATCAAATCCTTTAAGGAAGAGAATACACGATTGCCAAATTGGGTTTCTCCAAGCTCAATATGAGGACTCCATAGGGTCAGCTCTTCCAAATTTTTCATTACAGGAAATCTTACAAAACTGACATTTCTTGGTGGCTCGTAACGAGCATAAAGACACAAAGATTTTAGTTGCTTTTTAAACTTTTCCAAAACCTGGAATAGAATTCCAGTGGGGAAGCTATATTCTGGTGTGAAGTTTAAGGTGTCCAAGTTTGGCAGTTGGGACTTCAATAGTAGCTCCAAGACAATAGTCGTATTATCACAAGTAACATCCAAAGACTTTTTTGACGTGGGTAAACCCAAGTATTGAAATCCACATGGTACGCTAACTTCCGGTTCACAGTAAAATGTAAGTTCTTTAAGAACTTCAACCTTATTTAGAATGCGTTGCATTAAAAGCATGATGTTGGTTGGGTTATCAAACCCTGGGGTTTCATCAACATTCAAGACATTTCCGGTTAAGGTTAGAGAGGGGTTCCCTTTGATACACGCATAGCGCGTGCAGGATATGAACTGCTGACAGCCAATCCTGGCAGTCATGTGATTCACAACCAAAACACAGCTGGACGGCTGAATCACATGACTGCCAGGATTGGCTGTCAGCAGTTCATATCCTGCACGCGCTATGCGTGTATCAAAGGGAACCCCTCTCTAAGGTTACGCTCAATCAATTTAAAAGTGGAAGGTTGAGATTTGGAAGAGCACCAGGAAGTGAACCCCCGTTTTCTGGAATATTTAGTTCCCGTTTTACCAAACCTTGTCCGCAATCTCGCAAACAGGAGTAGAAACTGTCGTAGTTCTCCAGCAGAAAAAATATATTGGCAATTTTCAAGGAACATGTTGCTACTTGGGCTGGTTTAGGATTTGAGGTGGTGTAAAAGTTGACAAACGCTCTAGAACTTTTCCATCAGCTTGCACTGACACATATTCATTTAGTGAGTTTTTAGCAAGTAGATTTAACTTGTAACGAGACTCACCATTTTTTTGCAAAATTTTGTTGACTCCAGATTTCCAAGTTTTCTGAACCAAGCGTAGGTTTTGGATGTTCTCAGAACTTAAGTCTTCTTCGTCTGTACGAATGGCGTACTCCAAAATTATTTCGAGAATCTTAAATTTGCAGAACAAATTTTGCATATTTTGCTTTTTTATGTAAGTTGAAATTTTAAATAATATGAAATAACAGTTAATATTTTACCTAAGCTTGATCCAGTGCTGTGTGAACATGCAAATATTCGTCTTCTTTTTGAATACGGTTTCGACTACTGGAGCCAGTGACGTGCTCCCTAGAACGTCGTGGTGACGTTTTGGATTTATTTCCAGTCATATATAGCACTTTAAAATGACATAGAAAATAGATTGAACTTCCTCACTAACACGAGGTGAGTATTAAAATATGTCCTACTAACTTTTACTGCACCAATTAGCTACTAAACTTTCTCCGTATTATTTGAATAATGTATTAAATAATAAAAATATATAATAATTTTGTAAAGTGGACAAAAGCATCAGAGCCGAACACGAGTTATATATATAATTTATTGGTCAGTTAAGAAGTACAAAAATACAACCTCACTGAGGCGTTGAACCATATTTGGTTATTACGCTCAACCAATGAAATAAATATATTTAATAATTATAATAAAAATGAAAATGGTAGTAAACTAATAATTATTACATTAACATTGTAATTAATACAAAAAAAAGTTAATTAAATATATTTGAAGAATTGTCGGGGGGAGCCTCACTCCCTAATCCCAAAGCACTCGGCCTTGATCCTCCGTGTGGCACCCTAAAAGTTTCCCCACTGTCTGGTCACTGGCCACCTGGTTATAGGTCGCCTTATCACTGGTCACCTAGTTACTGGTCACCTAGTTACTGGTCATCTCGTCACTGGTCACCTTATCACTGGCCACCTGGTAATAGGTCGCCTTATCACTGGTCACCTAGTTACTGGTCGTCTCGTCACTGGTCACCTTATCACTGGCCACCTGGTTATTGGTAGCCTTATCCCTGGCCACCTGTTTGTTGGTAGCCTTATCACTGGTCACCTCGTCACTGGCCACCTGATTACTGATCACCTTGTCACTGGTGTCCTGATCAGGGGGATCCCTGACTCCCCAAATTCACTTAATGATATTGATAGTGGGAGCAGAAGCCGAGTTCCGGGGGCGGTGGTGGTGATGACCAGGTATCATCACACTTATCCTCCTCCTCCCTCCACAGCAGCTCCCACTCAACCACTATCAACTCATTACCATCCTCACCACTAAGGAAGAGTACCGAACTGGACTCTCAACCCCGGTGGTGATATCCGGGTTAGGCAGGTAAGGAAGTTCCTTAAAGGAACATACGGTAACACTCACCGTGTTCCTTACCTGACCTTAACCGTCCAAAAGTGAGCTAAATTGGGGCCCGAAAAAAATTCCCTGCCAATTCAGGGTCGTGGTCACCTCTTACTACTCACTTGTCACTTTTTATTTATTTAATTTTCCTAGAGTTAGTTAAAAAATAAATAAAAATAATTCACAGACAGCACACCAGCATCTGGGTGCACGTCTGGTTCGCTCCGTCGTCGACAGAGGTCTTTATTAAAAATCGCGAACACGAGTTGCAATACACTAGAGTGTGAGAGAAGTGGCTGAACATAAACATTTGCTTTCACATAACAGCTGAGTAAAAAAAATTTAATCTGCGTGATAATCGGATGGATAAACAATGACAAGTTAACAAGCTGGTTTCCTTGGGTGTGCGTGTGGCTAGGGCTAGAGCTATGAAAAGAGTAAAAAGTCAAGTAAAACTCAGAATCGAAAGGTGCATGACAGGTTTTAACATAAGAAATCAAATGCATGAAGTTTGTTAGGTTTAAACACTTTTAGAGATTGCATGGGTGCCCCCTTCCAAATTAGCCCCAGAAGATTCCAGAAAGTTCGGATCTCAGGATACCACCAAAACCCTCCAAAAGTTTTGGGCCAAAACACTAAAAATTCCCCCAATAGCCCCAATATTATACTTATTTTAGTTAAAACGCTCTCTCTTTTCTGCTTTGCTATGCTTTTGTTCTGCTTCAACCTAACCAAAATGCCTATTTTATATTGCCAGTTTATAAAATCAGTGAACGTAGAACTTCGGAAACGTCAGGATTTACGAAAGACACGGAGAAAATCTTTATACAACTTTTTTAAAGCAAATTCACAGACCTCTGTAGCGCATGAATGCTTCAGAGAGAGTGCTGACTTTTCAGCCAGTTTGCAACAGGAAAAAGGACGGTTAGTTCCAAAAATAGATAAGAAAACCGAGATTTAACGAGCTCGGCTCCACGAATCTTCTTCACTTTTTTCTTATGACGAATGCCTCATGGCAGACTAATTCCTTGTCCTTGAACTGCCATTAGGTGAAATACCAAAAACTATAGCCATTCGGCTTCACAAAAATAAGCTCGTACGAAAAAAATCGGAAGGAAAAAAGTTTAACAATCTTGTTGGTTCGTAGAGCCCTACACTTTTAAAATAAACTTGATAATGTGTAAGGACAATTAGGTAAATTGGTTGAATCCTGACAAACTTAATACATATCTTGCGTGTTTTGCAACGAAACATAGGAAATTGGATATTGGAATTGGAAATATGGATGTATCACGGTCACACTATACAGAAGAACGCTCAGTTTATTCCCAAGAATTTGGATTGGCAAGCCTACAAAAATAAAATTCATTAGTACAAAAATTAGAAATTTTAATTTGATGTACACATTTTGTAAAATGAACTGGGTATTTACTTGCGTTCAAGATGACATCTATGACACGATGACATGACAAAGTAGAGCTCATATCAAGCCCATCATTTTTAAATTCTCGTCTTAAGCAGCTGGTGTTTTTCAAAAACGTTTCATACATACACAATACAAACATAGTGAGTTTGTTGTTTAAAATTATTGATGCATGTCTTTAGTAAGTAGATTTATATTTCTTACAGAAAGCATCTTGAGCTGATTAGTGCAGCTGGCAGCAACTATGTTAGCGTTGTCCAAAGGTCCACCCCAGACTTTGGTTTGGCATTTGACAAATTGTGGCTTGCCCTAGAAAGTAGAATCAAATCAAAGACTTTAGCAGTTTTGCAAAAATGTTTTAGATACTTTCTTTCTTTCGAAATTGAGTGAAATTTTGTTTGTGAACTTACTGGAGCGTTATCGTAGCAGCCTAAAAATTCATCAATGAGAGGTTGATTTCTTTGGTTTGTCCCACCGTTGGCGTAGCAAAGTCTTCCAATGACTTTGGTGGTCGATGACACCACTTGACAAGTTGGCCCGAATCCGTTAACAATTTACCAAAACTGGTTCCTTGAACTGCATTGTTTATGCAACTAGATATTGGTTTTTGGTCATTGTAAATAGATATTGGTTGATGTTTGTTTTGAAATTTGAACAATTCCAATAATATTTAGGTTAATGTCCTATGTCAATAAAACAAAAGATACCTTAAGCATACTCTGTTTGACTTCATACATAATGAAAATAAAAATTTAAGTTCAGTTCTCTGAAAAAGCAAAAACAAACCCAATCGCGCTCTCCTTTGTTCGTACGCATTGCAATATTTTATGTGTTTGTCTGTGTTTTAGAAATGTTGCGCGCGAAACAATGTAAACACCTGAGTTTTGGTTGAGTGTTTGTTTTACTTTGACTGTGTAAGGAAAGCCACTTACTGATATTTAAAGTTTTAAAGATTTAGTTTATATAGCAGAAAGTTAATTTTAATAATAAGTTTTGAAACAATGCAGGGTATGGTATAGAATTGTATTCGAAGTACGCCGATGTGTTCATTTAGCCAAAGAGTGATTGATACAACTATCGACGAAAATGGTAAGGATATTTTGGGACAATTTATGACAGTTTTAGACAGGTTATTAGGCACGAGAATAGACCCAACTAACTCAATGAAGAAAGGGTTGTAGACTGTTGTCGATTTGCAATTTGATGGTGCAAATTTTATAAGTTAATTTTGCAAGTCAGAAGTCAGTTTTTTAAGATAATATTTTTTTGAAAAATATACAGAGTTGTTTGTTTAGTAATAATTTCACGAATGAATCGTAATAGTACGCCGGATTTGCCAAACAAGTTTCAGCCCGGAAACATTTGTTAGTGTTGAGTTACTCTGAGACAATTAAGTTCTTAATGCCTGTCATTAGCTTGCCCTTCGCTACTGGGGCAATCTGAGACTCCAATAATTTGGGTGATTAATTTTGGGCGTATGTATGTTTCCAAATATGTAAACACATTTAAGATCAGAAACAAAAAATTTTTTGTCGAACCCATCACAAGGACTTAATCAGAATGCAAGCAGCAACAATATGCACAAGTTTTTCTGGAATAATCATTTTGTATTACCTTAGATTTTGAATTCAGTAGCATAATGCTTTGAAATGGTGCAGAAAATTTTTGTGTTTTTGTACTTTCGCTTTCGATTTGTTGCTCGACTCTGATTATCTCTTGGTTAATAATAATAAAAACATTACCCAGTTTTCATTTTTTAAATTCCCACGATGTTACAGTCAGTCAAACCACCACCACAAGTCAGTAAAAACATACTGGTTTGTCTTTTTCCGGCAACAGACAAACTTTTTGTTTAGGAACTTTCTCACTGTTACACTTTAGCAGATTTGTATAGCTTTTTCGATAATAGTAATGATGACATCGTGAGAAATAGGGTATTGTTTTAAGTAACAACTTTTAGTTTTCTTGCAGCATAAAAATGTACCTTGAACCGAAAGTCGAGCAATAGCCTGTTTATGACAGCAAAATTCGTTTATACTAACAAAATGTGGAACAGGGAAGCAAACTCGTTACACTTTATAGGCTCTGAAGTACAAACACTCAGACGTCATTATTAAATAATGGTTTTGAACGTAATTGCTTTGTCATTCTAATATTCACTAAGTTGCTAAACTTTAGTTACCACTCAGCCCATCCTAAGGCCGCCGAATGTGAAAGAGAAGTAAAAGGCAGTGCAGTAACTTTTCCTCAATCGCCTCAATTACACAAAAGCAACTTTCACGCAGCCGAATTTTTATTTCTGCTCGAAGTGTGTAGGGAAATTATGCCGACAAATGGACTAATTAGCAAATTGACCAATTTGAATCTAGTGGTCTTAAGAATTAAGACTTCACCTCAGTGCTTGGTAATCGACACCACATAGTAAATACACCGATTTAATGATCATTTGAAATACGAAGCTGAGCTCTGTGTATATCTATCTGTCTGTCTGATTCTTTGATTCCTCCCTCCCTAGTACCCCAGGGGGATGCCAAATCAGGTTCAAAATCAATAGGGCAATTTCTCATGATTCAATGAATCACGGTACCAAATTTGGTGTGATTCTGACATGTTTTATGGTCAGGGGGGTTACTTCCTCCTACAACCCCAGGGGGATGACCAATCTGACTCGAAGTCGTCAGGGTCCCTTACGGTGGCTCAAAGAATCAAGATACCAAATTTGGTGCGATTCTGACCAAGCATATGGTCAGGAGGGTTACCTCCCCCTATTACCCCAGGGAGATGACTGATCAGGTTCAACATCAATAGGGTTCCTCCTGATGACCCAATGAATCACTGTACCAAATTTGGTGTGATTCTGACAAACCGTCTGGCCTGTATCGTGCTCTCACACAAACACACACAGACAGACGGAAAGACAAATATAACAATCTCAATACTAGCTTCACTATGTTCAGCTTCGTAATAACGTCACCTTTGATGATCATCTAAACTAACATTTTGTATCATGGATTTTCATACAGGTACATTTATATTCTGGATGATTCTCTCATAAGGACTATGCAACCTAAGGGCAAAAATTTTGACCTCCCAGTTTATTGTTGATTCTGATAGAGCTTTAAAAGCTCTACAATTTTGCAATTTAAAGCATGTCCTTATCTCCTAACGTTGTTGAGAACACATCATTTATCAAAGGCAACACCATTTATCAAAAAAGAAATCAAACGATAGAAACAAACAACATAATATCATTTTTGTTGTTTGTATTAATACATCTATTTACTACACATTTTATCATTTCGGGCAGTTTTAGGCAGTCATTCCTGGCAAGCAATTAGTTCCGGCATTTATTTAGAAGACTTTTCCTGGTGTTTTTAAAGAGTAGTTTAGGAAAGGGTTTTGGGTAGTATTTTGTGGATTCTGTTGTGTAGTTTTGAGAAGAGACTCTGAGTAGAACAAGTGGAAACAGTCAATAAGTTGCTTGAAAAAATTAAGATGCTATGGACACCATCTGAAAACCACAGCAGTTGAATTGAACGCTGGCCTTGCTTTCAGCTTGTCAAAATTAAAAAGCCAAGCAACACGTGGACAGCTCTAGTCGTATGCGACATTCTTCAATGGCATAATGTTATTACATGTATTTAGATAGGAAACCCGTTTTTACCCATTAAAACCCAAAAAACCCGCATATTACCCATAAAACCCGTCCAGCCCACGGGTTTTTATGAAAAAACCGCTAGTACCACCTTTGCTTACAATCAAGCTTTCTCCTTAATTAATCAAGCTCCACACCATCCACCTCCACCTCTTCTTCAATAAGCTTGATCAACCTTGTGATTGGTTAGATACTTTACCGTGTTAAAATCCCTTATATCATTTGCTCCAAGCAGCACTCTATTTCCAAAATTAGCTTGAATTTCGCTCTTTATTTCAATTAACATCAACGAGTCAACTCCCATGGTTTGAAATATCAAGTCTTCAGGCAGCTCCTCTTTTCATCCCACATTAAAAGATTTCTAAGACTATTGCTTATCATCTTTCGAATAAAATCTGCTTTTTCTTGAATACTAGTCAGACCGTCGTACTCGCACCAAAATTGCTCAGAATTCACAGCTGTACTGATTGTTTAATTTTATTGGTCACTTCCCTTCCCAGTACCAACCAGCTGTTTCTTATTTTTGCAAAAACAAAACAAAAACGCTTCTGAAGAAAGGAGGTCCCTCTGTTAGCTGTGTAACTGACAACCTAGGAAAACATTGGTTTCAAGAAGCAATGAGTTTGGTGGTTCGATTTTTGAAACGTAAGAACGAGTTACCTTGAGTTTCTTTTTATTATTTAATCACAATCAGTTATTAGCATCATAAGAATTCTTAGCGTATAATTGGTATGTGTTCCCACCTTCGACAACTCAGAAAACGTTATCTAGGCTTATCAAGCGACTGGGAACATAAGAGGTAAAATATTGCTTCCAAAGGACCACCCACAGAAGTGTGACAATTTTGGAACCCCAAAATGTCAACTTAACGACTGGGTGAACTATTCCAGACGATGGAAATAAAATAACAAACGATTCAAAATGAATTTAAGGAACTTCAACTTTATTATTTCCCAAAAATTGACAAGTAACGGTGGCTTTGTTAAGTGTCTTAGGACTATTACTCTCTTGATCGGTTGCCTCAAGAGGACTCATAAAGATTTACAATTTTCATCCCCTTTTTATACTAAACTGGCTACTCCGGGTTCGACCTCAGAAAATTACAAAATGGCAATGAGACAAAGAAAAACGTTTCATGATGAAATTTTCATGAAGCGACTAAACGAACCGTTTCCGGTTTCACAAGAAAAGCTATCATTTTCCACACAAAGTAAGACAAAGGAAAATGTGCACATTTGTCAAAGTCCAACTTTACGTTGGGACGAACTTAACCTTTTAACCGGAAGTAGCCATCACGAATTACAAAGTTCACAATATTGAACTTTTACAATGATCATCTTTTCAATAAAAATATGAAATACTGAACGTGGACAAAGAACATCGAAGTTACAAAATCGAAAACGTTCAGTTAACAAAGGAATGGAAAATTAATAATAAAATATCCGGAATTTCCATTTCCTGTTCACTGCGATCTTGTCATCATGAAAATGGGCAGAACAGTATGATACGACTTACGTTACGTGCATTTGAGAGAGCAGCAATAATATCCTTATGTGCTTAATAGTGCTTTCATATTATGTGCTTACTAGTTAGGTTACAATAACACTTTTCGCAATCAAAATTTAAATAGAGTCCTTACGCCAAAGCAAATAAATTGTAAATTGAAAGTGCAAATCAGCATAAGTTCAAAGCTTATGTTTGCCAAAAGTTTTCTTATAAAACACTGGTGAAATCAAAACGTTTCTTGTACGTTTTTACAATACTGTTTCATGCGCTACAGTGCGACGCGTTATGTACAACAATTTGTACAGCAAATTAAACGTAATTTGTCAGTGAAGCATTTTTATTTCAGAATATGTTTCTATTTCATTATACAAACAATCAGGGTTTTAGGACAAAAGCAAGATAAAGACAAAAATATTGTTAAAGTTGTAACATGATGGCATCCGTTTCATTCTTATCTGATAAAGACATTATTAATAGGCTTTTCATGAAATGTAAGCCATCTATGAAGTTTTTTTGTTTTATGTGAAAAATGAAAAATATGAAATGCAAAATACGGTATAGGTTAATGGAAATTGCAAACCTTGGTACTTTGGTAAAAATGGATAGAACACGATGATTTGATCACATAGTCATATTGAGTTTTGGAAACGCTGTACACCTGCGGAAGAGAATATGTTTATACTTTTAGTTACATTACCCATTGCACAAAGCGTCAAACAATAAAGTATAAGAAGCAACTTTGTTCTCAAATAAATAGAAGCATCATGCTGGACCGTACTTTACAATTCTCTTACTTAATTCTGATTTTAGTAATAACCTTCCCTGTTAAGTGCATGCAACCTGAAAGCCCTCTAATTCGTGAAAGTGTTTAACACTTGTACACACATATTTTGAACACACAAGTATTGTCTAGATACATTTCTCGTAATTGTTAAAACCGGCACGGAAAATAAACAGCCATGTAGTCTTACTACTGACACGACTTGTTTGTGAACTTGTAGTGTTTTCAGTATTCCGTTTTTGCTATATCCAACCTTGGCATTTATAGAAGTATATACCATTAACATGTCACGCGTGACATCTGCAAATGCATTTGAATAATAAAAAAGTATTTCAGAATAACTATATACACATAACTATAGTGCTAATATTAAACATGCAAATATTTTTGGGGCCAGTTTGCTGCACGGACTTTTCGTTTCATTTGTGGTTTTTATTTATTTGAGCTCACATAGTCTCACAACTTTAACAGCATTCACTAGTTTTCATCAAAGAAGTAAAAGTGTATTTCCGTGCAATCTTATATACATTCGTCTATACGTTACCAAGATGTCAATTACAAAGTACTCAATGGAATTGATAGGCATTATTCAAAATATTTACTCATTCCCTTTGGCTATAAACAGCCAAGGACGACTTTGCCAACGCCCAATCTGCTCCAAAAACAACTATGTGCAAAATTTAATTCGATGCATAAATCTTCTCAGTTTTACCTTTCATTTACTTTTCATTCCACATCGACTTTCTTACTTGTTTTTGAACTTTTCCAAGTACACCATGTTCCACATGAACGAAGCAATTTTTTATATTATAGGACTTTGTGTATTATTTTTTTCCTTAAACGTGTTTGTAGCGCTGCGAAATCATTGTACAGCGATTTGCTATGGATTTAATCAAAGTACAGCAATTGTCCTATCAGAAAAACGCGGTGTGTTCAACGCTCGTTTGTGTAAAGTAGCAGTGCAGAATTTCGGAGCGTTGTCACTGGAAATGACATGTGCGTTCTTTGTTCTGCCATATTTAGTGGGTTTCGACCCTGTACAGTTAACTTTCGGAAACAACATATTTGTTAAAGCCTTCGCAAGCGTAATGTACGCCGTCCCAATTTTCTGTACAGGAACTGGCATTGTGTCTCTAATTTTGGTTTACATCTCATACACGGAGGGCCTAATCCTACAAGTCAACGATATTTCTCAATTTGAACACCTTCCACAGAGTTCCATAACACATCGTTTTCGCAAAGACCATCATGCATACATGAAAGCTCAACTCCTACTCACAGTATTCAATGAGGTAGCAGAATTTTTCACCGTCAATCTTATTCACATTGGAAGTATATTGGCAGGGTGCTGCGGTTATGCAACTATAAAAATGCACAGTGTCCTGCCGTTTCATGTTTACATCCCAATGCCCATTGCAGTTATCGCATCAGTTTCTACTGCAATAATACACACCAGAATGGAGGGCATAATACACGAAAGAAGCAATAACTTCAAGGAAAAGTGGAAGCAACAAGCTCTAAGTAGGGAAGCCAGAAAAAAACTTAGGGCAACGCAAACACTTAAGGTTACAATGGGCCATTTCGGCTTGGCTACGTCTATGCTGGGCTTAGAAATATCGAATAATATCGTGGATCACATGGTCTCATTACTTTTGATGAGTCCCGTTTAAAGCTGGGTTTATACTACAGTTTGAATAGAATAGGAATAGGAAACTTTTGTATTTCAACTTCCACTTTTGGGTTCAGACTTCATAATCATATTTGTATTTCGACTCCTATTGTCCCTCTTATGATTGTATTTCAATTCATATTCCCACTTTTGGGTCTATACTTCTTCACTTTTTTCATAATCATATGTTTTGTTTCGGTCCATACCCGTCTATAGAATTTCATCATGAGGATTGTAAGAATTGAACGACATTAAGTACAACTGAGAGTGAAATATGATTTTGAGCACAATTTACAGTTTTTGAATTCTGGCGTTTATACTTTTGTAAACTTCAATTTTTTAAGTTTAAAATATGAAACCGCTGAAGTGTGAATAAATTCATATTTCAACTCTAATATAAATCCACACTAATGTTTGACACATGAGTGGAAACCGGTGGGAATATGGATGATTTGTCTTTTGTAAAAGGGATGTAAAATGTAAAAAAAAACATTAATTCTATTTGAAGTCGTGTAAAGTGAGGTTAGGCCCTCCCAAACCGAAGCTTTAAGTATGTTAGAATAGTATAAATTTCAGTTGCATAAAATCATTCCTACATGCTTAAACAAAAATACGGCATACAGCATACAGTAAATTATTTTTGCATATTAAGATCAAAGCAAGAAAAATAAAGCCTAGCTCGGCCTTATCACAAAAGAAATACTTTAGAAAGAATATAGAATAAATACAACTTTAAATATATATAAATAAATAAATAAACTATCACAATATATAACTCTTAATAGAAATATATGTATATAAAAAACTGGTAGCGTGCGGGAAAGGTTGCAATCAGCCGTTCAATGGCTATGCTTAGACAAATGAATATGGTACTATAAAATATTGTAAAAAGCTCGATTTGTTGAGCTCGTAGAAAAACTTAAATTGTGAAACTAAGTCAAATTTGTTTAATGTAACACGAGGGTCTTGTTTGAAATTTACTTATGAATGTACGAGAGTGCATGAAGTCAGAAAAAAAATTAGAAAATTTAAGAAATTAATGATGTAGATATTTTATGTGTTAAAAAACTTGTAGTTTACAATATATAGTAAAGCAAAAATGTATAATTTAAGTATAACTAAAATTAATTGCTGATCTGCTATCTACAATAATTTACATTTTATTCTGTAAGGATCGAAGTATACTTTGCAATGAAACCAATTTGCATTCCAATGCTGCTTGTTGTGACGTCTTTATCATTTGCATTCTTTGCAGTACTTCATATTAAGCAGTTTGATATGGGCTAATGCTCTCAACAAATAAGTTCATACTACCTAATATCAACAAATATTTTTATGGTCTTGACAAAATACGAATATAACACTATTGATTCCGAAATTATAGCACATTTTCGTACAATTCTATCAGAAATATTTTGACGACGTGACAAAGCCATCGCATAAGAGCTATAATTATAGGATCTGGAGTAGGAAGAAGCCTTCACTTACTTGGCATTGTTAAAATAACAAAAGTCCTATCGTGAAAAATTAATCGCACAAGCTTTAGTGATTAAATGCAGCATGCAAATATATCTGGGGCCACTTTGCTTTTTGGACTTTTGCTTTCACAGGAAAATTTTATCTATTTATTTCAGCAGAGATTAGCTCCGTATGAAAGAGCTAAAAAATACCGCATGACAACGCTGGAAAATTACGTCTGACGTTGCTTTGACGTATGTATGCCAATTTATTTACGGAAAGGTATGAGTTTTTTAATAAAAAAGACGGGAAAGAAGCTAGTTTACACTGCATGTAATTGCTATTTTGTCTCAATTTTCTATTATTTTTGCATTTTGTGCTGTATCCAAAATAATGCGTTTGTTTACGCTGGAGGGCTAATACATATATTTTTTCAAGAAATTCATACACCTACCTATATAAACTCAGTTGTTCTTACAGGCACAAACGTTGAACTCTGAATGATAGCTGTGTAAGCATCGTAACATTTTGTGTAACCGCACTTCATTTTCGTAAGAAAATAAATTAATCTAAGAATAACAATTGATTTTCTGGAAATGGTAATATTTATTACGGATGGCTGTTGGAGCGTGAGTTCATTTATGTCCATTTTGCCATTAAATAGCATGATGCTGGTTGTACAGTCGTAATATTAATAATTTTAATATTACGATTGTACAACAATGTATGTTTGAGATACAATATCGCGTCTGAAGGATCATTACCCAACACTTGCAAGAGCACCTAAACCATTACCAGACAAATGAAATTCCGATTGAAAACATGAACCAACACTTGCATTTTGGGGAGAAATGAGATTTGGAACCAGAATGAAAGATCAAATTCTGTGCTTTCTGCTGCTGAAAGTTTCATTCAAATCGGAGGAGCCAGTGCAGAGTTATGTTATGGCATCAACAAAAACAATGCAAAATCGATGTTTCGAATGTTTTCAATCAATAGTAGTACTCTGGTAAAAAAATATGAAAATTTTGAAATTATATGTGATTGATAGAGCGTTTTGTTTGATTAAATTGCAAAAAATAAAAATTTAATTTCATTGCACACAAAATTGAAGAAAATCAGCGAACAAGGGTATGAATTTTCATTCACCAGCTTCAATCGTCATTTTCTCAAAACTACCATTTTGCATGTCTTGGTTCATGTTGTCAGTCGGAATTTCATTTGTCTAGTAATGGTTTATGCGCTTTTGCAAGTGTTGGGTAATGGATCTTCAGACGCGATATGTTTGCTTTTAATCACAAGCGTAGCACCATATTAGGTATTTAACAATTTATACTATACAACTGCAAATCTTATGAAGGGTGTTCAGGTTACTTCTAGTTGTCACCAAAATCAGAACAATCTGTTCTTTCCATCAATTTACTTCTTTAGCAACATTTAAGTGCAATAAAACTAATATAAAATTCACAATGGAGGCAGCAAATGCGCTGCTAAGTGAAGCCGTACCACTAATTAATTTTGCACACGATTCCGTTGTTGAGGATGAGAATGAATCAAGTGGGTGTTCTAAGGAGCTTGATGTCGCCTTCGTGTTACGAAATATTTTGGAGGTTCCGGAAGTAAACTTAGAAGGCTACTTTTGAACCACTTGGGTGATCCTTTCGAGGGATGGGACATGGAGTTGTGTGTAAAATAGGAAGAGACGGTGGCAAAAGCTAAGAGGATTTACCAACAGATGATGAAGGCCCACAGAAGTTTTAGGGAGGTCAAGTTTGATATTATTTGCAAGATTATGTCAATTCAGCGAGGAATCAAGTGTGGCGACAAGGAAGTGGCAATTCCTTTGGTTGGAACTGAATGCGAAAAACTATCTAATTTTTGTAAGATACTTAATTGCTCCTGCTTGACCTAGTCTAATTTATAAAAAAATGTAAAATAATATTGTTGATATGATTGCTATTTTGGTTTATAGGTTTCGTGCAAGCTTGTGCTAGTCATCCCGCTGGTGAGGCTAAGCTAATGGAACAGGAACAAAGCAGCAGAGTAGCAGCGGCAGCAGCAACACACAAAAGCAGCTTGCTCGTCTGTAATATTTTTTTGTACTTAATTTTAACTATTGACCCAGACTTCAAAATTGACACACTGGTTAAGTTAATTGTGCTCTTTCAGTTTTCGACAAGATAAAGTTGAAATAACTAATAATTAAGTAGTTTTTCAGTGATCATTAGCAAACAGCTGAGCACCTGTTTTTTGTAATATTTTTTTGCGTAATTTTAATCAATGACCAAGCTTCTCTTGGCCGGAAAAACTAGTACCACTAAATTAGTTTTGCTCATCTTGTCAGTCAAGAAAAAAACTGCAAAAAAATACTAGAATAAGCCATTATCAGTGAATTTAACGATCATCATCATCATCCTGAAGACGATTGCCCTTGCGGAACCGAGCTCTTGGACCAGACCAAGGACTCAACAGATGGCGTGCCAACCAACAGAAGTGATTGACAACTTCCAGAACTGAAGGAAGGATGAACCTAAACTGGAATTAGGCTTGAGGTGGACTTGCCCCAACAAGTCAATGTTAGTGTTCGTTAGGTAACGCCCTGGCGCTAACCCCTCAACCACTTGGCTTGTTAAAAGTCCTACTCAGGCAAGTTAATTTATTTAACTCACACCATTATCAATAGTAACTGGCATGGTTCACTACTGATTTATGGTGTATCTACTTTTTCTTCTGGAAATCGATCCTTGGAAACCAAAATGAGTCAACCAGGGATTCGTTGTGGACAATGCGAGGATCCTATAACTAATCGACAAGGAAAGATATCATGTGAAGGATGTCAGTTAACATTTCATACTGCCAAAAGACTCAAATGTGTTAAGCTGCCTTCTCCTCTTCCCACAACATGGCGATGCGACAGTTGTGAAACACCGGAAGAACTACAGGAAACTCCATTCAACGCGGCGTCGGATCTAACTCTGGAGCTACTAACGGACAATCCAGCTACAGAAGCTATACCCGAAGAATGGAAGTTGTTGAAACAAACTAAAGGTTTAAAATTTTGTCACTGTAATTTAAATGGAGTGAGAAATAAGTTAGATGAAGTTACCTCGTTCCTGGTATGTACCGAGGTTCATATTTTTGCAATAACAGAATCAAAATTAGACCCCGACCGTGATTCCGATAATCAATTGGTTATACAAGGCTATAATGCAATAAGAAAGGACAGGCTTTATAAAGGAGGTGGGGGTCTACTAATCTATTTAAGAGACGATATTAAACATGAAAGTATTGATCTACAGATAAGAAGCTCTGAAATGATAGAATATATTATAGTTAGGACGACATTCAGTGGTGTTTCTCCAATCATCATTAGTGTAGTTTATAGCCCACCAAAAGTGCCTAAACAAGAATTTGTTGATTTCTTCAAATCTCTTAATTTGTCGTTAGCTCAGTTTAATAACGATTATTTGATAACGGGTGATGTTAATATAGATCTACTAAGGCACGTGAACACGTTTGATGTTAACTGCTACAAGTTAATGAAAGCTAGTCGAGAGTTCAATTTATGGCAGTTGATAAGTGAACCAACTAGAATGGGGCATTCCCTACTTGATCATGTCTATGTAAACAATAGAAATGTTTTTACTAGTTCTGGTAATTTTCATTTCGCTGGTTCGGATCATGACTTGGTATATGCGGTTCGAAAAATCAAGAAATGTAGGTACGATCCCAAAACCATTACAACTAGAAATATTAGAAAGTGCAATTGGGAGGAATTGGGTAAAAGTGTTTCCAATCTCAGCCCAGATTTAGGGAAGGTAAACTCGGCGGATGAGTTGTACCTTCAATATAATAATAGTTTAATAGAGGTAATCGATAAATTTATGCCGGAAAAAAGGCGTGTTGTTAAAGGGAAACCTCGCCCGTGGTTCTCTCATGAATTAAATGAGTTGAGAAAGGTCAGAAATAAAAATATGCAGATTTATAAGAAAGAAAATACTGAATTAGCGCTCAAAAATTATAGGAAAGCTAGGAATGACTACAATAATGAACTTAAGTTTGCAAAAACGAAGTACTATACACGCTCATTGAATGAGTGTCGCAATTCTGGCCAAGATGCAACTTCAAAGTTCTGGAGCACGGTTAATCAAATTACTAATTATAAGTCTAAGAATCAAAAAAATATTAACGTTCTGCAGGATGATAGTAATGAACGTATCACCGATCCAGGGATAATAGAAAAAAAGTTAGCGGATGCATTTGTGATCAAACCGGAAAGCGATTACTTCCCTCCTTTTGATGAAGTATATGATAGGACTAGGAAGCGCACAAATGCAGACGACACAATGTCATCAGATGACAATTTTCAAATCTCTTCAAAAGATGTTAAGGATGCATTGGAAGACCTAAATGGCAGAAAGGGAAATAACGAGGAACACTCTGTGCCTACTAGAATATTAAAAAGACTCAGTGATCAGGTAGCTTCTCCGATAGCTTTACTATTTATGGCGTTCTTGAACCTATGCGCCTTACCTGTAGCATTCTCAGCGGCAAGAGTTATCCCAGTTTTTAAAGGAAAAGGAAGCCCCTTAAATCCTTTGAACTACCGGCCTATTTCAATACTTGGGTCGTTAACTAAGTTGTTTGACCGAGTTCTATACAATAAATTATATGCTGTAATAGAAGAACGTTTATGCGAGCAACAACACGGTTTCAGAAAAAAACGGTCAACGCATACAGCATTAACAATTTTCTCTAATTACTTATTTTCTGCCACTGATAAATGTAATGGTAGAGTTATTGCGTGTTTTATCGACATGAAAAAAGCTTTTGATACTGTGGATCCAATAATACTCACTGAAAAGCTCATAGAAGATTTCTCAATAGACAAAAAATTATTATGTATGTTATATCTGTTTTTAACTGGTCGTTGCTTCAAAATACTTCGAGGTCAGAGGTATTACCCCAATCTACTAGGCATACCTCAGGGGTCATGTGTAGGGCCATTGGCCTTCACAGCTTTTATTAACGATCTAGGAAAGTACCTAAACATTCCGTTCCTGCTGTACTGTGATGATATTGTACTGTATCTTGAATGTGCCGACTTAGACGAAGGAATGAGAGTAATTACTCAGCAGCTTGAAAGTGTTAATTCTTGGTGCGTCAAGAACAAGATGGTTATGAGCTATGAGAAGACCAAATTCATGATTTTCTCTAAAACACCAATAAAGGATGCAAAAAATATGACCAGATTCACTGTAAAAACTTTAATATTGATAGAGTTACAAACTTTAGGTACCTAGGAATTGTATTTGAGGAGAACTTAAGATTTGATATACAATTCGATAATGTAAAAAATAGTGTGCAAAAAAGAATTAGCTACCTATACGGAATTAAAAAATACCTGACTCAGTTTGCAGTCAAAGTCTTAGTAAATGCATATGTACACTCTGTTATCGATTATTGTTGCGACATCTGGGCTGTGCAGACAGACCAGAAATTAAATGAAATACAGAACTTACTTAACCGTTTTTTAATCTGTTATTCCCTCCCAAAATATGCTAAACGCAAAAGGGTAAGAAACTACAAAAGTGTTAAATACACACTAAATGTGAACAATGTATTGGTTGACTTTGATTTTTTAACGATAGGTGAACGAGTATCATTATCCCTGTTAAAAAATATGTATAGGAAAATGTTAAAAATGTTCCTTGAAAATAGCGATAAATATGGTAGAAGCATGCCTTTGGCCGTTGTGCCTACTCACAAGTCACAGACATTTAAAAGATCAACTATATATAGGGAAATTATATTATGGAACAAGTTGCCACGTGATTGGGTATTTGAAAAACTTACTTTTGGTGGATTTGTAAATCTTGTTAAAGCTTGGTTAATTGAAAAAAGGAATATTGATGTTGTGTATTACTGATTTAACTTACTATATATTTTTGACTAATTGTTACTATAGCTATAGAGAATATATCAATTTTGTCACTTGTTGGAAAACAGATTATCTGAACATGAAAGACAATAAAATCAATCTAATCTAATCTAATCTAATCTAAAGGAATGAGTTATCTTGTAAAGACGTAAAGGTAACAATTGCAGAAATTTGGTCGTTCTTCAGAAAGGTCCGGATATATGTAAGGTTGAAAAACCTGAACCACTGGAGGACGAAAACATGCTGGAATTTCATCATCACTTTAAAACTGAAGAACGGTTTTCTAGCCATGAAGTTGACTCTATGGAAAAGCCAGAAGAGTTTGAAGTTGATGGGTCAGTGCCACAAGTGCAGTCAAAGCCGGAACTTAAAGTGTCTAATAGAAAGAAAAGGAAAAAGAGATGCTTCGAACTCTTGTCCTCCGACGACTTCCAAGGACGTGGATCACAAAGCTCTACATGGTTTGGTAATGATTGGATGTAGAAACCTTCCAAGTTGGAATAGGGGCCCTGTAAAGTGTAAATGCGGGAAGGAGTATTGTAATTATAGCTCAGTGAGCTAAGCTCACTTCAAAGACACGTAACTCTTTTTATACGCATTACTTGAGTAAACTAAACAAACTTGAAAACGTCATTTTCCTTGTAAAATTTAGTTAGAAGATTATTTAATTGTTATGTCTCCATAAGAAAAACAGTACATGTACTGAAAAATGGCTAGACAATAAAGATTCAATTCAATTCATTTTCAAAGCGAAACACGGTTTACTTACAGACTATCCAACTCAGATTTGTCTGAATTAACTACTAATTTGAACTGGAATCATTAGATGAAAACTTAAAAACACGAACTTAAGAAGCGAAATATTTGTAAGTTGGTACTTGCATTTTTTGTATAAGAATTACATAAGACATGCTTTCCTAATGCTAGGTAATTGCAAACTTTATTGTGCTTGAAATCGAGTACGCGTAATTCACAACCTTAATTAATGCCAAAGCCATGCTGTTAGACATCAATTCTGTGTAATCATACGTGATAGAAAAATGTCGGTATTTTTTAGGTTGTAATATTTTTAGACTGCACGTGTGAACATTGAACTGCGTATTTCCTGTATAATTTACACCAATAAGAAACAAGAAATCTATTGTTCCACTTCCTTATAGCTAGTACGATTTTGGATAGTATACAGAAAACTTTTATGTTAAATGAAAATTAACTTAATTATAATTCTTTGAATTACTCTTACATTGCTGACAAAAAACACAAAAAGGTTTCTGAATGTAAATGTTCACAACTTAATCAAAAGTAAAATGATAACGTCGTTGTTTTTAAACTTGCAGACATTGCACGTGTGAACATTTAGGCTACTTCCTGTATAATTTATCTTATTAAGAAAAAGAAATTCTGAATTTCAAATTCACAATATCTTTACGTCTGCTACTAGTTCGTACATACTTGCAAAATAGATGCAAGTTCATTCCTAGTGAAAATTTTCATTTAAAGCACTGTTCTTTGTTCTGGAGACATTTATGCAAATAGAGATAAAATGCAAATGAAGGCAGGAGATAAAAAATTGAATGCATCATGTGATAGCTCATCCTTTGGAGGTTATATGATGTATTTTTCGGTTTTCCAAAATAAACGCATCGTCATGATTTCCCGGGAGAAAGAGGCGTTTGTAAAACGGATTATATCCTACTTCGAAAATTTCGCGAAAAGGTCAAAGATTAAAGCAGTGAAACACTTTGTAGAAGAAGGTAAGCGCCAGACATGTATATACAAAATAATTCAGGGATATTAAGCTACAAAAACATCAGGGCTCAGGTTCTCGTAAGGACGTATTGTAACGGTGGCTTTCTTAGGAAGCTTGAAGTCCACATCAAAATTGTTCGACGAGAAGCCTTCCACCTTAATTAGTGCTGCAGCCAACAAACTCAACATTAGTCCTTAAACGCTAGGTCAAACCAAAGCTCAGAAATTGGGCATCAAGGCCTGCACTAAGCCGGAAGCACCAACCAGCAGTCAAGGATCAGGAGCAGCGAGCAAAATCCAGACCCCGATTTGTTTACAAAAATAATTTTCTAAGATATAGACCAAAATCAAAACATGCTCCAAATATTCCACTGACAAGAGACATCCAAACTTTTTGGGATTCATGTAAGGCAGGGTAGTCCAACCTACAAAACCCACACAGTTTACCCCAAGGTTTCAATACTATTTGGAAAAATATCACCACTAAAGTGGCAGCATGATCGCGAAAATCGGGATATGGGGTTCGAGCATAAGCCGAACAAGAACTTTGCAGCTCTGGATACAGAGGCACCAGTGAATCTTAGTTATGTGAATATTGTTAACTATTAGTTGTAGTAAATGTTAAATAATACTGTAGCTCAATAAAGCCTAAATGTTCGGAGATATTGTAGTTTCAAAAATGTCTCCAGAACAAGGAACACCCCTTTAGTACTGGTAAGTTAGCAACAAAGCTGTTGGAATATTTCTTCTTTATCATAGAACGTTAAGTTTTATATAAAAAAGTGTACTGTTGGAGCCTGAACCGTTGAAAAATAAAGATGCGTGTAAAAGTAAATGTAAAACCATGGACAATATTATTTGTAATTCATGGAATCCAATCATGGAACATACCAATTGTACCGAAATTCCCCTTATAACACACATAATCACAGAAACGTCATCCAACCCACAAGACAGTTCAACTTACACAGATATTTCAAGCAAAACTGCTTACCAAGCGGGCGTTACATCAACTACGGTTAATCTCCTATATAAACCGTTTTTTAAATTTTGAACAATATCTCGAAGAATTCGAAAACCTTGATGGTTTTCATGTTTTCCAAAATACTGGATACTTTCAGCTTGTCAGTCGAAACCTGAAACATAAAACAGTTTTGATGATTTTGGATACCATTTCCGAGAACGGAACAATTCTAGCCACTAAAGGTTCAGGTTACCGGTTTTCAGACTTTGCGATGTTTCTAAAACTACAAGATTTTGATCCCAACAGTGTGACAATGAACATCGATTTTGATAGTTTCTCAGTGCAATCAATAGTCTATTTAGTGAAGATTGGTTCTTATCGCTGTTTAAATAAAACGATAGAAACTACGTCGCTATTGTCTTTGTTAGTTGAGTTTGGCAAAAAATGATTTACGACATCCACAAAGTCAATCGGATTCTGGTATCCCAGTGGTACTGAAAACAAAAACGGTATTCAAATCATAGTTTCCGGTTTTTGTAGTAAAAGTCATTCAGTTTCTAACATTAAACATTTACATGTTTGCATTAGTGGGGAATTTTGTGGTTGCCATGATAGCTTCCAGGCAACTAAATTTAACATTTACTGTTGAACGTGCTATAGCTGATCGAGACACAAAATCAGCTCAGTCATTTATTTATTGGTTGCCAGTTTTTCAACTAACTGTGCCAAATTATCAGTTGGCATACAGTAGCAAAATGAAATTTGTAATTAAAGTTGTTGCTATAATTAGGTACTGCAGTTATATGGAAGAATCAGTAACAACAGGTTGGAATCAGTATTTAAGAATTTAGGACAAAAGAACCTGGTTATCTTGTGTTGCTGTTGTGTTAGCCCTTACTCTACTATATAACAGTTTTGCTAAAGCTTTTGATTTTGTACTTATTTTCATCGGTCAGCCTTGTAATCCAGAGTGATTATCGGAAAGTTCATTGCAAACATTTCATTGCGAAGACTTCATCGCGAACATTTCATTGCAAACACTTCATCGCAGAAACATATAGTCGCAGAGTCATTTCATTGCGAACATTTCATCGCAAGGAAAGTCCATCGCAGGGAAAGTTCATTGCAAGGAAAGTTCATCGCAGGGAAAGTTCATGGCAAGGAAAGATTATCGCAGCTAAATTGTAGTAAGTGGTTATGTCTACCTTTCTTGTACACTATGAATTCGGCTATTAGATATGACTATGCTTGTACTATTTGATGATCAGAATTGGGTTGGAACTTGGCTTTACTAGCTATGAATAAATGTTAGTCCTCGCTTTACCCCAACCTTTACTACATCCACCCACTTAATGCATTCATGAAGTCACGACATTGGGACTAAGTCCAGTAATGCACCGACATCCTATTCACATAAAATATCATAAAATCCAACCGTGACACTTTGACGTCATACAAGCATGGCAACGTTGCATTGAACTCCTACCCGGAACGTAGTCTTGCTCACTTTGACATTTCTGGTGGAAAAAGCAACTCAAGTAACTGTAGCGGAGGAAACAAGCCATCTAAGAACAAGAATAAGGATGTCCCCACGTCATCATACTTCGTCACCACATCTAACTCATTTGTAAACAACGATAGCGGTTGCAAAAGAAATCTCTACAAATTGTGCGCTTTTGAAACAAGCTTCACATCATCCTCAAGTGTCAGAAGGCCCTCCTCATGTCCATGCAGCAGAAGCAATCCCTTTTGAAAACTATAAAAACGTCAGACTTGTCTTTGGAAGGAGCATCCCGCAAGGGGTTATATCTCCTTCTATGACCCAACATGGTAAAAGTCAAATCATTCTCACTACCTTCCTCTTCCAATGAAGTTCCAGCTCCTTCGTCGCCATCCCCACCTACTGCATTATCGTCAACCAACATGACGGTGTACAAAAACTCCCTGGATACACCATTGCAGTCCCTCTACGTACTTCTTCACGGCCCTGATAGGAAAACAGAACAAGCCCGTGGAGCTCTTGATGGGGGATCAAAGAGGTAATACTTCCTCAGTACCACTTCCAACGAATAAAAATTACTACATGTTGGAAGTCACTCCTTCTGCCAGGCGATGAACGAAATGAAAATGTTAAAATTTACGTTTCTCTTGAAATAGCTTGTGCGAATTCGACGTCTACCTTACAGGTGTCATCGCCACTAACATTGCATCTGTTCCCCCTGGCCCTTTGATTGAAGAGTTCAAAGAATCCGGCATCTACTTTAATGATACTGACGTCGATCTCACTGACAACTTTGAGATGGCCTTTGGAAATGACATCATCGCCAGGCTATACGCCGGAAGAATCCATCACCTTGACAACGCATCTTTCGCTAAGAAAACCCTGTGGGGGTGTCCCGTGTGGAAAGTTCCCAGTACTTAGTGCTCGTATTAAAGTTCTATTATTGTATCATATTTACTTCTCCAAGTTAACGGCAATACAAGTGTTGCACTCTGGAAGTTCGGAATCAATAGGAATCCCTTGCTCTGCAGATGGAGATACAGAAGAAAAATTAAAACGTGCCACACTTACCCACTTTGACAAAAGCAAACGTCGACCATAGTGCAGTTTTTATTGTTTTTTGCGGTCAACATTAGGTTAGGGAAAACTAGGAGAGGTTATTGTCCACTGCCTTTCTCTCCTATCCATATCATTCTTGTTTATTCATTTTGTTTGAGGTCAGCTTGCCGCTGCGTTTTGTACCTTGACGGCAAGCAGGCTAGTTCAGTATCTATTGTTGGTAGTGCGGAGCAAGAACACATTTTTTATTGTAACTTTTGGAGAGAGATTTTATGGGAGTTTGTAAACAAAGCTGGGGACTATTAAAATAAAGTTAATTTTTAAAAACAAATTTAGGAATTATAATTAGTTGGACAGTTTTTATTAGGCATTTAGCATTAGTTTTGATGGGATTTCATCCGGTGGGCTATCTTGGCTGTGTACAGATCTTAGTCAAGTGGCTAGGTGAGATCAACAGTTTTTGGGTTGTGAGTGATTCAATTTTTGTCGAGGGGAGTTACTGACACTGAGTCAAGACACACCGACGAACGTTATTAAGCACGCCTGCCCAACATCACTACAGAAAAGGACTAGCCCTCATCCAGCTTCTACTGTGCTGAGAAACGACTTAGCTACGTCACAAAAAAACTCCAGGTTAGAGGTTATCTGGAGTAATACAAAAGCCTGTTCAAACAATGAGAGCAGGACGAAATGACTGAAGAGGTGACTCACCTCAGAATTCAACAACAACAAGCATTACTAGCCTCACCGAAGCGCCACTTTTCCGTCCTTGATGCTTCCGCAACAGCCCATCGTAAGGTCTCGCTTAAAGACTGTCTGGACCAGGATCCAATTCTCCTCGAGCTCATTTCCTAATACTCACACGGTTCCGGCTCCGTTGGGTGGGAGTGACTGCCGACATAAGAAAGTCATTCCAGCAGATCAGTGTTGAACCTGTCGAAAGGCATACTTGATTCCTCTGGTGGGACGACCTGAAATGTCAGAAGTTGAATACAATGCCGTGCTGTAATCAGGTGGAACAAGCAACAAGAATCTGACCAAACTTTTGCTGTCGAACTGCTCCGATCTACCTTCGTGGATGACGCTATTCCCAGCCTTGGTACCAAGGAAAAAACATTTGAATTCCAACGTGTGTCCAGTTCACTCCTGCAGCCTGCTTCATTTGACCTTAGGGGGTGGGAGTTCGGACTGCTGAATAAAAGATAACGTTATTGCCAGGGCTCAAGGGGCATGGGACATGAGGGAGGATCAATTAGCCCTCGACGTTTCGAACGTAGCCCCGAAAATTAAGGACACCCCTACACTACGCTGTCCGTGCTCCACGAAATATTTGACCTACTGGGCTTTGTCACCCCAGTCGAAATAAACGAAAAACTGCTACTCAGGCGCTGTTGATAAAATTAAGATTGGACTATATATCGAACTTCCAACTGATTTGTTGCTTGATATCTTATGACGGGCAGCTCAGATCCCACTTCCAGCTGACATCCCAATTATTAGTCATGTTGACTTTGGAGATGTCAACGCAAAATACAGCGTTCACGTGATGTATGCGCACACGCAGCAGCGGTGTTTCTCCGTATCGGATAAGGAGTTGGTGTGTCGTTGAGGAGAAAGCGTTGTCCAAGGCGTTCACTTGGTTTAATCGGTTAAACTTAGGCCAGGGAAAGCGATGAGAGGTCATTGTTCACTGCGTTGCAATTCCTTCGAGATTTTGTGTTCATTTTTTGTATGATGAGCTTGCATCCGCGTTGTGTATCATGACGGCAAGCGGTTCAGTATCGTTTTTTCCTTTGAAAGACAGGAAAAGATTTTGTTGTGACTTTTTTTGGGAGAGATTTTTGGTAAATATCTTGTGTTTTACACAAGATATTTTATAAAGTCAAAGTAAAGTCAAGTGGCTGGGCGAGGTCAAACGTTTTTGTGTAATTAAGGGTTGGGAGAGATCTCCTTTAATCGAGGGGAATGGCTGTCCACATGGTGCCTCCGCCTAGCTTCTTGCTGCCAAATGATGAGTTGCTCCAAAAAAACACAGCAACCATTCCGCGCTTGGAACTCGTCCCATGTGTTATACCTTCTCGACTGCTGAATAATGTCCTAAAAGACATTGGATTGCCCAACAATTACCGTATGTCTCTAATCTTCCACCGCATTTACTTGGATCCGCGGTTCCGGACCATGTGGAGTGTTTGTTAACAACTCAAAGTTCCGGACCAGCAAAAAGTTAGATTTACTTACCCAGGTCTCATAAGTTCATGGGGACAGATCCCAGAGAATAAGAATATCGCCGACTTTCCTTCTCGGGGCTGCTCCGCAAAGAAGTTATTTTAGTCTAAATGGCGGAAGGGACCTCTCTGGTTGAGACACCATAAAGTAAGGTTCTCCTTACCGCACCATACTTGAAAACGGCAGAGCACACAGTTCTGAAATTTCTGCAACGTGACCCCAGCAGCAACCCAAACGAATTAAAAAGCAAAAGATGTCGATGTCTTCTTTTCTCGATGATACCGGCCTGCACAGGAGCCAGGATCAGTCTTATTCTCTCACATGATGACCAGGCATTCCAGTATCTAGTTGTGCTTCAAAATCGCGATGATTTTAAGAATCAGCTGATCCGATGGGGTTGGGACAAACTATCATGGTATCACAGCAACCCTTCTTTGCCTCCTCCAAGAAAGGTTCTAAATTATCAGTCCGAAGTGCCTGTGAGAAGTATTGTCATCAAATGTTGGGACTTCCGGCGATTTACTGCCCAACGAAATATAACTGCAGAAGCTAACTTACCTAAAACATATACGAGTTCAAGGAGTCCTTTTAGGCCCTCTTCCTCTCCCTCCATATAATACTGCGTAAACTCTGCCGAAATTTCGATCCGCCAGCTTTGAGAAGATTCAAGGGTATCCTCGAAAATAGAGTGGCGCTTCAATCCTCCCTCTGGGCCGTGTGGGGACGGGGTTAGTGGGAGTGGCTAGTTGGACTCATGAAGCTTCTACTCCGTCGAGAAAGAGAGTCGGTGGGAACTTTAAACTTTGCCTGTTGAGTTTGAGTACTGACTCAACTATCGCCCTCTCACTTACAAATCCTAAAACGGCAAAGATCATGATGCTTGGAGTTCCGCCTTGGATTTTTTCTGAAAATTATTATTTTTGAATTGGTTAGTAATCTCCTAAATATTTGGAGTAATTGGTTGATTCCCCAGCAACATTTTACTTTTGTGACAATCTTGTTAGTGCCTCACCTGTTTGATTCAAATTGACACGCTGGCATTGGTAAAACATGCTTCCATCCCGACTTTACTGCCAGAGAAAAAACGCAGAAAAACATCCATCGATCCCTATCAGCATCAGTGTTGAAATGACTCCTTAGAAATAATACCGGTTTGGATGATGCGCTGCCGAGACGACAAGCGCAGTATATGAAATCCGGTGAGTCAACAGCACTTGTACCAACAGTAATTGGTACTATAGTAACCATTACCGTTCTCATTATTGAGCAGGCAATCCACCACGACATTAACAGTCCATAAATCAGAAAAGTTTACAACAAATACTTGATTCACTTTAAACTTTTAATAGCGTTTTTAGAAAGCTCAAAACATGATTCCAAAATTAGCCAACCTGGATAATATCTCTCTTTTGCGTATGCGTTGTAATTTGCAAATTTATTACCGTTTTTAAAATATATTTTTAACATTTGTCTTGTCTAACATTCCTTGTGCTCAGTCCTTGTGTTCGTTTAACATTTGTCATATTGTCTGCATTTAACGTCACCAAGTCATTATCGGAAAAGATATGTAATTACTATTTTGCCATTGGCGACATTATTGATGCATTGTTATGAGTCAAATATACTACACTGAATTGATTATGAATTTTAGAGACGACTAAAGATGACTGAATAAAGATGAGTAATGAGCAAACAGAATATTCTTTTAAACAATATACCTAAGTACTTATTGGGGTTTTTTACACAAAATATCTTCCCAGTGAAATAAACTCCTTTTTTCTAACTCAATAAGCCAATTTGCTGCTTTTATTTTAGCGGTGCATTTTTTCTCTTTACCTAAATAATTTGGGTAATATGTACCTGAACTTCATCAGACGACTTGGTTATTACTTAACACACTACTGATGTACGTAAACATAAAAGCTTGTATTCCCACATCATACCCGCCGCCTCAGTCAGCACAGAATGTTGCTTAATACACAATGTTGGGGAATGACAGAAGACAACCCGTCTTCAGTTCCTCCAGAAATTACTGCCTCGCATATAAAACTTACTGAAAAATATACGTATATTTTCTAGCCTAAATCTACAATCAAAATTTCCAACACTCAACTTAATTAGTAATAAAAATATTGAAAACGCTTTAAAAGTTTTGGATCGTATGTGCTAAATCAGTTTTAATGTACTGAAATATCCTGTCTTGAAAGAATTTCACAGCCTTAGTGCTTGAGAGCGGACAGGTGTGCACAAAATACAAAAATAATTGCACAAAATCAAAAATAATTTCACCAAATATGCCATTTTTTGCCGGGTAACCTCATCTCATGGACTCAGTGTTGGCTTTGTACTTGCGTGAAACAGTTGCTATCTTGGACATCAGAAAATAACCAAACTTTGTTCGTGAGTTTTTATATATATCCAGATTTTTACAAAAAGGCAAGTTATGTAATCAAAAAATATATAGCAATTATTCATGGAAATACATTAAAATGAATTTAAGTTTATGTACTTGGAAGGAACGGTTAGAGAATTTAAGTTTCTCCGAGCGCGTATGTACTAACCATATCAAACACTCATTATATTTTTCACTTTTTTGATCATTTCAGCTAAAAAATCCTGGACAGGACTGAACCTCTTCTTGAAACTAACATTGCATGTTACTTTTATAAACGGTGAGCAAACTTTTCTTTTTGCTTCGTAAGATTTCATCAGGAACATTTTGATGTCAGTTTGGACATTCTTACATTCATTTATTCTGAGTGAAATGCATAATGCTTCAAATAGGGAAACATTTTGGCAAAACCCTCAAGTCACTCAAGTCTCCATAAATCATTTGATACTAATATGTAGAATATGGACATTAAGTTATGCAAAAAAAACTGTTCTGATATAAGTACTAAAATTAGGTTCGACTTGAGATAGCACACAGAGAGCTAAAAAGAGCAAGAAATGCCAGTGTACATAAATAGTTTAGATATTCGTTTGCATTTTTAAAAGAGTTAAAAAGAGCATTCTTTGCAACTCAAGAGATTTTTGGGGCAGTTCAAAATTTTACTACCGAGGCAAACAGAAATGTACAACTTTATGCAAGTTATTACTGTGTGCATAAAAGGATTAAAAAGAACATTTATGAGTGATCATTGTTTCTGTGTAAGACTCATAAGATACAAAAAACACACACATATCTTTAGACACACAAAAATTAACAATACTGCAATGCTCCGTCCTGGCAAAACAGTTCACGGTTCTGCATATTTACAATGCACGTTAAATATTAGCACATTGTCCTGTTGCATTTGTGTGGGCTGGTCTTGTCATTGTCTCTCCAACGCATTTCATTTAATCAAAGTCATTAGAAGTCTTTTGTAAATGAGCATATTGTTAATCATCTTAATACCATTACAATGTTTGCTTTGTAATTGTGCGATTTTTTTATAGCGTTTGCTTTTCAAGTTTTTATTACATAAACTACATTTTAACTCCCTTTCTGTTGTAAAACTATGATTTCAAGCTCGTTTTCGGTTTTAATTAAGTTCTGATATTTGTCAAATGGTGAAGATAAAAGAAAATAGTCATTTTTATAAATGCATGCTCATTTGAATCATTTTCACGTAAAAAATCAAAATCCTAAGAAATTCTATTTTACGGTCTGCAGATAATGTCTTGAAAAGCAAACGGACAGTGCGAAATGGTACTTCTCATTTCTCAAGTAAAATATTTTTACATACTATACTATTCCTTTACCAAAGCCCTCCATTGCCATCCTAGGACAAAACCTGCTAAGCACAGAAAACAATGATAGACCATATTGCTTAACTGGAAATATTCTTGCACAACATTGGCAGAGATAGTGAAAAATACAAAATGTAGACAACGGAATCAAACATATACCTTTTGTTTATGATCACGGCGATACTTTATTTATTTTTATTAAACGTTTGTACTGTAGGAAAGTAAATTAACATAACTAGAGCTTGTGAAAATATGCCCTTAAAACCCTCAAAATATGTATGCATCTATGCCGTTAAAAATGACTAAATATGCGGTTAAATATGCGCTAAAAAAATTTTTTTCAAGATATTTTTGAGAACTTTTTTAAAAAACTTCGTTTGCAAGGTCAATTTTCTATAATTAAAACAGTAAAATGTCCGTTTTATCTGATTTTAAGTAACAAATTTGATATGCCAGCTTGAATTTATGCACAATTTTGGTTCCGGGCTATCTCTCTGGGTTTTATGAAACGCACGCGCAGGAAATTTTAAAAATATTTAGGACGTAAAAGTGACACAAAAACAGAAAATATGTCAATAATATGTGTTTTATGCAAGTAAAATGCAATAAAAACCTGTTTTGGCTGACATTTGGCTGAGAGAAACTGAAAAGCGGCTAAAAAATTTCAGAATTTTGGAAAATTGCAAAATATGTCGCTACATATGCGCCTATGCGCTTAGAACCTAAAATACGCCAAATATGCATTTATAAGTGTCTCTTAAAAGACTCCTCTAGTTGTGATTCGGATAGATACCAAGTCTCAGATCAATTCAAGCAATTAGGCAGAATATGTAAAACATATTTTCACAAGCTCTAAACATAACATATAAATGCTTTTAGGATACTATAAAGCAATAAATCTATACGCCGTGCAATTTATTTAAAGATCCTGGTTTGTTTGCATCAAACGTATTTTCTTATATATGATTTGCTAATTTTTAGCAAAAGCCTATGCAAAAGGCATTTTTAAAGCCTTTTTATGTCCATGTAACATATACAGCTATGGATCAATTTCCATAGCTGTATATTTGCAAGTATCACTCACCGGATATGACATTTCATGTACGTTGATAATCAATACAATTGATAATATTCATGTTATTCAGTGGTGCCAAACTCAACTAACTCAACCAAAAACTGCCTGCATCCACTGCCGAGCCCGTTCCTAACACCGCCAATGACTTAAGCAAGAGGCCCGATGGAGAGGATTAAATTACTTAACTGGGGTTGGAATAACGGTGAGCAAGTTTGTCTTTTTTGTCTGAGCTATTTTACAATTTCACATAAATAATAAATATATATTAAATCATTAAAATACATGCAGTCCGAAGGAAAATCAAAGTGCATAAGTAGTAAGAAATTGATGAGTTGTTGCGGTTTTGATGATAATTGATAATTGATATTATGATATAAATGGTATGGTATAAATTGATAAGGCGCCCATGTATTTTATTACCCGCCCCCTCCGTTTATAAGCATATTATGATATTCGTCCCACACTATTCCATATTATAAGAATATTATAGGCCTCTTCCCACATTCCTCCATATTGTAAGCATATTATAATACACTTCCGCCATTTTTCCATATTATAAGCATAGTATAGGCCCCTTCCCACATTCCTCCATATTATAAGCATATTATATGCATCTTAAAGGCATTTTATAATAATAAAAGCCGCCCCAAATTTCAAAGGGCGGCCAGATAAAATTAGTATTGATTCTCGTATTGCGTTAAATCGTATAACATGGGAGCAAAAGTAGCGTTAAAGCATGGGTCACTTTGCCGGAGATATACCTATAAAGTGGGATTCTCTGTCGGTTATATAGAAAAAAGACAACGGAAAATCTTTGAGCTTGACATCTATGCTGCTTTACATTTCATTGCTCATCATCATCACAGCAGCACTAGATTTTTTACTGTGCTACCCCAGCATCTCTGTGTAACACTGCGACCGTTATTTATTGTGCTCTTTTTGAGTCTGTAAACTCAAATCCCACAATAGTGTAAGGAAAGTTTGCTGGTGCATGTATTTTCTCGGTGATGATAGATTTTCACAGTTGATCTGCACAGCTAACATACTTTACACAGCTGGAGCATCTACTGAAAAGGCTTTTTTCTTTAGTCCTAGCCTGATCACATAGCCGCGTGTAAATTTTCCATAAGGCCAACACGTTTTTTTTGCTTCGCCTGTAGGAGGGATTATAGCCGATAGAATATGGACGTCATTCAGATATTAGATGAATGACAGTGATGATGGGAATATTTTGTCATTATGCAAACTTCACTGTCTTTCTCTTTCACTTTGACTTGAGTGAAAATTGATCATTGATAATTTTCGTTTAACTCTGCGTAGGGGCCAGTAAAGCTGGACTTCTGCAACTTACAGTACATTTTGCTAGTACAATAAACTAGTATATTTGATAAAAAGAAAAAATTTGGTTAACTACTGTAGGAGTTATTCACAAATGATTAATACGAAAAAAATCTTTAAAAAACTTTATGTGGGCTGGGCGACATTACCGTCATAGCCACAATGCTAGTTTTTTCACAGATTGACCCCTGCATACCCAAGTAGTAGCGAAACTAAAATAGTGAATTAAGGAGCAGTGGTTAACAAAATATTAATGTAAGTGTGACGTCATCCTATTGATCTATCTATGTTTATCACTTTTTCTTGAGCTTATTAGGCAAGAGACTACTTTCTTTCTCTTTTCTTCTTCTTTCTTTTTTTGGAGACAACATTCTTTCCGCGTCCGGTCGGTTTAGGTTTCTTTTTATGAATGATAGATTTTTTGCGGACCTTTCTTTTTATCTTCTTTCTGCGATAAGTGTGACCGGGGCTTTGCGGTGTTTGATAAATTGACAAGTTTTAGGGAAGACTCTCTGGACAAATCCAGCCAAACTAGATCGTCAGGCAGAGTAGTATCTCCTTAAGATCCATTGTGCAGTTTTTAGCCTCGTCGCAAACGGTGCTTATTTTCTTTTTCGAATTTGAAGTTCACAAACAGTGGGCTCTTCACTGGATGGCAAATAGTCGCTGTTGTCGGCTTGAATGGTGACTGTGGTCTGAGAAACATTTCGGACCACTATGGGTTTATATATGAGCTGAGAAGGTTGTACGATAAACTTTCGAAATTCATTGCTTTTGGGCCTATCCAACAACGCAAGTAGTGGCTTTTGCTTGCCAGCAAAAAACTGATTAGTAATTATATCACACAACACGAGTATCCTGTCGCACCCTACCCAAGACTCATTTTCCTTTACATCAAAAAGCGTTTTGGGCAAAAAACACAAAGTCAAGATAAAATTGTTCTCCAGGCTGAAATGTCCATTCAGAAATTTTGGGAATTTGATCCACAGTAAAGGAGGAAGATATTCATATTCAATCGAGCTGGTTGCCTTTCAGACAAACATTGAAATATCTTTATGGTGCACATCCATTGTAAATACCACATCATTTAAGATGACTGAAGCGTGTCGCTTTTTGTTGTCGATTTGCTGTAGAAAATAGCTGTTTCTAGAAAATTTGTAACGCGTTAGTTATCAATAGCATCGTTTAGTTCGAGGCTCTCAAAGAATGCAAAGTCTGGTTTTTTGTTGTTTGTATAGGAACCTGGCTGGAACCTAATATCTGTAAAGCCAAGTATTTTGTTCAGAGGTTCCGGAATGTGCAGCTCCCATTCGTCTTCTCCAGAAAATGTCATGCTCAAAGAAATTAGCATTTCCTCGAGAGTTTCGCCAGGCCCAAAGGACTTTCTAAATGCCAAATTAAATCTCTCACTCTCAAAAATTGTATTCAAGTCCTCGATAAAATTATCCCACTGTGCCAAAGACTTTTTTACTACTAACGAGTCTGTGACTGCACTTGTTACAGTTATTTTACTATCTACCTTGTTTTTATAAGATTCTACAGGTTGCACTTCTTCGAATGTTTCCACGTCGGAAACCTCAGGAGTTTTCCTTTATCTATCATAATACGTAATGAATTGTACGGCAACTTCACAATCTTTCAGATTTAATGGCCGAGGCAATATGGTTGAGAATTTTCCATGGGTATATGAGAAGTTGTCCCTTTCGAGATTACTGACTAAAGTAATGGTGACGTTTGGATCCATGATTAATTAGCTTCGTCTTGGTTAGCGTATCCAAGCTCTACATCAACGAAAGATGAACTGACTGGTTGCCCGTCCGTCTCTAATTAATAACTATGTATAGGGAAGCTTCCCGGAACTAATGACTTTACTCGGAATACTTCGCTAAAGATTTGCTCATACCCTTTCTGAAACGTAAGCCTGTTTTTGGCTACGCGGACTAAGCTTCCGATTGGGAATTTAGGGGTTGGCCTTGGTTTCTGGGGCAGTTTAGCATAAAATCTATGAAACACTTCATCAACGTCTTTGGCTTTAATTGAATTTGGTTTAAATCCATGCGATGAATGAGGAGTGTTATTGTAAGAAATCCGTGGTATTATCTCAAACCATCTTTTTGTATTCTCGTGAGTAAAGTATTTTGCCAGTAGAGTTTTCAGGAATGTTATCATATTTTTACATTGAGCTGCTTTACAGGGCTGCTGCTTTACACTTTCTTCGGGAAACATAGCGGGTAATCTGATACTTATTCATCAGTTCCTGGAATGCATTTCCGGTGTACTCCCTACCTTGATCCGAATAGCAGTACACAATTGGTTTCATGGCCTTTTTAATTATCTTTTCAAACGCTTCAGCCACCTCTGTGATTGTCTTCTTTTCAAGGGTTCCATCAAACATTCCTTTGTAAAACCATCAACTGCCACTAGAAGCCAGTTGTGGCCGCTTTTCCACCTTGAATAAGCTTAAAAATCGATCAAGTTGGCACAAAAATGTTCTCTTGGTCCTTTTAGGATGATTGCTCTAGTCGGGTACTTCTGCCTTGCTGGCTTACGAACTGAAAACGCTTATTTTATTTAGTTTCTTTTCAGCATCACGAATGTCCTTGATCCCTCTTGCTTTTACAAACCCGTGTAATGCTTTCAGGGCAGCAGCCTGGGAATAAATAGTCCAAGCTTTTCTTATGTATGTGTCTTCCATGCTGTTTTTTTAAAAAGCCAACGTCACGATGAACCTTTTCGCTTAGCAAATCGTCAGGTACATCAAACAATAGAGGTACAATCTCATTAATCTCGTCAGGTTTGTTCCTGCCACTATCCTTGTCCACTGTTACACCAACCCCAATCCTTGAAACCAAATAATCTAAGAGCCGTTTAAACTTTCGTTGTCTGGCCGTAGGTAATTCTTGAATTTTCTCTTCGACACGTTTTTTGGTTCACTACATTTTTCGTATACAATTTTGGCACAATGTAATTTTCTTGAACGGAATCCATTATTCCATTGCATACATGTAATGAGCTACTTCACGAAATAAAGTGCACAATATGGACAGTAAGATTGGCGAAAGTAGTTTACAGTGCTTTTTCATAAGTAAGACTGCACCCTTCCACCGGCGAGTCTTGGTTAATATAACTATTTCTGGTACACCAGTGGCTTGAGCTGAGCACAGCTTCACACAATCAATTACTGATAATACCGGTTAGCCACACCTAGCATATCTCTCTGTTTTCTATAATTTGATTCTGCGAGTTCAAGCAAAAAATCGTAGTTTTGCAGAACTCGTTCCATTTTTTAAGAAGAATCGGAGATAGCATTGGCTCTAATCTTGAAATTCTGCCTTGAAATCGTAACCTTTCAACTGAATACCACCACCAGTAGGGCAGTCGGTAGTTCGTCACATTCGTTTATGTAGAACGTGACCGGTGTAGAAAAAACTACTTTTTTCATTTAGGCAAATAAAATCTTTTGTTTTAACTTACAAACACTGACGAGCTAAATCTAGCATACTCTGGTGTTGAAGGATAAAGATCTATGAATAAATAAGAATACGGTTTAGAAGTAGCAACTTTGTAACAATTATAAACAAACTTTGAATTTTCTGGCATCATCTGGTAGCCAAGACACATAACCTGACGAGAGTCTCTCGGAAGGCTAAGCAAAATAATATAATGAGCATTTAAATTTAGTACTCTTGAGTTACGAGAATAAAGGACTTGTTGAAGTAAAATTACTGAAAGTTTCTCATGATGGACTCTATGTACAAAGAATTCTTTTATATTATTATTTTTAGATGACTCAAACTGCAACATGAAATCGTCAAATATAACTAAAAGATTATTTTTAAATAGGTTTGATTTAATTAAATTTTCTAATTCTTCAAAGTCCTTTGAAAAAATGATTGAGTTATCTAAAGATTTAGCTTCTTCAAAGGCTGGCTGCCATTGTTTTTACATAAATACACACTCATCAGTAGGATTATCGTAAACCTTATTTCTATTATTAACTATGTCTAAAGCTAATTTTGTCTTGCCTGACCTCGAGGGAGCAACTATCTGCATGCATGTACGTGATTTAAGGCGTTAATCTAACGGCCCATACACATTCATTATTACCTGGCGCTATTTTAAACTAAATCCTAAAATAAATTATTCCTTATTTATATCATAGCCATTCGGCAAACTTTCATTGTAATTTAGCCAGATGCGATGATTATTGTCACTGGAAAATATTTTTTTCTTTTTATGTTGAAGTGTTACCTTTTGATTATTGCTTTCTAATACCAAATACCAATTTCTTTGTCAGTTGCTTCGGCTTCTATAGCAGCTTGTAAGTAGACGTGATGTGGAGTACGATTTCTCTTGGATCCTCCTTTGGCGACGCTACGACTGCGACTGGGGCAGCCTCACATTTTTCACAGTATGTCTTGAGTATTATTAGACAGACATTTCTGACTTGTTTAACACTGAATGAAGCTTTGACTTGACACCCACATACTGTAGTGGATAGGGATACTCAATCTTTAGTAGTCCTGGAGTTTTGGCCTTGGAGTCATCATAAAGTGGATGGTCATGTGGCAGGGTGGAAAAGTCGAAAATGTGACCAAGATCTTTAAGATCTTGTATGTATGTATTATTAGGATTATTTATCTCACATACCAAACTCTCAGTCACTGATGCCACAAGCTTAATCCTCTCTCCAAATTTTGATTTCAATTCCAAATAGTACAGATCGTATAACCTCAGGTTTGCTAAATCCAGCACGACAAACGAAATGCAAAAATTCTTGTCAAGCTTTACTTTCTTTTTCATATAAAATAGTGAACTTCACTGGAAATGATCCTGACGTCATCAAACTTTTGTTTGCCTAGCTTTCCACTGTGTTGCACAGCATTCAATATTTAAATCGTTATAACTATTGAGGAATTTTCCAAAAATGCGATTACTAATTCCCTTTACAATACCTTCATAGAACTTGTCCGATTTTGCTTTTGACTTTCTTAAGTCGAGTAAGTGCAGTATTGGCTCTTTTAGGTAAGCTCTTTCGTCAAATTCAATGACTTTATGAACTTTTGTTACTCTCATTCAAGCTTTATGAAACGCTGTAGCAGTTTGTAGTACAATGCGATTTTATTTTTGGGAAGTTGGGGGAGAAGTAATGCATTTACACCCAAGTTATGCTTTTCAGAAGGGAGGCAAGCTTCATCAAAATCTTTTAAACCTGCTTGCATAAACTCAAAGTTAATTTTTTCTTTAGTGGCACATAATGGAAAGTCGCGTGTATGTTCTTTGATTTATGGTGGACATTCTAATGAACATTCAAAAATCCATCCTTTGTTAGTATTGGCTGGCAGTTTCAAAACATCAAATGACTAAAGTTCCCCCTAATCCAAAAGTGTGTATCCTCCGAAGGGAAGTGGTTCGGTGAATCAACTTTGATAGAGGCTGTTGACATCAGGTGTAAAACGCGCGAAGTATAGGCCATATTTTTGATTTTTCTCCAATGGGTTGCTAAAACTTAACAATTTTTCTAATATGTTTCGGCAATTAAGCTTTACCAACAACTTTGCCTATCTTCAGTATGTTTTAATAGCTTGATTCTGTTAACGAAAATTTAATTTTTGGAAAAAAAAACTTTAATTAAAGTTAATTATAATGCTAACTATTACCCTAATTATCTCGTTTCCCATTAGAATGCTAGAAGATTTTTCATCGTAAATCAAATCCACATAAGAAGTTCTATCAAATTCGCGTTAAAAATCTTCTAGCACTCTGATGGGAAACGAGATAATTAGGGTAACAATTAACACGGCAATTAACTTTAATTAAAGTTTTTTTTTAAATTTAAAGTTTTAAATAGTAGAATTAGATTATAAAAACAGATCCAAGATAGCCAAAGTTGTTTAAAATGCTTAATTGTTGAAATATTTTGCTAATTGTCGTATCATAATTAAATTTAAAATGCTCATAACTTAGCAACGGCTTAACGAATTTTGAAAATTCTTTGTATTCTTAAGTCAGGAAGTAATATACTTGTACCCCAATAAGGTCATTTGGTTCAGTTTTAAAATCGCGAATATGGCCTGTCCCACTTGACGTGGCTTTCGCCATCAGCGAATAAAATTTCTGTTCTCTCATCATCCATTACATTTTTATGACTGTCTTTCACTGTTTGCACTCGTGACCCGCTTTGTCAATAAAGAGACTCCTCCACGAATATTTTTTAATCCAATGCTAATTATTTCAGGGTCTCAAAGAATCTCAAAATGTGTACGGGCCTTGAAAGTTACATACGTATGTGCAAAACCTGATAAGGAGACATCATGGAATGGGCTTAACTGAAAATTGTTTCACCAAACTCTTCCATGACGGCCGCAGTTTGAAATACTCTGGACTTCAAGTAGGCAAAAACAAAATGTCTAAAACTACAGCAGCCCAGCTTTGCAAAGATGTATTGCACGCTTTTATACTCATCTTTTGTGATGTCTCTTTCCATCAAAAATTTCGTTAAAATCTGTAAACGGTGGCAATTGTTTTTCAGATAATTTCTCAGGTGATGTAAACCAGGTGTGAGGAAAGAAAAACGGCTTTTGTAAAATTTCAGACGGAAGTTGTTCATAAAACGGTTCAAGTTTTTTAACCCCATTGGTCTCTACTAAATGTAGAATTAGGTTTTGTAATGGTTGATCCAAGAATGCTTTGCTGTCTAATAACCGTAATATTACATCAAGGGTTATTGCCATGAAGTTTTCGTTTGATTCTGGAATAATCTCCACTTTCCCCACTTGATCAGCCTCAAAATTTTCCACTAGCAAGTGTCCACCAAGTTTTGTAAATGTGTGTGAAAACATTGGTATCACACCTCTATCTTTGATTTTTAAATTATCTGTATTACACACAGGCTGGATAGGCCAATCAGGTAAATGATGGCCTCACCTTTGGGTTTTCAGGTGAGAACTCATTAACGCAGATTACACAGTGAGTAGCTTGATCAAAAGCTTGCCGCTGCTATCTTGTCATGTTTGGAATTGGTAATTCACTACGTCGCACCTTATTTGAACATCTACGTGCCATAAGGAGAATAAAGTTTGTGTACTTTTTCGTGGCATTTTCGCCTATAAAGAAATCTGAATCCATTAATTTTCCTGTCGTGCCGATTGCAGCCACCCCATACCCACCTGCTTTATTGGTTTTTGTAGAGGGATCCTGTTAGTGAAGTAAATCTGTGTACAATCTACAAGGTGGAGGTAATAATTTGTGATGGCCCTTCAATTCAAAAAATTTTTTGTCTGGTGGTAATACTCCTACGTCAAGTAAAGCTTCGCAACCGCTCCTGTGTTTTTCGTAAATATTTGCACTTATTGCTTGAAAGCAGAACTCACACTGCTTCTTCGTTCGACCTTTCCTGGTTGGAAAGAAACGGGAGTTATTCTGTATTATAACAAAATGTTCTTTAACTTTGTCATGGAGCATAATTAAATCAATGTGACGAGATGGTTCAAATTTACGTTTCGCCCCTCGTGCTGGGACTACATCTGAAACTTCCTCATCGTTTTCCCAAATGTTGACACTAACATTGTTTGTTTCCTCAAATTTCTCCAGATCATTAATTGCAAAATCCTTCCTCGAACCATGCAAAATCTAATAACTTTTCTTTTTCAACTTTTATAATTAAGCTTTTGTAGGACACTGGGTTTTCTAATTTTCTCTTTAATCATGTGCTTTGAAATGTATTTAGATTCTCAAATGCTGTAAGTGGAGATGTTCTTAATTTAATTTCACCACCATATAATTTTGCAAGAACGCATAATTGAAAGCAATCTGTATTACACCTGATATTAAGTAAGCCTTGACGCTTTCGCAGTCCTGGGAGTAATTCAATATAGCCTCGTGGGCGGTAAGGTCTATAGATACCAATACAAACTTCCAGCTTTCGTACACCTTCAATTTTAATTCCTCTACCTGATTCAGAAACAAGTCTGTTTACATTAGGGGGCTTCAAATTGACAATGGAAAGCGGAATGCCTAAAAAACACCGATAGAATTTGTCAGTTTTTGACCGCGACATTTAAAAATTGACACTTTTTAGCCAACTTAATTCTATCTACTCCGGACACCTCCGGATAGAATGTAGAAAAAGCGCTTTACTGCTGCAGAGCATATGACCAGATGAAAGAAAACGTGGATTCATCTGGTATTTTCATGCGTCTGAGCTCATTTTTGTAACTTTTAACTGTGTAATGTGAAATTTATTAACTTATGAGGAATACAAAATTATTATAATAACTACCATGTCAGGGTTCAAAGGTTAATCTTCCTGAGGGTGTAAAATTTAAATGTGAGCCATTTAATATGGAAATGGTTAATTACGGAGGTAATTAGGATAACAATTATACACGTTTAATTACTTAGTCCAGGTCAAATCATGAAATAATCACAAAAATAGGGAAAAACAGCGTTGTTTCACGAAAAAGCAAAAAAAAAATTATCCGAGTGCTCAGATTCACAGATAAAAAGTTGCAAGCTGAAAAGTAGCGTTGGTTCTAACCATCGCTTTCTAACGTAAATTTGAAGCCGGCTATTGTCACAATATTCCAGATTTGCTTGTTTCATCAAAAATGAACTACGTAAAATTCTGGTGAATGCAGAGTGAAAGTGCTTGTCTTTTCGTTCATGAGTCTTAAGATTAGTAGCATCCATCACAAAAGAAAACTTTACTCGTATCCCTTTGTATTTGGTTGTAAAGAGAGCCAATAAGTTGTACAAGTCACCATATACCGACTCAACTGCAAGCCTAAGCGTGAGTATTCCTGGCTGATACTCATGTACTAAAGTTTTTATTGCCCTCTTATTTGCCCTCTCCCAAAATACGGTGTCACTATTTTGTATTTCCGGGATCGGTATATCTGGCTTACTTCGACATACATGCCTTTCAATAGTGTTAATCTTTCTATGGCATTTTCTACAATAGTGATGAGATGTTCTGTGTCCATCTAATTCATCCCACACAGACGTTTCAAAACTACAACCTGGCTTGTTGCACTTGAAACACTTGATTGGCTTCTTGTCTCCTTTCTTAATCCGAATGTTCATGATAAACATGCCTTTTTTAACACATTTTCCCTGTTCTGGGTTCTGGGAAAATTTTCTTATTGTGCCCCGGTTTAATTTCATTTGATCTGATTGTTTTTAATGCGAAGGTCCTGGGTGATCCATATTAAAAACTTGGGTGTCAGACTGAGTTAGAACAATGTTTTTCTTTAGGGGATTTACTTGACAAGGCACTATCAGATACACGCAGAGCGCAGACTGTGGTAATAAATGATGTGATAGCTTCTGCTCTCTGAGAATGAATGGATCAGGTTTCACTTTTCTTGTGTTTGCACACATTGAAAATAAAGCGTTGCATTGAAGGTAAGTTGCTTTAGCTCAGAGCCAAGCTTCTCTGTATGTATTACGAGAACGATGTGATCTACTCCAGAGTCAGAAATCAAATGGATCAAATTACCTCTACAACCATTCCAACAACAATGTTCAAGTTTATTGTGTCAGGTGCAGATAAGTAACTTGATGAAAATACATTTGACTTAGGGAAAAGAAAGTACACTTGTTTGTTCGATATTAAGCTGTTAAAGCGGAGTGGTGATGCGCTAGTTGTTTGAAATACAGAACTAAAATGAGCTAATTAAAAGGAAGGGAATTATTTTTACCTAATCATTACTATGACATCCCTAAGCCAGCGGCGGGGTGGCGCAGTTTGCTAACCATGCAGTCTGAACCAACCTCACCAGGAGTTCGATCCTCGCTGGTAAAGTAAGTATGTGTTACTTTCCTGTGTTAAAGATTTATTCTTGTAGTGGTAAATGTGACTTCGTTCTCTCACTGGGTTGAAACCTGCATGGGTATCCCCTGTGAGATTGAGCATGTTGTTGATTTACATACTTGCAATTTCCATAATATTTCTCGTAAAAGGCAGCACTGTGTAAAAAAGTAATGGGAGAGCATGCAAAATTCAGAATGCTGGATACGCGGCTGGGTCCTCTCTATGAGCTCGCTCATAGATAGAGGGAATTGCTTCCCAAATTACATACATACATACATGGCATCCCTATTTTCAGTAGTACATACGCAGCAATGAAACTTTTATTTTGGTAAATCTGTGGTTTCAAGTTTGCTTTCGTTTTTACTTGAACTCTGGTGTTTTTCAAGGGGGTGTTGGCAAAAGAAAAATAATGATATATGAATGCATGCTCCTATTGAATCATTTTCATACAGAGATAAAAAACATAAAAAATCGCTTTTGTTGAGTTTATTTTACGATTTAGCATAGCAGAGTCCTCGAATACATATTTCATTGTTTGAATTCGACGATACATAACTTAATTGGTTAGCATTTTTCCTAAGCAAATAAATGCTGATAAGATACTATAAAGTAAAATCGTATGTAACATGTAAAATATTTATCAACTGTTGTTTAGCTACAAGTGAGGTTATTCCTTGTTTGTTGATTTCAGGAGGAACCTGGACGAAACGCATTTTCCAGGCTTTCTTTTGTTCCTGTAAAAATGCAATGATGGATCAATTTCGACACGCCAACTTAACCTCTCTGATGGATGTATCACTCACCGGACGGGCCATTTTACTTCCGTTGGCAATCCGCGGTATTGATGATCTCCATGTCATCCAATGTAATTGCCTAACACCAATTTCACTAAACTGCTCAACCAGGCCCTACCACAGCCTACGATTTCAACAAAAGATACCTTGGAGAGGACTAAGTTACTTGCAGTCTTAAAATGGTAAAGAAAATATTATTATCATTTCTCTGTTCAAAACACAAAATATAGACTATGAAGTGAACATACACAGCCTGCACAAAGATATATAATAAGAAACATTCGTTTCCCTGTAACGCTAAAATTACATCGACAGAGACAACAAAGTTCAGTAAGCAGCAATTTTGTCACTCTATTCACTAAACGGTACCAAATATATTTTCTAAATTGGAATTTCAATTTTGAATTAACTGCAACCAATTTATTATTGGTATCACGTATGTTTTTTTAGATAAATTAGTACATATTCACTTTCATGATTGAAGCTTCACTTCTTCTAATTTCACAATTTTTGGTTCGAGTACGTTTAGCTGGTTTATCGGAAATGTTGACAGTTCGTACGGTTGATTCTCTGGTCAATATTTTGAGTCAGGGAAATAGTTTGTTACAATACTCGCTATTTTTAGGCATGCCAATCTGTAGGTTTGCTTCCTTTGGAATGCAATCATCTCTTTAGAAGCAATGTCATTTGCGAAATATCTAAACAGTAAATTATTGGTTTGTGATGCTGTGAGTTTTTCTTTGTGTAAGTTAAGGCAACTAGCAAGTGTATTTACAAGTCTTGCTAGTAGGTCATAGCAAGTTCAAATGTTACAAAGATCTGGTCACCTTAGTTGAAATTTGCTATATATTAAAACACGTTTCAATGCGTTTCTTTTGGATACAAGCTTTAGTGAAATTCTCGTTGTCAGGTTCGGAAACTACATTCGGGTTAAAGAATTGAATGCTTCGTTTATTTTCTAGCTTTATAACAAAAAGGCGAACACGTATTTGGTGTCAGACATATCCAGTAGATTTATGGTGTTTCATCCTTTCCTTTGTCACCAGAGGAAAATACAGTAGTTAGTAATTCCGTGTAGTTAAAGAACTTACATGGAAAGTGTGTTTGAAATTTTAAATACACACAATTCGTTCACTTTAATACGTTGCTGATAAATGGATAGAATGTCATGATGCATCTATGTCAGCTTACAAAAATGTAGTAGGGTGCTGAAATTTCTTGAAATATTGTTTAAGCTAGGTACCGTCTAAAGTTTCAAAGATGGTTTTCAGGTTCAGGTAAAGTTTGGTGAAGTTTTCCATCGGATGTGTATGTTTGTGTGAAATTGTGCACATAAGTTGTCTAGGTAGTGTATTTTCAAACCCTATAATATGGCAACAACAAATATAATGTGTTGCTCTGAGTTTTCCAGTGCGTAAAATTCTGCTCGCAAGCGTATTCTTATTTTTGCAAGAGGATTCCTCTAGAGTTAAGGCTTTTGGCTAACTTTTATACATTTGTGTACCACTTACTGACGACAATGTGTCCAAAATCTAATGAAAGCCCCGCGCAAGATAAGGATTTGACACAATACTTCCATGCCACAAAACTTTTGTGGAATCATCATTCTCATGATTTGCATGTGGGTCCCTAGTGTTGGATCAATAGGATTTAACATAAAACATAGTTCTTATATGGCGACTTACCTTTTGTAGAATTATCAATCTAAAGTATTGAATGCAGATTCAGTCTACAGAAAAATATCATTGCGTTAAATTCTATTTACAAACGTACGCAAGTTTGCTGTAATAATATACAAGATGTTTTCTGTAGAATTTAGATTTTTACCAAATAATTTTAGTGACTTGAAAGTCAAAGAATTTGGATTGAGGATCAATAGGATTTGACATAGGTATATATTATTTCTGCTATAGAGAGTTACTTTTGGTAAAGTCATCCTTCGAAGGTATTGAATGCGGTATTCTATGGAAAAAATGTAAGCAAAACGTCAAGTGTTGGAGAAAAGTCTATTAAACATAATATTTGATTTGCTCACGTATGAAACAATCAAAGGCTTTTAGATTGACTGTCTACCATAAGTTCAAAATGAATAAATATTTTTGTGACAGCCGCCAATGTGCTTCATTGTCATTTTTGTAGAAATCTTGGAACAAATTATAAATTATACATTGAACTGTAACCTGCATTTAGAAACTTTGAGAGCGTCAAAGCTGCTGCTATTGGCCCCATTTATTTTGAAAATGTGTTTAAGGTTACATGTTGGCGATTCTATTGCCACGTTCAAAAAATCCAATCGTTGCAAACCATTTTCTGAAAATAATGTGAAATGAAAATGTATACGCTTACAGAAGAAATAATTTTTTTATATTACAGGCTAAAATCTGTTAAAGAACACTTCTTATTTTTTGATTTTTCGTGTATAGTGTCAACTAGATATTGTGCATCGATGGAGTACATTCTACGTTTATTCATAAGCGTTGCATACAGGCGTCAGTGCATCTAAGATTTGGGCTTACATGGTTGTTAAAAGTTTTATTGTGTATGATAGCGCTTCATTGGAAAATTGCTTTAACCATTTTTGGTGCGGTTTTTTGCTAAATACAAGTACTCAAGGCGTATTTGGCTCGAAACAATATTGCACTTAATTATTAATACATTTTGTTTGAATTTTGTTTTTTCGTCACTCTATTTTTTATGTTTGAATTATGCTTTGTGGTTTTAAATCTATTGATTAAGGGCTTCAAAAATTAAACAGTTTTTCATTTACAGAGGCAGCTTGCTTGCAGTGAAAAGTACTCAAGCTGTCTTTTACGGCAATAAAAAATGTATGGTGTTGCTGTATAATTTTTCTTTCCTACATAAGTAAGCTTATGCTTTTATGTTTGTCCGCGGTACAGAGTTTAAAATAGCCCTACTTTAGTGCTTCATTTTGATGTACCTTGCTGACCAGTGTTTTCAACCGTTTAGGAGCAAACTGATTTTTAGTGTATTAAGCTGCATTTTTTCGGTATCCATGCATGATGGGTTACCTATAAATCATAGAATGAACAGTATTTTTGCAAAGGTAAATGTGGATGGCAATTTTCGATTTGTAGTCCCTCGAATGACCCCTAAAACTTTGAGCATGTGTCTGTGGTGTAAAAGTTATATCCACTTAAGTACATCCAGTTGCTGGCCTGATTTTATGATTCTATAGCAAAAACTCTATTTTTATTTTGGGGGCCAAAAACGGCCAGTTATGCATATCGTCCTTTGCTTTAGTATTTATACTGTCAGGAATTCCGCCTCCTTTGCCTAATTGTCGTTATCAAATTTATTTTAAATATTTTGGGCTCACCGAGCCAACAAGTTTTGTTAAACTTTTTTCCTTCTTTTTTGCTCGTACGAGCTTATTTTTGTGAAGCCGAATGGCTAAAGTTTTAGTGTTTCTAACCTCACGGCAGTCAAGGACAAGAAATTAGTCTGCCGTGAGGGATTTGCCATAAGAAAAAGTGAAGGAAGATTCCTGGAGCCTACCTCATCACCACTTCATTTACTTATCATTTTTTGGACGAAAGCGTCCTTTTTTCCTATTGTAAACTGGCTCAAAACCAGTACTCTCTCTGAAGCTTTCATGGGCTACAGATCTCTGTAAATTTGCTAAAAAGTTGTATAAATTTCTCTCTGTGTCTTTTAAGTAAATCCTGACGTTTCCGAAGTCCTTCTGCATTGATTTTACAAAACTGGCAGCATAAAAGGCATTTTTGGTTGGGTAGAAGCAGTGGGAAAAGAGGAGCAAAGCAGAGAAGGAGAGCAAAAGCAGCATAAAAAACTTTGGGGATTTTGGGGGATTTTTTTAGTTTTTTTGGTTTTTTGGGGTATCCTGTGATCCGAACCTTCTGGAATTTTCTGGGGCAAAGTTGGGGGCCCTACGCAGTCTAATTTTGTGTCTAAACCCCACATATACTGTGCATTGTATTTTCAGGTACCAAACGCACAGACTTATTCCCACATAATATTTTGTTCGTAAGCTTATGATTTTCTGTCGGGTGTTTTTAGTAGATTTTTGTGTTGTTAAAAGGGTGACCCAGCAGCTTTACTTGAAACCCTATATGCTAGAGAAAGCTTTGCATGAAATAAATTTTACAAAATATATCCTATGGGGATGACAATTTGTAGAATCATCATTCTCAGGTGTTAAACGAAGATTCATTTTATAGAAAAACCTAAACCAAAAGTTAATTGAGTTTAAACTTAAATGATTACTGTTGAAGCTCTTCACATTTTGCAAACAGAATCATTCTCTTTCGTGCTTCTGTAAATTGTTGATTTTCTGAACAAAGCAGTAAAAAATGTTTCTGAAATAGCTTTTGTTGATGTAAACAGATTATTGTCCAAATTCTTCAAAAATCATAGGTTGGTCTCCAATTTTGCTTAAAACAACTTGTGACAGCAATATTTGCATAGTACCCAAGATATCTGCATGTGGCAGCATAGTTTTTATTGAAGACAATTTATTAATTTGAGAACATTTAATCACTTTTCTATCATTATTGCAATGTTGTTGAAATCCAGACTTATGGATTTTGGGTTAATATTGTTATTCAACATATAATTCAGTATTATGTAGCAGAAATCATTTTTTGCACGCTATCCCTTGTAGATGTTGTAGCTTCTGTATAGGTGGTTTTATAACTTTAATTGAAATCCTGTCCTTTCATTTAAGCATGTTATCCATACTATATTTTAGAGGAATGTACTCTTTTTCGACTTTAGTCCCCTTTATAAAATACAAAAACATACATATTTTGGCGTTTTTCTCCAAAACTGCATGTAATTTTGAAAAATGTGCTCTTTTTTCGAGAATGGGCTATGACAGGTCTATCCTAGTCCAAAAAAGCGTTTGGTAAAGCCTTGCATGAAATAGGTTTTGACACAGTATTTCTCATGTGGGAGTAAATTTTATGGAATCACCATTCTAAGGTTTTGCGTGTCGATTCTTTTTACGGCAAAAACTATTTCAAATTCAATCTGCAAGCGGATTCTTCGTTTTAGAAGATGTTTTCTGTAGAACTTAATGAATTCCAAAATAATATTCTGGCTATTGAATTTGACATTTCTTTGGAATCATAATTCTCATGTGCTGAATATATGGATTCCTAATGTAGAATGAAATAGTGTTCGGAGATTCATAAAATTTAGATAGAGGATCTATGGTGTTCGAGATAGTATTCCTCAGGGGACAAAGTTGTGTACAATCGTCATACTAAGGTTTAAAATGTAGATACTTTTTATGCTTCAAATAGCCAATAAAAATGTTAGACTAATTAAGTCGGTGTCAGAAAGGTTGAGAGCAATTAAACTTGTTCGATATGCCGGGTTTTTGTTGAAAATCGGTTTGGGGTTAAACGATGGCTAATATAATGCCATAAACAAGAAGCCAAATCATTGCAAAAATTGTTTTAAAATAATCTGGGGTTAAAATGTATATGCCTCCCGAAAAATAATAATTTCAATGTTTGATTGAAAGACAAATTGCGTGCCATTGAAAGAACGCCTTTTTTTGTATTGTTCTCCATAGTCTCTGCTAGATATTATTCATTGCTTTTTCCCATTCAATGTTAATTCATAAGCGTGGCGTTTAAGCGTCAGTACTAACATAATCACGCAAAATCCCAGCAGGGCTTCTTCTGTGGCGCACGTAATGCCAAGATAAAAATTTGTGTCCTTAGATTTGTGGTTTCAAATAATTTTTTTTTTTGTTGAAAAGGGTTTTGAAGTTATGTGATGGAGAATTTCATTATTAGCATTATAAGTTCAAGCCATCAAAAAATGGTACAGTTATAAAATCGGTGTCAGGAACGTTGAAAGCTTTTAAAATGGTTCCAATAATGCCATGTTCAAGAAATCAGATCATTGCAAAACCATTTTTTGAAAATAATCGGTGGTAAAAATGTGTATACCTCGAGAAAAAAATTTTAATGTATAAGTTACTCAACAAAATGTGTCAAAAAACACTTATTTCTTTACAATTAGTTCAGAAGAAGAACAAGTTTACAATTAGTTCAGAAATATATAATACTTGCTACTACTATTACCTTTTTGTGTGTACGTGTGTAAAAGTACATTTATTCAGACAAATACACGACACTGAAGATCTATCATGAATGCCAGAATCTCACTGGCATTTCAAAGCACTTTGGAGATTTTTTACATTGCTAAAAACTGTTTCTATATTCCATTCCATAAGTATTTTACTCAAATCACTGCATGCATATCTGCTGGTTTCATCCAAGAATATACGCATTAGCGTGTGTTTCAAGTAATTAACATTAGCATAAAATGGATTTACCATATAGAACCGTGTTTTTTGTTCGTCTTGTACACTAGGTACTGGACTTTCTGTAGGTACTAAATCTGGGTGAAACAATTTTAAATTCAATAAAAGCCATTCACTCTTAGGTTCTAACAAATCTTCCCTTGTTCGACAATTTAGCTTATCTTTACAAATATTCAATATTTTATCTCGGTAGCCTCGGTCCTTAAATTTGGAAAACATAGTATTCAGAATATTATCAAACATATTTACATCAGAACATATACGTTTCAATCCTATTCCTTGACTATAAAGTAAAGCTTTAAGAAGATGCTTTGGGTGATTAAAATAATATGAAAAGTACATATTCTTGGACATAGGTGCCTTATACACACTTGTACAAATTTTATTATTACATATTTTTACATTTACACCTAGAAAATTTATCTAATCCTTACTAAAACTTGTAGTAAACGTTAAAAACGCATGATGGAAGGTATTATAAATCCAACTATTTATGTCAGCTATGTTATCAGCTTCAATTAACATAAAGCCGTCGTCAACAAATCTAACGTTAAAAATAATTTCCGGTTTGTTTGAAAACATGCCTTTCAGTTCATTGTAGGCTGACAGAAGCAGAGTTGCCCATTTGTATGCCTCTTTTTTGCTTATAATAATCTTTACCAAACTTAACAAAGCTGAAGTCAAGACAAAAATCTATTTACCATTTCAATTCAGATGTACTCACTATTTTATCTTGTTGTGCATCGTAAGCCTCTATGCAAAACTTCTTACATCTTCCTATCCTTAAATTATTGTACATACTGTCCACAACGTAGGTCAATGCTACATAAGTTTTATTGCTATCCAACTTTAGTGTGTTGAGTAAAATTAGAAAATGCGTCGTGTCTAGTAACACATCAGGAACAAGAGACATAATAGGTTTAAGCAAGAAATCAACTACGGTGCTGATGTTTCGATTTACTGTATTACAAGTACTACCTGGTGGAAACACAGTGAATTCTTTATGCACTTTTGGTAAAATGTAGCTGGCTGATTTGGATGTGGATTTTCAAATGTCTAATCCTGTCTATCAGATCTTCCATGGATCTATTATACTCGGATAAGCAAGACGGACTATATGTAGTTAAATCAGAAAGCTGTTTGTATACCTCGTTGTCATGCCAATCACGTTTCATTATGCATACACCAGCGTTTTTATCTGCGTTTCTAACTATTAAGTCGTGTGTAGATAAAAAATTCTTGCATCTATCTATTAGGCTTTTAGGTGGAAATACAAAACTTTTATCGTGGCGTTTCATAACTTTGGCATATTCGTAATATATTCATAACAATACTACATATTGTTTGTCTTTTAACAGTTTCAATAAATATTTCGTATTTAAAACGTTTTTTAATCGGCAGAATATTCTGATTATTAAGTAGCGAAAGCTACTTATTGATTTGGCGCAAGCCGTCTGTCCGTCCGTCCGTCCGTCCGTCTGTCCGTCCGTCCGTCTGTCCGTCCGTCCGTCTGTCCGTCTGTCCGTGCGATATCTCTGTAACGGTTTTACCGATTTCATTGAAACTTAGCAATAATATGTGCCACAATAAGGCAAAGCACCGCGCAAAAATTCATGTCATTCGGTCAAAGGGGTCAAAGGTTATCAGAGGTCAAAAGTCACAATAAAATACCTTATTACAATAGTATAGTGCTTTTTATACATAGAATTTTTGTCTGGCATGTGAGATTTTGGTTGAATTTTGCTTCTTGAGTCAACTGATTACTACATTTCCGGATTAAACTTTGCAAAAGTATGTGACGCAATAAGGTGGACCTCCTAGCAAAATTTCATGTCATTTGGTCATAGAGGTCAAAGGTTATCAGAGGTCAAGCATCACAATGATTACCTTACTACAGTAGAATGGTGCATTTTCTACACAGAAATTTTGTTTGGCACATAAGATTTTTGTTCAATTTTGCTTCATTAGTTAATTGGATACTACATTTCAGGATTAAATTTTTTGTCTGACACATGTGATTCTGAATGAATTTTACTTCTTGAGTCAAGAGCATACTACCTTTTTTGGTTATAACTTTTGTTTGGCACATGAGATTTTAGTTGAATTTTGCTTTATTAAGTGATTGGATACTACGTTTTAGGATTAAAATTTTTGTCTGGCAGATGAGATTTTGGTTGAATTTTGTTAATTTTGTCAGGAATTAGTCAAGTGAATAGTACTTGCTTAAATTTTGTTTGCATCAGCAATAAAGTACAACTGCTTTCGCTACTTTGCTACATGTGGGCATGTTGCCGGCTTTATTAAAATTACAAGCAGGGAATGAATATTTTTTATATTGAACGAATTAAGTATCTGACAAAAGAAATAATCATGCAAGTTGGTGTCTTTAACTGTATTGAGAACAAAATTGCTGCTGAGAGCTTAACATGTATTGCGTCTATAAAAACTTAAATAAAACAATAGTTCATTACACTACGTTCAAATTTTATAAAGAAAACGTCACGGTATGTATGTACATAATACGAAGCATTGATTAAAGAACACAAATTGTGCAATGTTTTAAACAATTGATACACTTTAATTTACTTAATGTCTTAATGTGTAAAAATTTGGAATTATTTATTGATACGGGATTCATATATTATTATGTTTTCTTAAAATATTTAAAGTATAATAAACTCACTTGTCATCGATAATATAAAATTACACTTATTTGTAACAATAATAAATAATTTTAATAAAAAAATTATAATCTACTCTGTTTGTCTAAGATCTGCAAATGCACCAACAATTTTTTTAATAACGTATGTACGTTTTATGCACATTTTGCCACTATAATTATCTTATTTTGCTTTTCACGCTTGACATTTGCCATTTTCACGCAACAATTCCCATAGTTTCTTTCACTGGATAATTGCCCTAATGATAACAGCAGTTATGTAAAAAAAAGAATTTGAAAGGTAAATAATAGTGTCATTCATATTTTCATCCATATTATCTCAATGTTTTCTTTCATCTTAATCATATGCAGTCTTCTACACACAAAACCGAAGCATGTGGCGACGAGTTGGTAACAGCTGCCAAGACTGGATTGAATGCTGCCCCAAAAAAAAAATTTCAATTATTCTAATCGCAATTTGATTTTCAAAATACTTTAAAAATTTATCACTATTGCGTATTTTTTATATTTGATAGCTAACTAGCGGTCACATTATCCAAATGCACATGTAATACGTTTACCTCAGGAAGAGCTTGCTGATTCTTGCATCGTCATCATCTAAACCACTCGGTTTTATGATTTTGGTATGTTTTTTTCACATTCCACATATTGAATATTACTCTGGCTGCTCTTTGAATTTCCTATGTATTACGATAATGTTTTATACGCCTAAAAATAAGAGAGTTTAAACTTTTATAGATCGAATCACGTTATAGGTTCATAATTCATTTATAAACATTAGGGATCATCCACTAATGACGTCACTTTTTAGGGTCAGTCGGTGGTCTGCCAGTGATGGTGACGAGTAGTGACAGGGTGGGTGGGTGGTAAGAGGCAAAAATGACGTCACTACCATAACACAAAAAATTAAAACTTCTGCTATTGAATTTATCTAAAGAATAACACATTATTCAAAAATTTTATTGATGTGTTTTGCTTTTTGTAATTATTTTTATAACTCAGTATATTGTTTTTAGAACAATCATTTTGCAACCGTCAATTTCGGTGTCCTTAAGTTGGTACTTGAGATAATAAAACTAATTGCAAGGCGATTTGACCTTTTAGATCTCGCACCCTAGCAATTTTCTAATTTTAGAATTAAAACGTGACTAGGCTTAGCTTTAAATACCACAATAAATAATCAAGATCTTGATCAAATTGATTTTTATGTGCGATGAGATTCTCTAGTAAACCTTCAAAATGTACACTTGGCTTTCCAAAAATAACACTGATTTTTAATAACACAGAGATTTAGTGCAGTAAAGATTAATATAGTTGCTACGAGGTTTCTCCAAATTCCAAAACCAAATTAAATGTCATACTAAATTCGGATTTTTTTATATGGAAAGCTTAGGTGACATGACATGGTGGGTCAGTGGTAAATTTAAAAAGTGACAGCATAATGACAAGGGTCAGTCAGTGGTCTGAAAAATTGCGATTTTTAAGTGACGTCATTAGTGGATGAAGCCTTAGCACAATGCAAGTGGTTATTCGCGTACAGAAATCGGAAATCATTTGCAAGCAGAGATGGCTCGCGGGTTAAAATCTAGGCCGGGTAACCCATTTTTGCCCGGGTTTTAACGCCCCCACCCGGCACCTGGTCGGGCTGGGTTTTTTTGGGCAATAATAAAACCCCATGTTAAATTTAAACCCATAAATGGCGCCATTTTCTATGGCCCCATATACATACATGTATTAAAAAATAAAACCCGTTAATGCCCATTATTGCCCGTTAAAACCCGAAAACCCGTTATTCCCCGTTTAAACCCAACCCGGCTGGTTTAGATGTGGAAACCCGCGGGTTTAGCCATCTCTGTTTGCAAGCAACCTGTTTTGACCTGAAGACCACGACATTTATTTCCAGTTTTCACTACTATTGCGTCGTGTCCATATATTACAGATTTTTTCTAAAAATGTTGAAAAATAAATACATACATAAAATTTTGGGATGTACTGGTATATCCAAGAAAGGAAAGGTATTTACCTACAGGTATGCCCATGGCAGCTCCAGCGTCCGAACCAACCTGTCTGAGATTTGTTTCAGCTTGATCAAGCTCCTATCTCTCTCCTATGTTAGTACAGATATGTACCTGACACAGAAAATAAAAAAGTTTATATGCGTATGGAGTATTTTGGGGCTTTCCAAAATGAATGCATTTATTAAAACGTAAACTCCTTTTTTATTTGAAAATCACCAAACGGCCAAAAAATAAAGAATACTCAATAACCGTTTGATTAACATACTTTGAATTTATAATGAAACCGGAAATTCACAATTTTCAAGTTTACTACTAGTAGGTAGTTCAGTTTTATAAAAATGTTTGAGCAATTTACAAAATAATTCATAAAATCGCTTCGGAGGTAATACTTTTCTTTATATTTATTTATAATTTGCATTCAAATTTGTTGTTCTCTTCATCTGGTAGAAATAGGTATCATGTTTTATATCATATGGAACTTTCATTACTTTTTTGGGCACAGATACACAGAATCACAGTAGAGAGTATTTAAAATTGGATTTGCTTTTGGCTCAAAATAAAGTAAAAAATTTAAAAGCTAAAGGCTTCAAGAATAAATAACTTCTCCGCATAAATATTATTTCATGAGCATTTTTGCTACAAATTTACAAAAAATCCGCTGTATGAACCACTGAAAAAAATCTAAAAACCGCTGGCATAAAACCGACAGGGTGCCTTTTAAGCAATTCTGAAGCACAAAGTAATTACGTAGATTAAAATGGGAAAAAAGAATCGTTATTAATTTTAAGAAAATAAATATTATTTTAGTAGTAGGTCAATTTACCATTAAGTGATGCACTTTCCACCACTAGCTCATTCTTCCCTCTTCTGTCGCATTACTGCACGGATATTATATTATTTTCTGAATTTTCTGCAGTAAGGGGTGACATCTTTCTTTGTCAACATCATCCTCTGGCTACAAATCCGGAATTGAGAACTTCAAACTCACTACAAAAAAACAAACAGTATTTGTTAAAAAAACACTGATTTTAAATTTCGAAACTGTAAAAGATATTTATTACTCATTTTTTGTAACTAATATTTTTCAACACATCAAGTTTCCAAAAATGGTATGAATACTAGAAATCTAACTATGTCAATAATCAGATCCAGACTCAATTATATTAATGTCAAAATCTGCTCTACAAATAAAAATAAAAAGAGTTTAAAAAACAACGTGCATTTATCGCCATGTCCGATGAAAAGTAAAAAATAACTCCCTCTGTCCCAGATAAATCGCGACTCGCCACCAAAAAATGCACTTGTTTGCATAGAATTTATATAGACATTTATATATATAAATATATATAATATAAAACATTTTCGAGTGTTCTTCGTCTTGTCAAGACATTCCTGCTCAAACGGTAAATCGGGCTTCGGCGTGTCCATGTTGGCACTAAATGTGCAAACGTAACATGTTATGTCTGAAAAAAATTAACCCAACACTCAAAATTAATGCGCCCGTTGCTCTGTTATTGTTTCCGGTTAAAAATTAATAAATCTGATCTTGCAATATTTACCCAATCCAATTCCCTTTTCGTGAATTTAAAGACTTTGAGCCTAGTTAGATAACATATCGACATATTATATATCAGCCTAAAATGTTTTTCAGTGTCAAATTACCCTTAGTATGAAGTTTAACAATAGAGCATGTAAAGGCATTTTTTGGTGGCGAGTCGCGATTTATCTGGGACAGAGGGAGTTATTTTTTACTTTTCATCGGACATGGCGATAAATGTACGTTGTTTTTTAAACTCTTTTTATTTTTAGGTTTTTAAAAGTATCGCTCAACATATTTGATAATACTGATATATAACGGCCGTCTGTATGCGTTTTTCTCAGCAATGGCTGTATTATTTGTAAAACTTGGTATACAGATATTACAGAACCTCAGTCGTAACCCTATTGAATTTCAGGTCAATAGGTCAACTCTAGGTGAGAGGACACAGCGATTTCGAAATTCTTTTTAGAGAGACCTAAAGCATGCGACACATAATTACAGGTCAGTTTTTCATCAGCATTACAAATTTTATAGCCAGTTTGTTAAAATTCATGTTTTAAGGCCCTGATTCAGGACCTTAACTTCCAGTTTTACAGCGCTGTATGCTGTGAGACACATGATTTTAGGTCCGTTTTTGACCAGCATTGTAGTTTTACAGTCAGTTAAACTGTTAAACTAAGTTAAGTCGGTTAAACTTTGTATTTTAAGGCACTGATTCAGGACCTTAATTGTCAGATGCATCAGTTTTACAGGCTATATGAAGTGCCACACATGATTTGGATCAGCTTGTTGTACATCATATGATTTTAAGTCAGTTTTTTATCAGGAATCCCATACCATTTACAGCCAGTTTGTTAAAATTCGGGTGTAAATGACACACTAAGTCAGACCCTAAATTGCCAGATACCGCCGTTTTACAGCCTGCACGATGTGCCACTCATAGATTCAGATCAGTTTTTAACCAGGATTACAAATTTACCGCCCATTTGGTAATATTATGGGTTTAAAGCCCTGATTACGGCGTTTTTTTAAGCGATACTTAATTCTGCTTTCTTAAAGTTTATTCTACATAAAATTCATCCTTGCAACATTGATTTTATACAGGTTTGCAACATAATAAACCAAACATGGTTATTTTATTTAGACATTAGTAACGTTACAGTTTATTGAAATATGCAACTTTCCCCAAATTTTCAAACAATAAAGATGCCAAGAATGTCCAAAAAATTGTTGCATGCAATTTGGACTAGTGGATTGCGAGGTAATTTGCAAAGCATGGTTTTTTGACATTAGCAACGTTACAAACTATTGAAATATGCAACTTTTCCTAAATTTCCAACAACCCACATATCCGCAGGTTGCAATATTGTCAAAAAAATTTGTTTTATGCAATTTGGACTCGTGGTTTGCGCGATTATCTGCAAATTATGCTAATTTTGGACATCAGTAACATTACAGCCTTCCAAATTTGGCACTTTTTCAAAATTTTCGAACAACCCACAAACCCTCAGGTGCTGAAAATGTCAAAAATTTTGTTTCATCAAAATCGGACAAGTCGTTCGCGAGATAATTAGAGATCATTGAAAATCGGAGGTCGCTGAATACAACATACATTCTTGATAAGCCTTTTTGCTTCTCAAGGTACTAGGGATAATCAGCGCAAGTACCTACCAGATAAATGCACAAAAATGGCCCATCTATAAACTCATTTAGGTGATGAACGCCAATTAGAAATTGATCAAGGTTTCATTCTCCATACTACCCCGCTTTAGTCTCTTAAAGTGTAAGTCAAGAAAACAGCATACATAATACTGAAGCAACACTTACTACTTGTAAATATAAATGAGCAACACTTCAACAAATAGAAACATGGCCTAACATAACAGTAAAACAACAAGAACACGACAAGAGTTTCTGGTGAAGCGAGAATAAATAATCTGTCTTGTCATTATAAATGTGCTGCCAATTTATTCAGTAAGCAAACACTGCTCTGGCCCTAGTGAACCACTTTCCTTTTGCGAAAATCAGTGGCACGTTGAAATGTCAAGCTCAACTTTTCTTTGTGTGTTTGCCTAGAAAGCCACACTTAATATTGTTCTGAGTTGGTTGGCTAACAGAACTCGATAGAAGTCAGTACATATTATGTTGGTGCATTGCAAACTTTAGTAATTATATGCATGACTATGGTAACTGTTTGTGATTTCAGCTACTAGAGTACAGGAATAAGTAGGAAATATAGGTTGGCATAAAACCGTTTTGCTCAAATCAACGATTTTTAGAATAAACCGATTTTAACGGTGTCCTAACTATTAGATATCAACAGAAAACTTATTGTCAGAAACAAGTTTGCTTCCGCACCATAACGAGAATTTTTCTAATAGAGCATCTTTTTCAGGAATCAGAATTTTTTTTTCTCAACCATCCCAGAATCGACTCAGATTGTGACAACGTATTACATTTCACCTTTTTATAAGCATTTCATGATGAACAGTTCAAAAATTGCAATTGCAATTTTGAAAAATAATGTTTGCCAATTTGAAACCGGATGTTAACGGAAGCTCATATTTTGCACGATAATAACTTGTTTAGTTATCTGCACATCTGCAAAGTTTGGCTGCGAAATAATAAAACACAAAAAAGTTATGATTTGTCAGCTGACCATATGTAAATTTTTAACATTTTTCCTGTTTTTTCGAATTTTTGAACTTTTTTGAAATGTTCATCATGAAATGCTTATAAAAAGGTGAAATGTAATACGTTGTCACAATCTGAGTCGATTCTGGGATGGTCGAGAAAAAAATTCTGATTCCTGAAAAAGATGCTCATAGGTAGTAGTTTATAATTAGCAAAAACATTTAGCTTGAATATTGTCAAACTTTATAGCAGCACATCTCAAGCAAACTTTAAAAAAATAGTGTTGAAACACACTTTACTATTCCGTTCAATATTGTGGTGTTTTGAGCGTCTACAAATTGTGGGAATTTCCTGGAACCAAATAAAATTCAAACTCCAGTCATCTCCCGTGCACATAAGCCGGAAGTTGGCACACACACTTGGCAATCACCAAATGCATGGCACTTCAAGGAGCTCACTCATTATTACAGAAAGAGAAACATTTGGGGAAGAACATTCTCCTTGGTCTTAGATTACTAGTTATTACATTAACGCATCTGCAATTGCGCTCCTGCGTCCAAAACGCAAAGACAAACTTGCAGTACTTGCGTTGCTGTAAATCTCTAGTTGTCGGTTTTAGTCGAAGCTCATAAGGCCATGTGCTTATGTTTTGATATGGTAGTACCATTTTTACGGTGACGTGATGCCATAGCTTTGTACTCCGGCTTTTTTGACTTTCAAACCAAAATCACACCATAACTTGGAAAAAAATATATATTATGATAGAAGTTGTGCGTAAATGACGTTTGGTTTGAACATGGTGTTTTTTACAAAGTTATATGCACAGTCCTATGAGTGACTGCTTATAAACTATTAACTGGCGTTTGCTTATATTACTGCAAAGACTGAGTGAGTTTGCTATGCCCAATGTCCTAAAACAAAGAGGAACCTTTAAAAAATATTCTTTAACTAATCTTGAAGAGGAGCATGTGGGGTATAGACACCAGATTAGACTGCGTAAGGCCCCCAACTTAGCCCCAGAAAATTCCAGAAGGTTCGGATCACAGGATACCGCCGAGTCACCCAAAAACTACAAAATTCCCCCAAAACCCCAAAGTTTTCTTATTCTGCTTTTACTCTCCTTTCTGCTTTGCCAATTTTCTCCCTGCATCAACTTAACCAAAAAATGCCTTTTTTATGCTGCCAGCTTGTAAAATCAATGCAAAATGGACTTAGAAATGTCAAGATTTACGAAAAACACAGAAGGAACCTTATACAACTTTTCTAAGCAAATTTACAGAGATCTGTAGCTCATGAGTGCTTCAGAGAGAGTACTGGCCTTTCAGCCAGTTCACAATAGAAAAACGACGTTTTCGTCCAAAAAATTGATAAGGAAATTGGGAGTTGATGAGTTGGGCTCCAGGAGTCACTTTTTTATTATGACAAATGCCACACAGCAGACAAATTGTGTGACCTTGATTGCTGTGAGGACAGGATCCCTAAACTCCTAGCCATTCGGCTTCACAAAAACTAAGCTCGTACGAGCAAAAACAAAAGGAAAAAAGTTTAACAAACTTGTTGGCTCGATGAGCCCAAAATATTTCAAATAAAGTTGATAGCGACAATTAGGAAAATGAGCAGAATTTTTGGCAGAGCATATAAATGTTGTAAAATACCCTGTAACTACAAGAAATTTCAAAATTATAGAGTGCGTAAAGTATACATGCTAAATGCAGAATGAAATGCAGAGTAATCGAGATCCCAAAGTCTGTTTTACAAACGAAACGAAGCAATCATTTTGCGTATCATTGAGACATTTTCTATATTTTCACATTCCGCATACCTATTGAAGTTGTGGGCTGTTTATTCACAGATTATACTCATTAAGTACCGGAGAAAATTACATAATTTAGCTAGCACTGCTAGTTTTCTATAATAATAATTACAAGCGTTGTTTGTGTTTAGTGATCTGTCATAAAATATTTGGAGGGAGTCCGTGCCACATGATTTCAGAAGTCATTGTTTTTGTTATAATATGCTATGGAATTAAAGATGTAAAATCCTCTAGCAACAAAAATTGTCCAGGGAATCGGGAAATGGAGTCTGTGTTCGGAAAGGGCAGTGCATCAGTAAGTGGCTAATATGTTTAGGTAATTCCTGGATATGTACCTACCTACCCGATATGAATTTGGTGAACCTTTCACAAGGTCATACCGTTTCTAAAATCTGTTAGAAAATTACGTGCTTTAAACTATAAAGGTTTATGAAACTTGTGAATCACAAGTTTCATAAACCTAAGTCACAAGTTGTGACTGAATTGATTTTTGGTTGCAAACATTACAGGTTAGGTTAGTAGTACAGAGCTTGATGTAAAAAACCGAATATTACTACTAGAAATTAAATAACAAATCACAGTTTTGTTATTAGAAAGCATTTTTATTTGTATTGAAACTTTAACTTTTAAATCAATTCAAATTTCCAAAACTGGTTTCTTGAACTACTTTGCTTATGCAAATAGATATTGGTTTTTGTACGATTTCGACAACCTATTGTTTACAATGCAACTCAAAAGAAAAAGGATTAATACCCTTGAGCAAAACCCCAAATTATTCACTTCCACCAATCTATACAGAAAGGGAGATAAGAGATGAAAAATTAAGTTGAAGTAAAAATATCTTATTTTAAGTAAACTTATAGCTTGTAGGCTTGTAACTGCTACAATAGAAAGTAATGATGTCATCCCTGAGCTTAATTTCCGTAATATGCTCATGCAAGTACGCCAGTACTTTGACAAATGGCTTCTGCCAGAGTTACACTTATGGTACCCGCCCTTCGGCAATTAATGACTTCGTTAATGCCATGTCACAGAAGGCTTCTTATGCCTTTGAATTTGCTGACGCGTTCTTTAGCTTTAATGACAATTAGAAAGGTAGAGCTAACAGTAATAGTAGGTGGATTAGTTAATGTTTTATGCTTTCATTCCAATGAAAAGTTAGAAGGTAAGAAATTCCTAGTAAACGTAAAACCAGTCAATGGTAAACCAATTAAAGATGCTGGCTGCTAAAGCTGATTTAAATATGCATACGATTGTCAGGCTTAAAGCCCTTTTAGGCTGGTTTAGACCCTATTTAGCATAGTTTTGACCCCATTTAGCCTGGTTTTGACCACATTTAGTCTGGTTTAGACCCCATTTAGCCTGGTCAAAACCTCAGTAGCCTGGTTTAGACCCCATTTAGCCTGGTCAAAACCTCAGTAGCCTGGTTTAGACCCCATTTAGCCTGGTCAAAACCTCAGTAGCCTGGTTTAGACCCCATTTAGCCTGGTTTTGACCCCACTTAGCCTGGTTTAGACCTCATTAGCCTGGTTTAGATCCCACTTAGCCTGGTTTAGACCCCATTTAGCCTGGTTTAGACCCCATTTAGCTTGGTTTAAAGCCCACCCAAAAATAAAGTGGACAGACACACGGAGACACGGACACACGGACACACGGACAACGATATCCTAATAAGCTCCTCTGCTGAAGCAGCGAGCTAATAATAGTACGAGTATATAGTTCCTAAAAACCAATATATAAAAAGTGAGTTCCTAAAAATGTCATTTTAATTTTAATGTTACATGCATGGTCACTTGTTCAAGTTCGAGTAAAACAGGTAACATTGTAAAGCATTTAGCAGTAAGATTGCATCATAGAATTAGCAATACTAATAATTTTTTTAGCTTTGTAGCAATAATAATTTTACTAATAACTACAACAATAACATTCGTAACATTATTAAGGTTACCAATAACTATTAGCCTTTAAATATATTTCATTCATTTTATGATGAGATTCATGCAGCTAACACCAAAAAAATCATGAATACCGTAAAATTGATGCATAATTAGAGGTATAATCGTAGGAAAGAGTAAGTTATTCAAGTATCAATCTTAAGTTAGGTAGACATTATGTCTCAGCACGACTAGTTACTATATAGTACTACTAGAAGAGCCTGCATGCCCAATGTCATGCAATATGTCCTAGAAAAAAGTTTATATAAAGTATTTATTGCAAAAAATGGGTTTTAAGGTATTAGGAGGGTGTCCTACGGAAAAGGCTGAAGTCTTGAGCCTAAAATGCGAGAAATGTTTCTTCATTTAACTTAGATTAAAGCTTAGTTTTCATGAGGCTGGAGAAATTCGGTTCATAATTTAAAATTGAAACTTAGATAATAACGCCCAGTTTCCCCACACCATTATGTTTTGAAATTGCTATGGAAAATACAATGTTGACATACACATACATTTTATTTGCTATAGTTCTAAATTTTAAAACTGTAGATGTCGTAGATTAATTTACTGCTGTATTGCACACCCATTGATGTTAAGACAATCCACTACTTGACTGAATAACTGATATTAAGAAAACTTCTTGATATCTTCACATTTGACTCCCGATTTATACGATCAATATTTATGAAATGATAGTTAGTTATTACAATATAACCACTCAAGCAGTGGTTACTACGGTGCATTGATAAGCTTAGGTTACTAAAATAACTCCCGGTGAATTATAAGCCTTGGTTACTAAGATAACTCTAGGTGCAATGATAAGTCCTGGTTACTAAGATAACTCGCGGTGAATGATAAGCCTTTGTTATAAAGATAAGTCTCTATGAATGATAAGCCTTGGTTACTAAGATAACTCTAGGTGCAATGATAAGCTACGATTACGACATGATAAGCATGTGTTATGTACGCTCTGTTGTAATCTTATTTCAGAGAGATGAACTCGTCATCGCAACACTCAAAATAAACACATGCACTAAAAGCACCTAATTTTTAATTGCACTCAGCGGTCTACGACAACATGCTCTTATTATTATTTAAGATTATCATTTGGATTTTTCTAAACAACGGGTTTTTTTAAAAACAATATTTGATAGCCACCGAAACAGTTTTGCAATGCCTTGGAAACAGTTTATGTTCTTACATGCATTATATGCAACATGCAATGCCACTTCATGCATGGTCAATGCATGCAGTAAAAGCGTTTGGAAACACGACAGGCTGCTTTCATAGTTATTTAGATGATCAATGCATGCAGTAAAAGCGTTTGGAAACACGACAGGCTGCTTTTATAGTTATTTAGATACACATGTACATACCATACCATGTAAGTGTGATTAAGTTTCATTTAGTAATCATGCAAACCCACATTTTTTCCATAATTCACCATAATACCATAATATGAAATCAAAAATTAACTAATCGGCTAACATACGACAATACTTAAATACTTATATTTCAGCATGTATTATTCCAATTTTAAGAATATATATAAATATGTAGTGCAGTAGCCATGAGCTTGAAAGAAATATTAACCTCAAAGAGTAAACCTACATACATACTAACCAATTTTAATAGCAATAACGATGCATAATCATTTAAAGAAAAAACTTATCATTTTAAAACCTTTTAGTTTCCATTGAACACTACTTTGTTCTACATTGTTGTTGTTACTGTTAGAATAATTATTGATTCAATTATCTTTATATATTCCTGATATGAAAAGTATTTAAGTTTATTACTATTGTAATTAAGTTAATTTTTAACGAAAATCTATTAAAAATTTAAAGTGTATGATTTTATGACTAATTAGCATAATTAATTAAGCATTCCTTTTCACTTTCCAACACGACTTCGTTTTTGCATCAGTAATATCACGCATATGCATCCACCTGCAGCGCAAAGAATCGATCCATCCCAGCGGTACACCCAAACTCGGCCGTGTCCCTGCAGAAAACGAGCAATTCGTCTCCCCAGATAAAAAATGCACACTGCATCTCGCGTGTAGTTTTTGCGTGAAACTGTTAATTTCCTATAGTTTAAGGCTCCCCAGGTCCCCCAGTCCCTTTTTTCAATTAGCCGGGGGGAAGGGGGCCGTGTACGGCAAATTTAAATTTTTTGTCTCACAATGCCCCTAACATTTAAAGTACTTTCGAAGCTAATTTATGATAATTGTGGTTAATTTTTTGAACTTGACGAGGTGGATAATGCAAGAATAAGCATCAGGTTTCATATTTACGCAAAGAAATTTTATTTTCCAGTTAATTTAATATAAGAAATTATCGTACAAAACATGGGAAACCAAAATTTTCAGCATATAGGTATGTGTAAATACTAGACAGACATTCAGGCATGATGAATTTCATGGTGCTTCTTCATCCCAAGTTCGGTAAGGAAGCTTTTGTCACATGTTCGGAACCCCCTTTTCAACTTTAAACACGGCTTTTTTAAGCGGGTATTGTCATGCACCACTGCATGACGATCCTTTCCCTGCTGAGTTAGGAATTTCCTGTAAAAACACACCAAACATATCCAATCACTGTTTTACGAATTCCAATTTGACCGTTAACTAATACTGGCTGATATGACTCTAACACCTACTTTCCACACTGGCACAGTATAGTCTTTCTCCCGTTCTTCATGGATTTTTGCATGACGAGTTAAACGGTCCTTCCAGGTAAATGATTTGGCACAAACATCGCATTTTAAAACTTACATCAATTCTATTGTGGATGTCTCCGACATGCCTAAACATGTTCGCCCGTTTCTTGAAAATCCTAAGACAGACACAAAAAAATATAGTAACACTCCGGATATAAACATTTTCAAGTAATAGGGATTATTGAGCTACCTGTCACAGATCGGACACGAGATGCGTTTGGGAGGCAATATATCCCTGACCACTTTTTGATCCTTTTTGATTTTCTTAAACTTGCATGCAGCCTTACCACAGTGGCATTCCTAAAATACACAACATAAGATCAATTAAAATCTCAGGACCTATCTATCAAATCTATAGAAAACACCTATTCCTTACACCTGGATAGCTACCCATTCCCCATGTCCTCTAAAGCACTGAAATTGGTAATCAAAGGTCAGTTCATCCCCAATGGAAATATCTTCCACCGCCACCAGTATTGCGTGTGGGAAGCCGTCATCACTGATCCAAAAGTCCACTTTTGTATTGGGTTCACATGAATGACACGCATAACTGGCCAAACTTGAGTAGACAGTGGCGTCCACAACCCAATTGTCAGCTACCTCTAATCCATACGAGTGTTTATAAAGGCCACTATCAAAGTCATTCTGGTAGTCCTCCATCCTTCTCAACGTCCCACAATACTCGACTATCTTAGAATTCGTGGAGATGCGCTCAGTTGTTTTGAGGACGAACCCTTTGGCCGACTTAGTCACTGGTTTGAGGAAATCGACAGATAATCCCTCAGCAATTTCCCGATTCCCACATTGTTTTTTTTGTTTGGGCTATCGGGTGGGCACTCCATTTCATCCCGCCAGTTGGGACATTCCGGATTTTCCAAGCATTTACCACCTAGCTTTGGGTGTTTGATTCCCCCTTTATATTGAAATTTGGATAATTCTCGGAGGTCCTTATCATTCTTCATACCTGAACAATAATAGCGAATTAACACCAAAGGTCAGCACCATAAAATCAAGCGTGGCATGTAATGTAATTTCTATCAAAAACTTACACACTCCCAATCGCACGGATTTTACTTCTGCCTTGATTTGTCTTACTCAGTTATAAAATTTTTGGACCACAGCAGCCCATCCTATTGATCCGATTTTTGTTGCTTTTCTGTGTGGCAGCCGGCTGCTGTGTATAGCGCGCATGAGCCGGGGAACTCTGCGATAACCATCGAGACGAAAAAAATAGAACCCACAAAAACACAGGAGCGTTTCTCGAGCGGCCGGAGATGTTACGCCCTTGCCCTTTGGGCTAGGGCTATATTAATGATGCAAAAGGGAAAGTTGTTGCATCATCGTACAGGTAATACGGTAGCATAATCATAACTTACTTTCTGTAATGTACTACTAAGCTAACTTAAGTTGACCCCATTCGAAGGGGCTGATGTAATAAGTTAAGGGTATTACTAAATGTTGTTAAATAGTATATAAAGATGTTATTCAATAAAGGAGATTCTTCAGTCTCAATTAAACCTCCAACCCTCACGCCTAGCGAGTAATTATTTGCACCATATGCGCTACATCACCTACGCAAGGTCATTCCCCAGACCCTCCGTAACATTTGGCAAAATCTGTGTCAGCAAATGAAATGGAACACAATCGAATATTTTACGAGCACGCTCTTCTAAATTATCTAATTACATTTTAAACAAATTATTCATGACTTTGACAGTCAATTATTGATAAAGTAACTTATCTAATACTAGAAAGGGGCCCGTTCCTGTTCCCTAAGTGCAGGAACAATTACCATTACGCAAATCTAGTTGTCCCCAAACTTGGAACATAAGATGGTGATGATAACGCTCAAAAGGACCACTCACTAATGTTAGACAACTCTGGAACCCCAAATGCAATTTAATGCTGGGTCAAACTATTCCAGACTATGGAAATAAATAGCAAACGATTCCAAATTTATGGGCGGTGATGAGGGCATTGGCTAGTGCGTCGGCTAATCCACTCTCAGGTTGATTCTGTGGCACTGCATTGGCCCTGGTTGTTGCAGATGGTGGTGGACTCGGTGGTGGCGGTTGGTGCCCACTGAATGCGGCACCTTGCCAGTTTTCTGCTTCTTGTTGTCTGTCCCTCCATCCTGTCGTAGGCTTGGATGAAGGTGGAGGAAACCCAAGTGACGCGGGTTCCTCCCTGTTATAGTAGACTTTGGACTCCGGCTTCCACTGCTCCCGATTATGCCTTCCCTGTTCACTGACCCTCCATCCCGTGGAAGGCTTGGATGGAGGCGCTTGTGTTGGAGCAGTGGAACCATCCTCCCTATCCTTCCAAATTGGAATTCGAGTAGACTGAGGCGTGGGCATGTAATGGGCTCCTGCTGGTGCAATTGCAGAGAGCTCACCGGAAAACGGCTTCACCCCTTGGGCATCCTGTTCCTTCCCATCCTCCTGGTCGTCCTCGTCGTCAAAGTCCGCATATCTCTCCAGATCGTCCATCTTTCCCTGGTTTTGGTGGGCCACCCTTGACATTTCTGCCTTTAACTCAGAGAGACGATCCAACTTTTGACGTATGGATCGCTCTAGAGTAGCAAATTCTTCATCCAACTCCACCCTTGACCTGGAGCTGGCAACAGAGACTTTCAAACGGGCGTCATCCTCCACTTCCGGTGTCCTTTCAACCTTTTGTGGCGTGACAAGTGTTGTCCTCTGCAAAGCCACCCCAGTGGTCGTTCTGTGGGTGCTGGTGAGAAATGATGGCAGTTCTTCCTCGGCAGCCCAATTTCCATAAAACGCTGGCGGTTGCCCGAGGTTTGGACGTCTGCTTCTTCTGGGACCTTCTTCCTCTCTTCCGGGGGCTCCTTCCGGAACTTGACCGTACTCCATAGCGCGGATTATCCGGTTCGAAGGACCAAATTATGTCCCCAAACTTGGAACATAAGATGGTGATGATAACGCTCAAAAGGACCACTCACTAATGTGAGACAACTCTGGAACCCCAAATGCAATTTAATGCTGGGTCAAACTATTCCAGACTATGGAAATAAATAGCAAACGATTCCAAATTTATTAAAGGAACTTCAACTTTATTATTTCCCAAAATAGACAAATAACGGTAGCTTTGTTAAGTGTCTTCAGTCCGAAGACCGACTTTCTTCTCTTTGTTGGCTCAACCTTGAGAGTTTTTGGGCTTACTCTGCTTGGTATGATGCCTCAAGAGGACTTATGACAATTTACAATTTTCATTCCCTTTTTATACTAAATTTGGCTACTCCGGTTTCGAACTCGGAAGATTACAAAATGACAAGTAACAAAGAAACGTTTCATGACGAGCTATTCATGAAGCGATAAAATAGAACCGTTTCCGGTTTTACAGGAAAAGCTATCATTTTCCGCACAAAGAAAGACAAAGGAAAATGTGCACGTTTATCAAAGTCCAACTTACGTTGGAACGAACCCGACCTTTCCACCGGAAGTAGCCATTATAAATACAAAGTTCATAATATTGGACTTTAACAATAATCATCTTAGCAATAACAATGGGAAATACTGAACGTGAACAAAGAACTACGAATTACAACGTTCAGTTAACAAAGAAACAGACAATTTATAATAAAATGTCCAGAGTTTCCATTTCGAATCCAAATCCTCCGGAACATTCTTCCCCCCGATTTACAAAGTAAATCCTATCCTGGACTGTCTGCTGACTTCAGATCCAGTTTCCCGAGCTTGACCACAGGCCGTTTGTAGGTCCCTGATGCTGTCTTGACCTCTACGATCCTGACAATTCCGTCTTTGCCAGGATATACGTGAGTGACTCTGCCCAGTGGCCAATTGTTCCGTTTCAAACTGTCGTCAAAAACGATGACCATGTCTCCCACTGCTACTGGAGGAACCTTTCTATGCCACTTATGCCTCCTCTGCAAAGTAGGAACGTATTCTTTCTGCCATCGTCTCCAGAAAGAGTTTGCTAATGCTTGAGCTTGTCTCCATTGCTTCGTCAGGTTCTCGTCCATCTTGAAGTCCCCTGGAGGCTGCGTCACACTGGAGCTTCCAATCAGGAAGTGGAACGGAGTAAGGGCTTCCGGCGAATCTGGATCCACAGGCACATCTGTCAGAGGACGGCTGTTGACAGTGGCCTCGGCTTCGGCAAACACTGTTTGGAGTACTTCCTCCTTGGGGGCTCTTGCCTTCAGGATGACCGACATTGCAGTCTTGACACTCCGGACTAGTCTTTCCCAACTTCCCCCCATATGAGCTGCGGAGGGTGGGATGAAGTGCCACTCGATCGCCTTAACTGCCAACTCGTCCGTAATCTTTGTCTGATCCATTTCCTCAAGAGCTTCCCTTAACTCTTTGTCTGCTCCCCTCAGATTCGTCCCATTGTCGCCATGGATCTGCTTCGGTTCACCTCTCCTAGCAATAAACCTCCGGATGGCAATGATACAACTGTCCGTTGTAAGGCTCTGGGCGACTTCTAGGTGCACTGCTCGGGTTGACAGGCACGTAAAGATGACTCCGTACCGCTTCTCGTGGTGTCTCCCGACGGTCACCTCCATCGGGCCAAGGTAGTCCATTCCAGTTATTGTGAATGGCCTGGGTTGCGGCTGGATACGAAAGTCTGGAATTGCTCCCATCATGGGTGGTTGGGCTTTGGCCTTCCTGACTTTACACAGTGGGCAAGATCGGATGACTTGCCGTACGGCGCTGCGTAACCTCGGAATCCAGAACCGTTGTCGTATCTCGTTCCGCATTGTGTCTTCTCCCTGATGAAGACACAGCCGGTGGTAGTACTGGATCAGTAGTGTCGTCAAGCCCTCTTTGGGATGCAAAATTACTGGCATCCTCAAGTCCATATCCGCAGCAGTTGCTAGTCTGCTTTTCATCCTCAGAATGCCCAGATGGTCCAAAACAGGTGTCAGCGAGTAGAGAGAGCTGGATGTTGGTATCTCCTCCTCCTTTGATAACATTGCCATTTCGTTTGGGTAAGCCTCCCACTGACTCCTCCGGATTAGCATCATTTCAGCCCTTTGGAGTGCCAGTACCCTTGAGATTGGCTTCCGCTTGGCAAGCATCCACTCTATTATCTTCAGTACGTACGCCGTTGCACGCACCAGACGGAGGTAGTTAGAAAATCTAGAGACTTCAGGCAATGACTGACCTGGAAGCTCCACAGTGGCACCAACAAATTCCTTCCTCAGCTCCAGCTCCTCATCCTGTTCATCTTCAAAATTGGGCTCCTCAGGCCATTCCTCCTCGGGTTGTGTCAAGAATGGAGGTCCGTTCCACCAGCGGCTGCTACTTGATAGGTCGGCCTTTCCTACCCGGGTACCATCGTCTGCCGGGTTCTCCTTTGTTGGAATCCATCTCCACTGGCGGATGTCGGTGTTTTCGTGTATCTCACCGACACGAGCAGCAACAAAGACCTGGAACCTCATGGCTTCAGAGCGTGCCCACTTCAAAACCGTCATGGAGTCCGTCCAGTAAATAATCTGGTGGATGGGAATGTCCAGTTGCTCCTTTATAAATTTTCCCAGACGTGAGGCTAACAAGGCTGCAATTAGCTCCAGTCTGGGAATGGACACGGGTTTTAATGGTGCCACCTTCGTCTTGGACATGATGATGGACACGTTTACATTCCCATCGTCATCTTGGACACGCAGATAGGCTACACAACATCCAGCCTTTTCGCTGGAATCACAGAAAATGTGAACTTGGTTATTGTGACTTGTGCTGGCCTTCCAGGAATAGCACCTGTGGAGTTTGACTTCAGCTAACTTCGGGAGCTCCCGCACCCATACCTTCCATTTTGTGAAAGTAGTAGAGGGGATTTCGTCGTCCCAACCAATCTTGTATCGCCAAAGGTCCTGGAGAAGTATTCTTGCTTTTATCATGTAGTGCCCCAAAACTCCCAGTGGATCCCACACTAACATAACCAGTCTTAGTACTGCACGTTTATTGGGCACCTCTTCTCCAGTTGCTATCCCCTTTCCGGCACGATCCAAATTTACCCGGAAGGTAAAGCAGTCCTCCGCGGGTATCCAGTGAAGCCCCAGTGCCCGCTCGGTTGGCATCTCGGACCATTCTGCAAGGTCCTTTGTGACTTGTCCAGCGCCAGCTCCCAGTGCCTCCAGAAACTTTTGCGAGTTGGAAATCCATTTTCCAATAGAAAATCCTCCTCTCTGGTGGACCTCCTTCACTTCCAGTGCAAGTGAGATTGCTTCGTCCTCAGTGTCCAGAGAATCGAGATAGTCGTCCATGTAGTGCTTCTGGACAATGGCGGCGGCAGCAGCTGGAAACTCGTGCTGGAATTCTTCAGCGTTCCGGTTTTTGATATACTGGGCACAGTAAGGTGAGCATACTGACCCAAACATCATAACTTCCAGCTGGTAGACTGATGGCACTTGATCTTCTGGGTCCTCCTTCCATAGGAAACGCTGCGCTGGACAATCAGCTGACCGGATCTTGGCTTGGTGGAACATCTCCGCGATGTCACCGCTGAGCGCAATCCTCCTCTGCCGGAACTTTAGGAGGATGCCTGGGAGTGAGTTGAGTAGATCCGGTCCAGTCAACAAAAAGTCATTCAGACTCACTCCATTGGCCTTGCTGGAAGCATCAAACACGATTCTGATCTTCCCAGGCTTGTTTGGATGGGCTGTGTTGAAATGAGGCAGGAACCATTGCTTGTCAGTTGGCGTGGCTAGCTCTTACGGTAATATTTTTCGAGCATAGCCCTTTGTCAAGTAATCATTTATCTTGGCCCCGTATTGTCCTCTGAGTAGCTCGTCCCGGCGGAGTTTCCTTTCTATTCCCCGGAAACGGCTGAGTGCGACATCATGACTTGGTGTCAAAACAACGGGCTCCCTTTTCCAGAGTAGCCCAGTCTCCCAATGGCCCCCAACACGCTGAGTGACTTGTTGCATTAATGCATCAGCGGCTATGTCATCTCTAGAGCGGGTGCTCACCATTGGCTTGACTCCAAGCGAGTCCAAACTGATGGACTCCTTCACCAGGTCGTATAAGATGTCCTCATCTGATTCATGGACACAAGAGCACATTGATTCCTCCTCTCCATTTCCTTCCGTTGGTCCATGGATTGCCCATCCCAGCTTGCACCTTGACATCATAGGTGCGTCCATTCCGTTTTCTCTGACCTCTCTTCCTATAGTCAGATAAGTGTGGGGTTGCCCAATCAGGATCAGTGGTCTTTCTCCAGGAAGGTACCGCATTTTTATTTCTTGCAAGTGTGCCCATTTCTTACAAATCTTGTCCAGGTCATCTCGTTGTGGAGTAAGCTTCATGTTGCGGATAGTGCGAACATTTTTTAGTTTGTACTCCACCTTTTCCTCCAGTGGGCTTATCCAGACATTCACCTTCCTGGAACTGGAATCAGTTTGCTTCTGCTTGTTGGTCCACTTGATCCTTATTGGGTCGATTGGTCCACTCAGGCTAAGCTTCTTGGCAAGCTTCGCACAAATTAGAGTGCCCGTTGATCCTCCATCAATCAAGGCGTTGGCGATAATCGATCCTCCCGGTCCCCTTAGGTGCACAGTAATAATCCGTAAAAGTGCACCTGGCCCTTTCATTATGTTGACGTTGGTGTTCAGCTGACTCAGCTTATCAAGTAGCTTCGCGTCGTCAGCTGACACCTTGTCTAGGACCGGGACCACCATGCGGAAGAGTGTTGTGTTTCTTTCCGCACCCTTCCACACGGCACGTCCACTTTGATCGGCAGACTTTGACACTATGTCCCCCTCTCAGACAACAGAAACAGAGATTGCTGTTTCTGACCGCTTCCCACCGTTGCTGCACATTCTTCTTTTTAAAAACTTCGCAGCTTGAAACTGCATGACACTCCACTTTGCAAACTGGACAAGTTTTGGACATCTTGGACTAGGGTGATTCCTCCGTGGTGGCAGCATTCACGTTCTCCTCCTTTCCATCCCGGATCTTGAGCTTGGGGATGGTGACTTTACTTGCGGCTTCTGCTACCTTGTCAATCCAACTTGCCAAGTCTAGCAGATTGACACGCTTGTGCAATAGGGTATGCATTCCCCATTGCAGCTTGAGGTTGTCCGGCAGCTTATCCACCAGCTCCTGCATGAGCTAGGGATTTTCCAGGTGCGCTGGAACTTGGAGCGTCTTGACAGTGGTGACCAGATTGCTTATGGCCCCAGCGTAGTCCATTATGGTTGATAGCTTGTCCGCCTTGGGAGTGGGTGTCTTCTTGGCAGTTTCAATCAGCGCCTGGACCACAAACTCGGCTCGTCCGTAGCGTTCTTCCAGGCGTTCCATGACCACATCTGCATTGTCCGGGACAATCATCAGTGCACGTACATGTCTCCGTGCTTCCCCCTTCAGTGCCTTTTCCAGTCTGGCCATGTTCTGAGCTGGGGTAAATCCGCAGTCCTTGGTGGACTACCTGTATTGATGGGCAAATATTGGCCAGTCTAGCGGATTGCCAGAAAAGCTGGGTAGCTTACTTCCTTCTCCCTGTCTAGCCACAAACTTTTCCGTGGTCACGTTTTGTGACTTTAGGGCGGTGATGAGGGCATTGGCTAGTGCGTCGGCTAATCCACTCTCAGGTTGATTCTGTGGCACTGCATTGGCCCTGGTTGTTGCAGATGGTGGTGGACTCGGTGGTGGCGGTTGGTGCCCACTGAATGCGGCACCTTGCCAGTTTTCTGCTTCTTGTTGTCTGTCCCTCCATCCTGTCGTAGGCTTGGATGAAGGTGGAGGAAACCCAAGTGACGCGGGTTCCTCCCTGTTATAGTAGACTTTGGACTCCGGCTTCCACTGCTCCCGATTATGCCTTCCCTGTTCACTGACCCTCCATCCCGTGGAAGGCTTGGATGGAGGCGCTTGTGTTGGAGCAGTGGAACCATCCTCCCTATCCTTCCAAATTGGAATTCGAGTAGACTGAGGCGTGGGCATGTAATGGGCTCCTGCTGGTGCAATTGCAGAGAGCTCACCGGAAAACGGCTTCACCCCTTGGGCATCCTGTTCCTTCCCATCCTCCTGGTCGTCCTCGTCGTCAAAGTCCGCATATCTCTCCAGATCGTCCATCTTTCCCTGGTTTTGGTGGGCCACCCTTGACATTTCTGCCTTTAACTCAGAGAGACGATCCAACTTTTGACGTATGGATCGCTCTAGAGTAGCAAATTCTTCTTCCAACTCCACCCTTGACCTGGAGCTGGCAACAGAGACTTTCAAACGGGCGTCATCCTCCACTTCCGGTGTCCTTTCAACCTTTTGTGGCGTGACAAGTGTTGTCCTCTGCAAAGCCACCCCAGTGGTCGTTCTGTGGGTGCTGGTGAGAAATGATGGCAGTTCTTCCTCGGCAGCCCAATTTCCATAAAACGCTGGCGGTTGCCCGAGGTTTGGACGTCTGCTTCTTCTGGGACCTTCTTCCTCTCTTCCGGGGGCTCCTTCCGGAACTTGACCGTACTCCATAGCGCGGATTATCCGGTTCGAAGGACCAAATTATGTCCCCAAACTTGGAACATAAGATGGTGATGATAACGCTCAAAAGGACCACTCACTAATGTGAGACAACTCTGGAACCCCAAATGCAATTTAATGCTGGGTCAAACTATTCCAGACTATGGAAATAAATAGCAAACGATTCCAAATTTATTAAAGGAACTTCAACTTTATTATTTCCCAAAATAGACAAATAACGGTAGCTTTGTTAAGTGTCTTCAGTCCGAAGACCGACTTTCTTCTCTTTGTTGGCTCAACCTTGAGAGTTTTTGGGCTTACTCTGCTTGGTATGATGCCTCAAGAGGACTTATGACAATTTACAATTTTCATTCCCTTTTTATACTAAATTTGGCTACTCCGGTTTCGAACTCGGAAGATTACAAAATGACAAGTAACAAAGAAACGTTTCATGACGAGCTATTCATGAAGCGATAAAATAGAACCGTTTCCGGTTTTACAGGAAAAGCTATCATTTTCCGCACAAAGAAAGACAAAGGAAAATGTGCACGTTTATCAAAGTCCAACTTACGTTGGAACGAACCCGACCTTTCCACCGGAAGTAGCCATTATAAATACAAAGTTCATAATATTGGACTTTAACAATAATCATCTTAGCAATAACAATGGGAAATACTGAACGTGAACAAAGAACTACGAATTACAACGTTCAGTTAACAAAGAAACAGACAATTTATAATAAAATGTCCAGAGTTTCCATTTCGAATCCAAATCCTCCGGAACAGTAGTAAAACGACACATACTCCCAACTTCCACCCATAATTCTGCCAAAATCCCCGTGTATTTTCCCATGCTGCCATATGCCCACTCCAGTATGTAAATAAAACTTTTGTAAAGTTAAAAAATACGCCCAGCCAAAAGTTGTTGGCGCCAATTTTAGCAAATAATGAATTCCCCAGCCTTTAATTAGTCTACATAAAAAATTCAAGCTCAATCCGTGCAAATATGAAAAATGCCTATGGGGGATGAGCGCTTCCCCTCAGGGGAAACATCTTAATTTTGCTGAATTCCCCACCCCTAAATTGATCTACATTACAAATTTCAGCTCAATCCGAGCAAAACTGTAAAAACTACCCCTGTGGGGATGAGCCCTACTCCCCAGGGGTAATTAGTCAATTTTGCTGTATTCCCCATCTATTAGTTGGTGTACGTACTAAATTTCAGCTCAATCCGTCCAAAATAGCAGTACTGCTACTACAACAGCTGATCTGAACAGGGACAGGACAGGATAACTCAAACAAAGGCCAGCACAGTGCCACTTGCTACTTGAGGCCGGCAGCATGAGAAAAAAACCATGGTGTCCAAAAAATCAGCCAGCCAGACGTAGATTCTTTGCTTATGTTTTAGATCATTAATACTGGATTAATATTTTTCATTTAGGTTGTGCAAAGAATTTTTTAGTTTTGGGCCACTGGGGCTTATCAAAACACACTGATTATTGAAATTGTTCTGAATTTTTCGTATATATTTCAATGACTTCTGTAATTCTAATACATTTGGGCTTTTGTCTGTTGAGTTATGTCTAGGTCGATTTATCGCATGCATTGTACAACCGGCAAACTTGCTTTCGCTACTTCGCTACATGTAGGCATGTGCCTGCTTTATTAAGGTTCACGTTAGTGTACCTTTACTCCGACCGTCTTGATGTGTCTGGCCGTAGCTCCGTCCCTCCGTAAGCACGATAACTCATCAACCGTTTGACCTATTCCAATTTTGTTTTCAGTTATCGATAGGTTTACCTGATGCGACGATCCCTATTGATTTTCAGGTCAATCCGATAACTGGAAGGTACCTAAAAAGTACCTTTTCTAAAGTAGTCTTTTTTGCAGCATTTAAACGCCATAGGACTACAGCATTTTCACTACGGTAATAGGACTACCTACCTACATGCAATTAAAGGTAACCGAGGGTACCCTTCAGCAATTAAGGTTATCTTCATGCAATTAAAGGTAACCGAGGGTACTCTCAGCAATTAAGGTTACCTTCATGCAATTAAAGGTAACCGAGGGTACCCTTCAGCAATTAAGGTTACCTTCATGCAATTAAAGGTAACCGAGGGTACCTTTCAGCAAATAAGGTTACCTTCATGCAATTAAAGGCATCCGAGGGTACCCTTCAGCAATTAAGGTTACCTTCATGCAATTAAGGTTACCTTCATGCAATTAAAGGTAACCGAAGGTACCCTTCAGCAATTAAGGTCACCTTCATGCAATTAAAGGTAACCGAGAATACGCTTCAGGAATTAAGGTTACCTTCATGCAATTAAAGGTAACCGAAGGTACCCTTCAGCATTTAAGGTTACCTTCATGCAATTAAAGGTAACCGAGGGTACTCTTCAGCAATAAAGGTTACCTTCATGCAATTAAGGTTACCTTCATGCAATTAAGGTTACCTTCATGCAATTAAGGTTACCTTCATGCAATTAAGGTTACTTTCATGCAATTAAGGTTACCTTCATGCAATTAAGGTTACCTTCATGCAATTAAGGTTACTTTCATGCAATTAAGGTTACCTTCATGCAATTAAGGTTACCTTCATGCAATTAAGGTTACCTTCATGCAATTAAGGTTCCCTTCATGCAATTAAGGTTACCTTCATGCAATTAAGGTTACCTTCATGCAATTAAGGTTACCTTCATGCAATTAAGGTTACCTTCATGCAATTAAGGTTACCTTCATGCAATTAAAGGTAACCGAGGGTACCCTTCAGCAATTAAGGTTACCTTCATGCAATTAAAGGTAACCGAGGGTACTCTTCAGGAATTAAGGTACCCTTCAACAATTAAGGTTACCTTCATGCAATTAAAGGTAACCGAGAATACCCTTCAGCAATTAAGGTTACCTTCATGCAAATAAAGGTAACCGAGGGTACCCTTCAGCAATTAAGGTTACTTTCATGCAATTTCTCTTATTATTATCAATTATTCTTTTTTGCTGCATTTTAAGGCCATAGAGCTACAGCATTTTCACTACCGGCATGGGAATAATACCAAATAGCAGATAGTGGTCCTCATCATGCCACATATGGTTCTTATCATGCCACATTGATGTGACAATGGTTCTTATCATGCCATATTGATGTGACAATGGTTCTCATCATGCCACATTGATGTGGCAATAGTTCTCATCAAGTAATCATGGATAATCTTTGGTTATCAAGTATAATCAATGATAATATTTGGTCAGTCAGTCATCAAGGGCAGTCAAAGTTACCAAGTATAGTACACGTGAACCTTCCTTCAAGCTTACATGGGGTTTATTATATTACTTAAATTAGGACTAATTGTAGTTTTTTAATATTTAAGAGTCTTATACATTCTTATTAAAATTTTATAAAATAGTGAAACCTACTTATTATCAATCTGACCTCATGTCGTCCGTTTTTCCGTCATGTCGTCTTTGTAGTCCGCACGATATCTGTTTAACGCTTTAATCGATTTTCAGGAAACTTGGCACAAAGGGGTCTCATAATATGGGCTAGTCGCCTGCAAAACGTCAAGTCCAAAAGTCAGCTCAAAGTTCTATTCTTTTTGTTGGTAATAGACTGGTTCATTTAAATTTTTTAACAAGGGACTATCCAATATTTTCGTGTGTACTCGTCTGATTCAAACAATGCAAGTTTAATGAGTAATAAATTGTATGATTTGCAATAATGGCATCCATGATCTCCGCATCACCTTTCTTACAATGCAAGTTGTTAAAATCAAGATTGCGCAAGTTTTTCTCATGGTATTTGAAAGGTTCACTCAATCTAATTTGATTATAGCAAGGTTCAAACCAGTCAAGAGACAACAAAGTAATTCGACTTCGACCAGTCAAGTCAGTTATTAAATTAAGCTTATTATTGAATTAAATTTGTTAAACCCAGAACTAGTCGAATGTTTCTGTTGTCATTAGACCGGTTCATTCAATCTATTTTGGTTAAAGAAGAACTATTCAATTATTGTTTTATCTGCTGAGCTGTCCGTGTCGAGTTGTCACATGTAAGCATTTGCTACTTCGCTACTTGAAGGCATGTCGGGAAGTTGGTTGAAAAGTTGCCTGCTTTATTTCATGAACTGAACTGAATCATTTAGATTTTATTGGTACTGTATTTTCACCAGGTCAAATTCTGTAGATTAATTTCCTGGTGTATTTAAAATGTATCCTAAATTTAAATAAATTGCAAAAGCACATAGTTAAGTATCGCAATTAGTCTTAATCAGGGCCTTAAAGCACAAATTTTTACAAACCGACTGTAAATTTGTAATGCTGGTCAAAAAGTGACCTAAAATCAGGTGTCGCATGCTATAGGTTCTATTATGAATTGTTTTGAAATCGCTGTGACCTCTGACCTGGAGTTGACCTATTGACCTCAAGTTCAATAGGGTTGTGGCTGAGGTGCTATTGTGTCTGTACATCAAGTTTGGCTGTAAAATTATGTGTCGAACAGCACGTACGCTGTAAAACTGCTGTATCTGGCAGTTAAGGTCCTGAATCAGGGCCTTAATGCACGAATTTTAACAAACTGGTTGTGAATTGGTAATGATGGTTAAAAACTAACCTAAAATCATGTGTCGCATGCTATAGGTTCTATTATAAAAAGTTGTGACATCGCTGTGACCTCTGACCTAGAGTTGACCTATTGACCTGAAATTCAATAGGGTTGTGCCCGATGTACTGTAGTATCTGTATACCAAGTTTGGTTGTAATCGGTGCAGCCGTTGCTGAGAAAAACGCATACGGCCGTACGGACGGACGGCCGGACGGACGGCCGGAACACAATATTATCAAGTATCTTAGCGATACTTAATAACCCAAATAAATTCTGGTAGCTCTACACGCCCTACGAAATCGTCAAAACCAAAGGCCAGTGAACTTCTTGAAATCCAGATAAATTTTTAAAAGTCGTGATCAATGTGTTAATGATTCAATTGTAAAAGCATTTAGCCGGAATACCGTAAATATGTAACTTTTTAATTTTTAACAATACAGGCTCATATACAGACAAAATGCGAGTTGGTCTGTTTGCAAATTACTCGTCAGTATTCATATTGACTTCTCATGATATTTTATTCCGTGAACTTTTAATTCCGTAACCATACAAAATCTCGTCTTTCCGTTAGGATAAGAGTCTTTCTTCGTCTTAATAAAATCTAATAATTTTAACATATTTTTATTTAAACAATTGCAACTAGTTTTATTTTAGTGTTTATAATATTACAACTTAGAAACCTGAACAACAGGTTGGTCTTAGCTTGCAGCTGGTCAGGTTTTGTGTTTCACTGCGCACCCACAAAACAACTTGGTTTTTAGTTATAATATAGTTGTATTTTCCAAAATCCTCTACTTCATAGAGTAACAAGAAAATTAAATACTTTAATCGGTTGTCGGAGGAAGTCGCTTTTGTAAGAGCTACAAACGAGTAGCAATTATAAGTTATAACTTAATTAAGGTTTTCAAGATTCAAAGGATAGTCAACAGTAACGCGTACTTTAGCAGCTTTTGGAGAAGGCACATTGGTTAACTTTCTAATTGCCTGAGAGAGTAAGCCGGATTTAGTAGATTTAGAAGTAGAAGGAATTGTGGGCAATTCAGAAACTAAATTATGATAGAAAGCAGTAGATGGGGCAGAGGGTAAATTATTTTCAAAATCGACAAATGTCGATGATTTAACTAACTGCTCATTCTTTTTTTTATGACTTAGTGAGCTGGGGTCTGGGACGGAAAATGGAATGAATGAGGAATCGTTAGAAGGACTGAACGTCGTTGTCGTTGATTTGTTACATGGAATTTCGTGCGTAGTGCGAGTGGTTTCACTGGATGTCGTATGAGAAGGATAATTGGTTGTCCCTATGTAATTGTAACATATTGGCCTATTGGGGAAAATGTAAGCCGTTTCATAGTTTTGGCATTTTTTAATTTTAGTTGGAACGTTTGGCTTAGTGACGAAATAGTTGGCACGTTTTCTTTTTTCTCGTCGGTTAGCTGTGACCTCGCCGGAGTGATATGAAAGCTCTGAAAGGTTATCAGAGCAAAAACCTTTAATATTGTTCTGGTTACGCGAAAATGCGTCAATATTATGTTGTTGACGATGACCTATTTCTGGATCATTGCTGGTCCAATGTATATTTCGCTCGAATGGGTAATGCGGAATAGACACTTTGTTCCGGTTTCTAAACATGTCTAAACCCTTCCAGCAAATTGCTACACCTTCTAAGTACAGCTTTCCCACTGAATTTAAGAGCACTCTCCAGTCTTCTTGTGGTCGATATAATGATGGTACGCACAGAAGAGATTTACCCATATCATTTCGAAAGTTTGAATAAATCAGTGCGCTGAGAAAAGGCTGGGGTCCAATTTCAACAAAGATACGACATCCTTGTTCTATAGCTTGTTGGCTAGCTCCAAGAAAGTTTACTGGCTGCTGTGTGTGTTTAACCCAATATTCAGTATTAAGTTCTTGACTGCTGATGATAGGCCGGCCAAGCAAACCAGAAATGTAGGAAATATTTGTGGGCTTGCTGGGCATGGAGTTAACCAACTGTTTGGTGATTTGTCTGTAAGTCCCTAATATTGGATTAATATGCTGGGAGTGGAGTGCATGGTTGGTTATGAAAATATAAGTTGGTATACCCTGGGACTTAAGAAATTTTTTAAAGTCTTGAACCATAGTTGAGTCGCCGGCAACAACAGTTTGCTTGTTCGAATTCACAGCAGCGATGTTCAAAGTTTTTGAGGAGGAGTTCAAACATGCAAATATTTCGAGTTGTGCACCCACTAGATTTTTGTCCGCTCTTACAACCATAGTGTGTCCGTTTGGAAGAGACTCAATTAGCAAACTTCTATTTACTACGAGGGTTAGTGCAGTTTCAATAGTGATGTAGCCCGCACATACAGCAGCGCAATACTCGCCCAAACCATGACCAAGAACTACATCCGGCTGAATGCCCCAACTTTGCCATAACTTGAACAACGCAAACTCCACACTAAAAATTGAGGTCTCACTGTACAAGGTTCTGTTAATATTTGATTTTGACTCGCAATCAGTTGCCCATAAAACCTGCTTAATATTAATACCGTGGTAGTTTAGAAGTAAATGGTGACAATAATCAAAATGCATTTTGAAAACTGGACTAGTTTTATAAACCGTTCGGGCCATTCCCTGATACTGGCTACCATGTCCAGTAAACATGAAACAAATCTTCGCCACAGTATTATCTTCTATGTTTTTAACAGTTCCAGTCGTAAATTTTCCGCTTTGTAGCTTTTGATTTAACTCGGATTTATCTGCTGCTAAAACATAGGCACGGTGTGAGGAGTCGGATCGTCCAGTATTTGCGCTAAAGGCAATATTTTTAAGGGTTTTGTTTGCAAGCTTCGCTGTATCCAGGTACTTGTGGAATTGCTGTACTAAATTATTTAAAGCGTTTGTGGAAGTTGATGAAATCTTTAAAATTTGCAAAGGCCTTTCTCTGACAAGGTCTCTTGGCATAGCTAAGGGCTTGCTGGTTGAATACTCTGGTGCTTCTTCAACTAAAATATGAGCTTCTGGTCCCGTCAAACCCAAAGATGTCACTCCGGCAATACGACGCCTCTTGTCATTCCTCTTCCATTTAAGTGCCTTAATTGGAAGGGTTGTAGGTTTTCTTTCCCTATTGATTGCAGGGTTAAAATGTGTAAGGTTAAAGTGCGGAGGTATTAACTCATGGTGGATTGATAACACAACTTTAAGCATTTCTGAAATTCCAAAGCAAGTGTCCGCTTGACACTTGTTCCTTACGGTTCCGACAACTAGTGGCGTTGTTCGTTTACAAACATTGTAAGCCCTGGTAATATCAGATGTTTTAGTTAAGCCCCCAGCAGACACCCCGGCTCCATGAGCCTCGATAAAAAATACTTGCTCTGGAAGTATTCTGGCGTCTTCGAGGACTTTGTCAATTACGAACGTCTTGCGTTCAAAACTGGAGTCTCCACAACGGCTTGAAAACGCCTCATGGATATGTTCAGAACCCCTTATTATTGCCCATATACGATCGCCGTCGTTTGTTGCATTAGAATATTTTTTAAGCACAAAACAGACACAAGCCTCTGCTTTTCTGCAACCATTTGCATGGGTAGAAAAACAAGTTGTAAAGTGATCTTCTGGAGATTGCTCCGTGGACCAAAAATGGTTGTTATTTGGGAAATTTACTCCACAAACTAGTGCTATGTTGATTTGTCCACGGAGTAGGCTTTTGCATGCTTTATGCACAGCAACCAAAGAAGAACTGCTTCCGGAATCCACCGAAAGGCATGGACCGACTAACCCAAGGGATGTCGCAAGACGAATAGCGGACATTTTCAAGTAACTTTCAATATGTTGCCAAAATCCTCCTATGCCATTTGAGCTAGCATAAGAATCGTCGCACTCGGCCTGACAACATCCTAGAAATAAACCTACAGAGGTATTTCGTAGAAGCAATGGATCGATGACCGAGTCCTCCAGCGCTTCCCAAACTACCGTGTGTAGCAGATTTGAAGTAGAATTAATGCTACGTGCTTCATCTGGTAAGGTGCCTAAAGAAAAATAAATTTTACAATGGTTTACAATAGTTGAATTATGATGCAGATGCGTGTAAAGTGGTGAACTTACCAAACCTCTCGTCGTCCACATTTTCAGTTGGAAGTTCCTGGAAACCATCATTAAAGCTGTTATATGTCTTCAACCATTCACTATGCGTTGGGGTTGATTTACTTCCAGTATTCCTGGAAAGAAAGTCCCAAAACTCGTTTATATTATTGGCCATTGGAAGTCTTAAGCTTGTTCCAACAATGGCAATGGGCTCATTTTTGTAGAAAGTGCCATAATCCATTAAGTCTAATGCACTTGGAACTACTGGCTTTACGTCCATTTCCAGCAGTTCTTTCCAGTAAATTCCAATCCGTTTGCCGAGCAACCCGAATTCCAATTCCATTTTTTTAATCATTTGAGAGCTGTCAATGGGATAGCTAATTTGTGAAAAATAAATGATACTGAGTTCGTGCTCAAATTTAAGCAAATGTTTTCCTGGTGACATTTCCACTGCATATTTAGCTTCCAAAACCAAATCTTTTTTAACTGTTCTGTTATGCAACCAGTTTCTGATATTCCACATATCATGGATTTGTACATCCTCGGAAAGACTAGACATAAGAGAACTAAAGTGATGTGAAGAAGGATGATACATAAATATATTGAGGTTTTTTTCCGGTAGCAGAAAATCCATGTTACATTTCTTCTGAAAGATTTCATCGCAGTTGTGTAGTACAAGACATAATGGCGACAAATATATGCATTTTACAAATGAACGCAAGGCTACAAATCCATATGCTTTTGCAAAATCTTCCTTACTAAGCATTCCCAAATTTTCAGGCTCCTCAATATAAAAAAGCAAGTCAAACTTCCGACTAAGTAAACTCCTGTCAAACAAAAGTTAAACCAAGCTCACATTATTGTTTTTCATAACGTTTTATGACTGTGGTGCCCAGCAAACATTTGTTATAGTTTTTACCTTAAATCTTTTGAAACTGTTGAGTATACGAAAACTGTAATCTTTCGATTTGTGCGAGTTCTCCGCAAGGAGCTGCACAATATAAGGGCCTTTTGGACGTCCTCGTCACAAGTAACTGCTGTTACCCAAGCTTGATTAGCTAATCATTGAATTTTACCAAATTTAATGTTAATTACTTTTGAGAAATATAAAATTAATTGTTACTAATGTCTACCTTCCATTGTGTTACGATGCAAATCACACACGTTGATATATTGACAACTCGTATCTAAAGATTCTATGATAATAATACAATAAGCTAACTGCCCGTGAGTAAAGACAAAATAAAATATTAAACTCCCCAAAAAATTTACTTCACAAACTCAGAAGCTTCCAATTTGAGATTTAACGGTTTAATGATGATCAAGTGAAGTTGTTTAATACATGTTGTGCTAGAGTGCTGGAGCTTGACCTGGAAAAACAAATAAACATTTTCATTGGCGTCATGCTTCATCGTTAAAATTTGATATCAGTGGGAACGTGTCGGTAAAAACGGTTTAAGAACTTAAAATTACGATGTTAGGTTTTCTTCCTGTCAGTTTCCGTTTGCCAATTAAGAATGTTTATTGCTTTTGCGTTTAAGTTATATTTTCCTTTGGGAACGCTTTAGACCTTGTAAGAAAAACCTTTATATACGCTGAGCGTATATACTTTGGTTTGAGTTGTCACCGTCCGTCCGTCTAGTACATGCCATAGTAGCAGCAGCAGTGCTGCTATTTTTTGGTGGATTGATCTGATAATTGATATAAGGACCAAATAAAGGAAGATTCAGCGAAATTAATAAATTTTTCCATGGTGGGTGGGGCGTCTCTGAGAAATTTGTTTGTACGGATTTAACTAAAATTTTGCATGTAGACTACACAAGGGGTAAAAATATAGCACAGTTGAGACATTTTCTCTCCGTTTTATGGCTTATCTCACAGGGTAATCATTTACACGTTAGCATTGCTTCAGTTTGGTACGTAGCTTTATTGAAGGGTGTGGATTTTAACAAAAAATAAGATGTTTTCTATGGGGAAAGGGGTCATCCCTAGTAGTAATTTTTTTATTTGCACAAGAAGCAATAATTGAAGTGCAGGAAATTCAGTTTTAGTTTCAATTCGTAGCAATAGTTTTTCGCTGGGCGTACAAAATTTATTTACTGTTCGTAGACTTTGAGAGAGAAATATTCTGTAGAGTAGTTGTACCAGCACCGCACGTGGAGGAAAATAGTCCAATAATTTAGTTGGGTTAGGAAAGACAGCTGCTGCAAATTTGAGTGCTGCAGATTTAGAGTAGGTTTTTTTAAAGTGAAGGCCAAAAGGATTATAACTCAAGAAAATTTCAAAACATTTTACCATTTACCTTCGTTTTTTGTTTATGATTCCAGATGATAGATTCCAGATTCCAGATGATATGACTACAGCTTTAACTTCTACAATAAAAACTGCAGCACAAGTTAATAGACCACCTACCAGCAGAATGGATATTACCAGAATATTTCCACTCATCGTAGGCGTATCAACGGGAACATTGAATACTGGGTATTTAGTGTTGTTAAAATGTTTTGTTAGCCATGGAATAATACCTGAATTTTTAACTCCATTTATGCGTTTGATAACATATGCACAGTGCCTATAGGAAACAATGTTATGCCATTACTTGTGTCAGCTTCCTCGCCAACATTAGCCGGATACTCATACTTGTTGTCAGAGCTTCTTCACAGATCATGTACCATTCTTCCACACAGATACTCTGGTAATACAACTGCGATGTTGTTGCATGTCCTAAAATCCCTAATAATTGCATTCATTGCATTAGCTTTATAGACTTTCCTGAAATCGTCAAGATGAAATTGATCGTCTTTTTTGACAATTGAAAGCTTGGATTTTAAGCATTGTTTGTAATCAGACAAATTTGCAGAAAAATTGCGTAAACATTTTGGTGAAGTGAACTCACATTATTTAACCGCTGAAATTGTGCAAGAATTGTAATATTTTGCAAGGTTTCAAAACTCCCAAAGTTAGATAGACGTTTCAAGTCCCACACCTCAGATTTAATTGATATAAACATATTCTTATACTCGAACATTTATACGTGTGAATCTTCCCTATACCTGAATACGACGGCACTTCTGCGAAATTCATTTATAAATGCATGTCTAGTAATAATTTTGAAATTATTTTCTGTCAGATCACTTAACGTTCTTACGGGTACACCGGGGCGAGTTGATATAAGATTATAAACATTAGTCATCATCCAGTCACCAGTCACCATCATATTGTCTAAGCAATAAATACAAACTAATAACTGTATTGCGTAACATTAATGAAACTGTTGACAATGTTTGTAAGTCAGTGTAGCAGTAATTATTTAAAACAACGTAACAGTTTCCAGTAACAAATGGTTTCAAAACTTCGTTAAAATTATTAACGACTGGATGCATTGCTTTAGAAATTTTTAAGTCTTGCACATCTATTACTTGTCTGCTGTAGTATCCACCATACAAAGATGGAACTTTGCTTCTCTCAACGGTTGCAAATCCTGTAAAAAATTGTTTGCTTATTAACACTTTGTGGAACCAAAAAACCACCTTGTCCTACCACCGACATAGTAGAAACTAGAATCAAAACGTTTGTTTGTAGGTACAGGTACATGAAAATAAATATTTTAATCCACACCTTTGACAAAGGTTTTTAAACTCAACAACGCCTAATTGGAAACTCAACAACGCCAGAGGCTTAATAAAGGCGATCTGCAATATAAAAAATAGTTTATCTACGCTCCATAAAGCTGTATGCAAAGTTTTTTATATTGGAAAATTGGTAAAACTAGAAAATCTCTTTACAATTACTAAGTTGCAATATTCCTTAATTCGTGTGTTAAATCTACTGCACGACCAGAACATTTGAAGTTCTCCAACTTCTTACAATGGCTAAGGCTACGCCAACTCCCGACAGCCATATTTCGAAGTTACGAGAAACGAATATTTTTGTGTTTTGGTCGATACCTAGTGTCAATCTAATAGTAACACAAAAAAATTCAAGTTAAATAAAGCTAACGTTAGGAAGTTATGGACGTTTTAAGTTTAATTGTGTTGGAACATTTAGCGGTGTAAAAATGCAATTTCGATTAATTAAAAAATTTGACTATTTTGGAAAAACCTTGCACAAATAGAGGAACAACTTGTAACATTAAAAACATCAAAAAGTTAATTATTTTTTTAAATGCCCTGTTAACTTTAACTGCGATTATAAAATTCCGCCACCAGTGCCGAGCCATATTTTTACGGTTTCTGGTACTTTGGACACCAACAATTCTAATGGCGTTCTAATGTTTTTAATGTCACAGATTGTTCCTCTACTTGTATATTCCCAAAGTCCCAATTCCCTTTGTATTGTCCCAAAGTTTAATAATATAAATTTAAACTCGCATACCACGTAGGTTTTTGATCTGTATAAAAGATGAACATGACAGTGACAAGGCGTCAAGACACGGGTTTACAAAATTTAACTGACAAATTGTAAAATAACATCTGATTATTTTTTATGATGTTGAAACTGTTCTAAACAGCACTAATTGTTAGGATAATTGTTGGGTTTTAGTTGTGACCAATGGAAATATATCAGTGGATATTTTTTTCTAAACTTAAATCAAAGCTGTTTGTAGCTCTGTTTAGAATAGAATGTAGCTCAAACTATCACGATATGTTTGTAAATTGAATGTTAGGAGACATACTAGAAATCACCTTGTTTGAAAATATTTCCTGACGTGTACTTAAATTAAGACAGCAACACGGTTTGCATAAATTAGTAACTTTCGTGTAATGTATAAAACAACAAAATCCACAAACTTGTAAATGAATGACAAATATCTAAATAGGCTATACTTCCACAGTTATTTATTTACTTTAAAAACATATTGTCATCTGATATAAGTATATCAAAATTGGTTTTATGTTGCGGTACATAATACATCAATTAGTACTATGTTGATATCTTGCTGCTTATAATATCAAGATATGATCGTTAACAAAATAAACATTCTTTAAATAATCAAAATGTACATTTAAAATTTGTTCTAACTGTCTCTTTAACAAAGTAACAAATACATATCAAAGAACAAATGAGTATTATTCCAATAACAGACCGACTAAATGTTCCAAGTTTATAACTCGCATCCTCCAATTGTGTATCTATGGCAGGCATATCAGATTGGTCCTTTAAACTCCTGTGGTAAAAACAAATAACTACATGACAAAATTTAGCGATCGTGCAACTTGCTTTCACCAATAAGTTTTTAGTCATTGCGTTGTTGGATCCATATTTTGCAAAAATCCACGCATCTACTATAAATGAAATCATGTTTGTGATCTTCCAAAACCACACACTCCTGTTTTTGGATATCAAAGGGACGCCCTGGAAAATATTAATCACGCGTAATAAGAAATTTAAAAATATACATTTTTGAGAAAGTACATTAGTGGAATAAACGATTAATTACCGATCTATGGGAGTGCAGAAGAGAACCAATGGTCAGGTGGTGAATAGATTTTACTAGAATATAAACAGCAGTCGTACATCCGAACTTCATTAGTGCAGCTTGATACAACAGGCTTTTGGGTCCACAGATTGGTTTTCCAAAATCCAACAAAGAAAAGCATATGGAATCGTTAATATCGGTATCATTTGCTTTGCAATCCAAAAATAAGTCATAGCTTCCACAAAATGCCATAAAGGCTACAATTGCCACAGCAAGTGTCCAGGAGTTAATTAGCTGAAAACAACCAATTGTTTTTTTCATTACGTTCATAAAGTTACAGGAAAATTATGGTTTCAAAATGCATTGTGTGTTTGAGTATACGTACCAGCTGTATATTAGCAGTAATATCCACACTTTCTTTTGATGAAACCCTAGGCAGTCTACTAAACATCTGGTACGTTTTGGTTAGTCAAGAAGTTGCGTTGTCACTTGGTTTGGTTAATTTTAAACTTAATGAATCGAAGAAACCAAATACTTGATTTCTTTTTATATAGAATTGATATGCTGCAAGCACAGCGCAACCGTTCCCAAATGGTTAGCAATTAGCAACTTAATATGTTTGATCTGCAACAGTTGAACAGTTGTAATCTCCGTACTTTGATTTATGCCTATTTGTTTGTTTTATAATCTAGTGACATCGAAAACTGTTATTATCTGAATAAATACTTATTTTATCAACTCACAGTAAAAAAATGTAATCGTAACATGAATATTTTTCAGTACTAAAATGCTTTGTGATTCCGGTTTACATTAAGAAATACTAATCAGTCACACAATTACGATTTACAATTGCGTACTTAAAACTGAGTCCAACAGGTTTTCTTAGACTTTCTAACGAACACAAATGCTTATTTATATCTTTTGCCAAGTGGGTGAATGAATACTTTTCGTAGCACCTTTTAGTATTCACCTGAAGATTTTGCATGCACAACTTGGATAAAAATGAATACAATGGAATACACAGTCAACACTTGGTACTGGTACTTACCTATTAAAACCTTTGTGCACCTAACACTACTACGTTTGAGATTATAATGCTGGTGTAGGTGCAAGTTGTAGTAAAAGGTCAAGCTAAATGCGTGTTAAGATTCTCAAATCCTCATTTAAGAATTCGGAATTCATACGCTGTTCGTGAGAAAAGCAGATTCGAAGTCCAACGGAATATTTTTAAGTTTCAATATTTTCTTTGTTTCCATTGTTCATGGAAAGCTTGTGATTTCGATGTGCTTTTCCTTGAATAGGTACATGATATTTTAAACTTGAACTTATGTACTTTGTACCCAAAGAGGAATGATGATTGTGAAAACGTGACTTCCGTTTTGTAAACGTTTCTTTGTTTCTCTTTGTTAGTGGAAACGTTCTATTTCCGGTGCGATTGTGAGTTCTTTGTAAGGAAGGGTCAACTTCCAATTTCGAAGCACTTTCTTTGTTATTGAATATTTTTGTGCATCCGGTTTAGAGTTCGAATTAGGTTGGAAGTCACGGTATATAAGGAGCTTGTAATTTCTGTATCATCATCAGTCCTCTTGAGGCATCATACCAAGTACGAGAAAGCAATAAATCTCTGAGGTTGTGCCAAGATAGAGAGAAAGTCGGCCTACGGGCTAGAGACACTTAGCAAAGCACCCGCTATTTGTCTATTTTTTGGGAAATAATAAGGTTGAAGTTCCTACATTAATTTGGAATCGTTTGCTATTTATTTTCCATCATCTGGAATAGTTTCACCCAGCATTTAACTGCATTTGGGGTTCCAGAATTGTCTCACATTTAGTGAGTGGTCCTTCGGAAGTATTTTTTACCATCTTATGTTCCAAGTTTGGGGACATACGCCAAACTGCAGTGAAGAAGTTTTTCTATGCATGTGTTTGTGTATTCAATGTTTAAATACCTATAGCTCACACAAAAAATGCGTACTTCAAGCTCGTTGATAGTTGCCTTGTATGAATTAAAAACGTCTTCAAGCATTTTTAAATATTTTCATAATTAGAAAGGTTTTATCCCAAAAACTTACAAAGTTTATGAAGAAACAAATAAACTTTCCCGTGTGGAAATCACTCTGTCGAATTCGACAGGATTCGTCAAGAGCGGCCTGCATGACATATTTATGCATAAACTTATCAGCCGATTTCTGCACAAATTAGTTGCACTAGAGGTAACCATATGTGCAGAAATGTTTCTGCATAAGCAAATAAGGCGATATCTGAAGAACGCTCGTGCATATTTCATTCTGCATAAAAAATCTGGAGAATTCTGCGCAATAATGATGGCCGAACAATTATGCATGCTTAGTTCTTCACAACAAATTAAAAAGCTAATTTTACATGTACATCAATCGGCCCATAATAATAATAGACTGGGTACTAACTTTAATAACTTTATTCGGATTCTTTTAAATTACATAACTCTAGTACATACATCAACTTTCCATCAGATGAAAACGAGCATACAAATTTACATGATTGAACAAGCGACAGCTTAAACACCTTAATACATTCAGATATTCGCACAACCTTTCGAATATTACAAATATTATAAAGCGGAATAGACGTTAACTTCTTTGCAAATATAATTGGGGTGTCATCGCCATCGCTATTGACAATCATAGCCTTAAGAATAATATACAATTCCGATTGAATTTTGATTACAGAATTGCATTGCTTATTTGTATCACACTTGGCAACAGAGAATTTACGATTACGAACAATGAAATATTTAAAAGATAGTCCCTCATTAATATTACTCAAATCTAACTTTCTTAACTTTTCAATTTCCATGTTATTAAACACGTATCTGCGCTTGGCTCCAAGAAATGTTATATCCATGCACTTGACAGCTTTATTACTATATCTTTTCTTCTCAACAAGTGAAGCGAAAAAATGTTTCGCCATATCATTTTTGAAACCGTTTACACCAAGACAACCCAGTTGTTGAGTAATTACAACTTTTCTCAGAATTTGAATGCAAATCTGACTGGTACCGTTAAAATATTTATTTAAAATACCATTCATGTGTTCAAACTGAAACAAGGAATAACACCACAAGGGTCCCCAGTTACGAACACAGTCAGCAGCATGTAAAAGCAAGTGCAAATTAAATGAACATATTTCTTTTCCATACAAAACTCTTTTAGTAGAACCTCAGCATAATCTATATCCTGAAACGAGATCTTGTCAGACATCAAAACGGATATTCCTTGAACAAATTTTGTAAAATGTTTAAGGTAAGCTGGCTTTAGAATGTCTTGTAACACTGGAATACATGCAAGCAACAAGGTTTTCCACTCATTTGCCTTCCAGAAAGCTGTATCCCTTAAGTCTCTTGTTACACGATTGCATTCAAACGGGACCTTGAATTCAACGAATCTGTTACTTATTTGGTCCTGACGGGTTCCAATATAAAAGTCTTTCTCGTGATTCTTTGAGTCCAACCAAACGCTTGTAAACGTTCTCAGCACTCCAAGCAAGCAAGTATGCATGTAGTCAAACACAAAACCGTTGACAATGTTAAATCCATTTAGTGACAGGAAAGGCGACGCTGACTTTACCCCATAACAGTTTGCTTCGTCTTCGTTTTCAATGTTGTTTTGCAGGACTGTAACGTGATGACGGAAATTTTCTTCTGTTCTCTTTCTTTTTCAATGGTAAGTAGCAAGCATACTTAGTAAGCATACTTACCAGCAATTTCTGGTAAGTAGATCCATTTACGCTTTCGCCCATCTTGAAACAATGATTCTCCTTTAATCAAGCACCAAGGGCATCCGTATTGTCCGTTAAACTGTTTAATTCCCTGTAAGGAGCAACGTGCAACAGAGTCCGCAGCAACAATGGGGAACCATACCCTTGACTTATAAGTTTGACCTTTAAACATCCAGGTAATTCCATCGAGTTGCAACGCGTTACATTGTTCCACCAAAGGCTTAAGGAACGTTTCAAAATTTGGTTTCTTACTGCCAAACCATAATCCAACTAAAATCGTGTGTTTGCGACGAAGTTTGTAGTCCAGTTCATTAATTGAGATTAGTATTGGCCATATGCTGAACTTGGAAGAATTAAATATACTGACACCATCTGTGTTAATACTACAACTAAAGTCATGTCTATTTATGCCAAGTTCCTGGTAAGCTCGGCCATCCACAATATCATGGATTTGAGAAGATGACTGATTTTGTCGGTTAGCAAGTTGAACAAGTAAATTTTCTGAAACTGATTGAGTCTCCAAAATCCTGGAAATTGAAGCTTTCACGTCAAATGCTATGAAGAACTTTCCAGATTTCAACAGGTCAACATCTTTTATGTCGGTTTGACAATTCTCACACTCATCGCCTCGTGTCCGAATAGTTGTCTCGCAATTTGGGCAATAAAAGCAGCGATTGGCAATAGAAAAATCCGGTTGAATTTGTTTTTCAAGTAGAAATGGCGATGCAGGAACCGTGACGCCATAAGGCAGATGAAAGTTGACCAAAGTTAGAAGATCGGCCACAGCTTCTTTTGCTAAACGGTGTCTTAAAAGAAACGCATAAATGAGGCGGGTACTCTCTTCTTTTGATATCTTTGACTCTGGAAACAGCAAATCATAGTGTCGTTCTTGGTCCTAAATAAAAATTCATCAATTATGGATTATCTGGATCTCAATACAGAATCAAAAAATAAACTTGTTGCATTTTTTGTGTTTGTTCCTTATAATTCTTACCGTGCTACTGATTGCGCTAAGGTCGCTGTCTGAGAGGCCATCTTCAATTGGATCAGTTGTTTCGGTGGGCTCATTTACATGAGGTAAATCCGGTGCGTCGCCATCACCACCTCCACAAGTTGTGTCATTTCGTTGAGAATCAGCACGATTAAATAGAGGTGTTAGCTTTGTTCTTCGTATCTGTTAAATTCAAACATGTTAATAATTAAAAATTACGTAACACACAATTTAAATTAACTTATTAACTAAATATCATTCAGTACCTGTCGAAATAAGGTTCGCCTAGGGATGGTTGAAGGCGTTCCGGCGGAATTTCGAAAATACTTTTTATATCCACTATGACGCATCTTTGCTAATTATGTGTTGCTAGTACAAAAAAGAAACACATTTTTGAAAATATTATAATGCATTAGGCATGATAATAGCTCTTGTTCATACTGACATTCAGATTGGCAATGAAAAGCTGCAACACACAGCAATATATTCACAGCCAAACCGATACTTGTCATTGAGCAAAGCGCGAACACGTTGTTTTGATTTTATCTTGCTAAAATTACGAGTGTTGAAAGATATTCTCCGTGAACGGATCACTTGATCACGATAATCCTTCTGATTTCAAAACATTTTCTTAGCCGTTCTGGATTATGACTCACATTTTGGTGGAGTGGGTTGGGGAAGACCCAAAACAATTTTCGGTTTGCAAAAAATCCGACATTGCCGATGGGGAGCTGCGAGACTGTGCTAGGGATTTGGTTGGAACAATCGTGTCAATTCAATGGAAGCGTCGGGAATATTCGGGGAAAGTTTTAAGCATAGGTGAGTAATAGTTTTCAAAAGTATTGCATATTTTTTGATTAATTGCAGGTAATTAGTGACTTGGGTTTTTGTTTTTCAGGTGATGAAGAATCATTGGAAAAGCAGGCAGACGATCTCGCAACACAGGAGCACCTGAATGAGATGACTCCGTCAAAACAAGGTAAGATTACACAATAAAATATTTTAAGTTTCTGTTTATTTAAATTTATTTTTAAATTTGTAACCAGCTGACACTAATCCAAAAGAACCTGCTCCAAGGAAGCGGAAACGTCCTCCTAAACATGCTTTATCTGTCTCGTGTACTCCGTCCGTTAGCAGTGTTCCAAATCAACTGACCTCCTCTCCTTCCGGTGGCCAATCTCAGCTCATGACGACCACCCCCTCTCCTGGACCTGCCTTAAGCAAACAACCTGAGCAAACTTCCTCCGTCTCCAGTACGTTGGTATCCAGTAACCCACTTGCGTGCGGATCAGCCAGTACCTCTGATCCCCCGCAGAATCCAGATGTCGAGGAAGATGACAACAGACAGGAAAATGGGGATGTTTACAAAGGTATTTACGACTACTGAGGTGTACATTTTTGTTAAATATTACAATACTTTTTAGCAATTTTGTTTAATTTTCTCAGAAAAGTATAAGAAGTTAAAAGTCAAGTATCGAGATCTGAGGGGCCGTTACAAGGAACTTTTGGCGGAACGAAACTCGGAAGAAATGGTAATTAGAAAAGTTTTATTCACAGTTTATTGAATCAGTTAAATAAGTACTTCATACATTCAATTCAATGTGTTCATTTGAAAGGTCGAATTAATTGATGGCACCGGCTTGCGGATCCAGAGGTGCGATCTTGAAAAAATGAAAGTGGTCTCCAGCAATGTTACTGTGTTAGCAAGAAATTTATTTCGGTATTTCTTCACGCACGATGAACTCTCGTCCCATTCACTCTTTGGTAAGAAGTGCAACGCAAATAGAAACGGAAGTGCTCCGTTGCCTCCAATTGATTCTACTCGGAGAGATGGAATAATTAGTAAGTGAATATCAATACTCCGTTACTGCATACTACAAAATATATCCGCTTATGATTTAAGGTTTTAATTGCTCTGTTTTATTTTTCCACAGACTTTATTTTAAAGGATGCGGGTTTGGAGGGAGCAGAAGTTGTACTGGACAAGGAGAAGGCAGCAAAAAAGAAGTCGTTGAAACGTGATATCACAAAATCCTTGTCGGATTTTCTCCGTGAAGAACATCGCAAGGCGGGTCAAGGACGGTGAAGTCAATTAATTTTGGTCAATGCAAAACTTGTAAAAATGCTTTGTACTTGTTGTCGAATAAAGTATGAATAAACTTTTCTGCAGAAAAATGGGCCAATTTTAGGTATAATTATTTATGCAGAAACAATTGTGCACGAAGTAGTATGCACATAAATAGTATTGTAAGCCATGCATAATATTTTCTTCAGAACCAATTCTTCATAGACTTTTGTGCAGAATTTAAAATGCATAAACGTTTCTTCAGGAAAATGGGCCAATTTTGGACATACATATTGTGCAGAATTCGGTTTGTATTTTATGCAGGAATTTTCTTAATATTTTCACACGGGTTTCAACGAATACTGAATACGACGTAATTTGCTAGATCATACAAACCTGGGTTTACCAATTGCTAATATCGTGTGTATATCGATACCCAGGTAGCAAGTCAGCTAGCATTTGGGTAAAATGTAAAATCACAATTATCATGTTTATGCAAAAAGTAAATTTCGTAGAAGCGATTTCTAATTCCTCGTAGAATAAGTGAATATATATTAAAAACGAAGGACTATCCCAAACAAAAATTTATTTTTTTCTTACAAAAAAATGTTTACTTGTTAACGTAATGGGTTAACGGTTGAAGTTAACTTTTAAAATAAGCTACTAAAGCTAATCCCGATTGCAGCTAATGCCACCTTTTTACTCAAATCTAGCCGTTTATAATTATGTTAGATACAATGTCAACACAACAAAATTTACAAGATTTACAGTTTATGAAATAAACCGTAGCAAAATTTTACTTTAGCACATCTTCAACTTACTTCAACATTCTTACCATCGACCACAGTCACATCTCACAAAGTAGTAAAGTTTTCCATTGTGATTACAATATAAGATTAATATACGATAGATTTTGTGTTATGTCACCGTAATAAACCAATGGGAAAAAATTATTACAGATGATAAGACTGGCAACTACAACATTGGATTGCTTGAAAAATTTGAAATTTGAAAAACCGAAGTTGACTGATGCAACAAATTATTTACATTACAAAATTATGCAGATAAAACAGCCAGGTTTTTAAAATCTATCACCTCTTCTAGTAAAGTAGAACAGTTAATTATAAGTTTGTTTAAGTTATCTGGGTGGAAATTAAACTACGAAATAGTTTTACCGTAAACTGATATTTTATTTTCAAATAAACTAATTTATTTCCAATACAAAATCTACATTTTTAAACGCTAATTCTACTTCTCATTTTGGACTGTATTGAATGTACCGTTCCATGTTCTTCCACTTGGCTGTCATTTCTTCAGTAGCCCACAGAAATGAAAAACATTGCATTGCATTTAAGCTTGGCTAGGCTTGTACCATATATCCTCGGACAAATTTCATTTTGTTTTTACACAAATAAGAAAACCCAAATCAATTGCATTCATTGTTCTAAATTAGAAGCTCAGATGTGTAGATTTTATAAAAAAATATAACTTGGCACTAGCACTTTATTTACCCTAATTTAGCCTAATTTACATGCATTTTTATAACCACATGTCAACATCACGTTATTCCACTTTTTAAAACGTGGGATTTTATCTTCAAACTGGCATTTCTACTGGAACTGAAGATGCCAGCAATGCAGGTGAATACTCTAAAGAGCCATAAGTGGTTAGTTTCTGTAAAGACAGAATAAAGTTACAGGCATTTGATTGTTATGATTTTTTTGAACATCCCGTTTCAGTGCGTCATATATCTACACAAATTAATAAGAGCTCCCATTTCTACATCTTATGTTTCTATGGGTTATGTTATTCCATGCTTGGAAGAACGTTTTCTGCTCTTCTAGACCGTGCATTGCTAATTTGTTGAAACTTTTTGTTTGTACAAACTTTTTGCTAGGTTTTTTACGATGTTAATTTGTCCTGATTTTCGTGATGTTTTCTAAACACGTAGGCAGCATTTTTGCATAGACGGTTGTAATTTAAAAAGAAAGCACTAATTTAGAAGACCAATAAACAGGCTTCAAAACAAGCACTGGATTAATTGCCCAGGTGCTACTGAAAAACTTTCACTGTGTTTGAAACATATGCATTATTTCATGATTTCAACGAAAACAATTGTTTCCTTTTGGAGTATGAGCCAAACAAATATTATAGAAAAGTGAAGGAAGGTTTCTACATACAGAGTCTTGAGGAGAAATTTAAGATGAATAACAACAACGGGAAGAAGTCGAACAGTTTTTGGTGCTCAACACTAGTCAAGTTTTTCAAATCAAATATGGAGAAGAAAATTGAGGAATGGCATATGACAACAGTTTCCAATGAGGATAATACAAATCATCTAATGAGAATTACTGATGCATAAAATATAATATTTAGCAAAAATATTGCACTACAAATTAGTCTGTCAGTTTGATTGTCTGTCAAAACTATAATCTGTCCACTTTTATACATAGTACTAAACGTTAAGTTAAGGTATGCTTAGATTAATTGTTATGAATAGTTGCTTGTAATATGTTACTAATTCTCATGTTGTATCTAGTCGCCCTGAAGAAGATCACAGAAGTGGTCGAAAGCTAGGCAATTAATAAACTCTCTTCCTCAAATATCGTTTCAACTAACTTTATAATATGCATTATTTCTTTAAAAAATCAGTTTGGAAAAATGACAAACTGAGTTGCAAAAAGTCTTAGCATGCGTTACAAAATACGATATGCTGCATAGGTTTAAAACTATTTTTATAATATAGTACACTGTTTGAGCTTTCTTATGATACCCAGGTTGAATAAAAAAAAACTTTAATTTTCTTAGCAAAAAAACAAGCTTATAATTTGTCCGAGGAATTATGATACAAGCCTTACAATCAATTCAATGAATGATTTTTATTTGAACAAACCTTTAGCTCTGTGATAAACTTACTTTAAACCTTCCACATAAAACTGATTCAACTAAATTAGCCATTTTCATCAGAGTAAACTTAAAGGTCAGGTCTGAAATTATGGGAGACAGAGCTTCTTCCAGACCATCTGCTGCCTCTACTACTGTTTTCAATTGTAAAGATTCCAGTGCTAAAAAAGAAATGGAAACATTTTTAGATTACAAGTTCAGCTTTGACTTGGAGTAACAGACGTTTGAAGTGCTTTGATACCTGTTAGCATTCTAATTGTAGGAACTTCATCTTTCAACTTCAGCTCTCCATTGTCCCAGTAATCATTCTCCCGTAGAGCTGTTATCACTGAAATCGGCACTCCAATAAAAACCGAATCCCAGTAGTCAGAGCTTGCAAAGGACTCGCCCCTATCCACGATTAACCGCAAATAATTAAGTTGTCGCATTTCCATGAACAAGTACTTCAAGCCACACTCTTGTGTTTTGCGGATGAAAGATTCAAGGTTAACTCGTAATGTTAGAGGAAAGGATAAATGTACACCTTGCATGGGCTGAATACGAAACGGTAATTAGTTTTCGTAATTCCTTGTTGATTTTCTTTCGTCAAATAACCCAACATTAAAATCTTCTACCGCCTTCAGTGTGTTAGAAGTCCACTTCCGCAACATATCCTGTGTTTGTTGGTAAAGGCCCAAAACTTCTAACTTTGGGAAGCACTTCGAAAGGGATGACCTTCTTCCAATTCCAATCCGTAGCAAGAGATGTAAGTAAGTTTTCTCAATTTCTTCATTATAGGTGTTCTGCCCATTTTCATGACGAAAAGATCGAAGTTTACAGGAAATGGATATTCTGGCATTTTATTATTATTATTCCATTTCTTTGTTAACTGAACGTTTTCAAACGTGTATTTTTGTAGCTCTTTGTCCACGTTCAGTATTTATCATTGTTATTGCAAAAGATGATCATTGTAAAAGTTCAATATTGTGAACTTTGTATTTTGAGATGGCTACTTCCGGTAAAAAGGCTAAGTTTGATTCCAAGGTAAAATTGGACTTTGACAAACGTGCAAATTTTCTTTTGTCTTTCGTTGTGTGGAAAATGATAGTTTTCGTGTAAAACCGGAAACGGTTCGTTTCTTGTCGCTTCATGAAACGTTCATCATGAAACGTTTTCTTTGCCTCATTGTCATTTTGTAATTTTCTAAGTTCGAACCCGGAGTAGCCAGTTTTGATATAAAAAGGGGATGAAAATTGTAAATTGTTATGAGTCCTCTTATATTTTACCTCTTATGTTCCCAGACGCTTGATAAGCCTTGATAACGTATTCTGAGTTGTCGAAGGTGGGAATAAGGCGTCGTCCACTAATGACTTTACTTTAAAAAACCGATTTTTTGAGGGACCCACTGACTTAACATAGGCCGTCACCTTTTAACCCGAGTGACCCGCCGACCCCTAAAAGTGATGTCATTAATGGATGACGCCTAACAGGAAATCGCACAAAGTTGACATGTCTCGGAGGTCCTTCATACAAGGCTGGATATACAGTCAAACTACGAAGATGCTCAGAAAAGCTGAGCATTATTTTTGAAAAAAACCTTCAGAGTAGGAAACATTATCCAGCAACAATGTCAACGTTAACAAATTTGGGAGTTTGTTCCTCGGGGGTCATCCATTTAGAACGTTCGCGATTTTTGGCAGGCACCCATATCTCCAGAGCGTAACTCAGCGTAAAATCATGGAGTCATGCACACATCCAAAACGTAACGTTACGCAACACTGGCTAAAATTTGTTGTTTTGTTTTAAATTTCACATTTGCTGAAATACTAGTACCAAGGATTTTAAAAATTTACTGTGTTTTTGTGAGTATTTATACGTTTAGGCGGTTTCATACGTTTTCTCACTTTTGCTTCAGTGGAAAAACGATGAAAAAATATGTTATCATTTGGGACCGAACGAATAAGATGATATTTTTTGAATTACTTAAAAATGTTGTTACGGAAATTTATATAGTAAGTTTGTGAAGGTATGATGTGGAAGATATTTTAAATGAAATCTTGTTCTCCTAAACGACATTTCTTGTGGTGCAGCATTTAGGAACGTAGTTTTGTTATTGATAGTTTATGTAAGTTTATGTTCGTATTTGTAAGTTGTGCATTCTTTATTTTGTGTAATTTATCTCATTTCACATTTCTTGCGCGCATAAATTTAACTAAATGAATTTCCGCAACTGTAATAAAATGATGCTATTAGGAACACCTAACACCTTGTTTTATAGACTTCATTTGATTCGACCACTTGAAGACTTAACTTGAATTTAAGGGTTCAAGGCGTCACATGAAGTTATGAACACGTTTATAGCGTCTTTGCCAGAGGGAAAAATTGTAAAAGGTACAGAGGCGGTGTGCTGTTTTAGAGGGGATCGGAAAATTTGTGCTGGAGTTGTAGAAGTTCCTCGTTTTCGGGAGAAGTAAAAGATCTGTGAAAGTTTTATGTATAATTAAATTTAGAATCCATAAAAACCAAGCATTAAAATTTAAAATCCACCAAAATAGGCTAAATCAAGAGTAGTAGTAGTGTTAGTAGTTGTAATAGTAGTGCTGTAGTATTAGTAGTAGTAGTAGTGCTATTAGTATTAGTAGTACTAGTAGTGCTAGTAGTATTAGTAGTAGTAGTGCTAGTAATATTAGTAGTAGTCAATGACAAACATTAATCGTCGATTATCAAATTATCATCTACTTTTAGATTAATCGTCTCATTTTAGCCTTTCAAAAGTAGATGAATTTTGGAAAAGAGCCGCTCATTTTTTTGCTTGACTACTACTGGTATCTCGAGCGAAGCGTAACGTTAGGCACCCAGCCATTACAGCAATGCGTAACATTGGCGAACATGAGGCACCCATGCACCAAAAAATGGGCAATTTGAGCGAACGTTCTAAATGGATGACCCCTCGTCAGTACTTCAAAGTTTTCACTAGTCATATGGCATCTCAGTTCCAATTTTGTAATTGACTCAGAAAAGGTAACATATTCAATGCAACGTGGAGCAGGAGTTGTCGGGCTGTAGTAAGGAACCGTGAATGTTTTTAATGAAGGGGTTTCATTTACCAGAGTTTGAATCAAGCTAATAATATTTGCAGAATCCATAAAAGTTAGCTCATTCACCGGCACATTTGGTCCGACCTGTTCGTCTGAAAAAACTGTAGAAAGTTTGTGCATCATAGGTAAATCCAACATATGCAATATTCCAGGTAAAGATCCTCCATTTTCTGGAATTGTCAACGCCAACTCTACTAAACCAGGTCCACACTGACGCAGACATGTCGCCAAACTGTCGTAATTCTCACGACGGAAGAACTCCTCCAAAACATTTAACTTGAAGGTAGGAAAGGGTTCCTTTACTAGTTGCCCCATAACACCCACAAATCTATCCAATAACTTCCCTTCAGAAGCCACAAACGTGGTTCCATTCAAAGAGTTTTCCTTGCTCAGTGTTCTTCCTCATCAGGTTGGTCAACCAATTCTTGTTCACCAGACGCACCCACTTGAGGGTTTTCACACGCGTCTCCGCACTTCCGTCGTGAACGGCATAGTCCAAAATAAATTCAAGTAGCTAAACAAGCAAAAATAAGAATGGGATACTTTTAAAACAATGAATTAGCCCCAAAACCCAACACTAAAACAAAATTATTAATATTTTGCAAAGCTTACCTCGGGAAGACCAAGAACGGCATGGATTGGGGATCCTCTTGGTAAGTCGACTTGTCCGTTGGGGTCTGGAAGTCCTGCTCTTCTTTTGGTTTGCATGCCTTCGCGGGCTACAAGCTCTCGTCTGCTGGCACCTCTTTCCATCATTTGCCACTTAATCTCCGCTGAAAAATATTAAAATCTGTTTAAAATCAGAGCAAAGAGAATTGCAGCTTTAAAATATAGTTATTATATATCACCCACACCTTGACGTAACCAATGATAAGTGTAAAATTCAGAAATCACAAAATATCAATGAAAAAATTAGACCAGCCCAACTTTTTTTCTTTAATAGTCCAACAATAACTTGTTTTTCAATTCGAGTTTCAACTGATCAAAATTGCATTTTTCATGCTGTTTGGTGCAATAAAGTTTTGAATGAAATATCGTTTAATTTAATTATATGAAAATCAAAGTTACGCTTTTCAACAGTATCTGCACAGTAATTATTGTAAGAGATGATGCTGCTATCAAACACGAGAATGATTCTGGTAAAAATAATTACCTTGGCTTGTTTTTTGGTGTTTGTTATGTTGTACAGTCTAGATTTTACTATACAGTATAAATAATAACAATGCCAGCTGAATAAACACTTTCTTTAGCAATTCACAGCAAAAAATGTAGGTGTTGCATGAATATTTTGCAACACTAAAATGATTTGTGATTCCGGTTTGTTGTTGATTTTTGGTTATTTGAGATGTAAGTAATGCATTCAACATACCACGCCCAAAATCATATGCACTCCGTTTGCTTAAACGTGGAGTACAAAAAAAAATTTCTGATACCCTTTAACGAACGAACCTTAAATGTTTATTTATATCTTTTGCCTGGTGTGTGAATGAATACCTTTCGTAGCACTTTTTAGTGTTCACCTGAAAACTTTGCTTGGGTAACAATAACAATGAATAAAAGGGAATATATAGTGTTCCGGAGGATTTGGATTCGAAATGGAAACTCTGGATATTTTATTATAATTTTTCCATTTCTTTTTTAACTGAACGTTTTCAAACCTGTAAAATTCGTAGTTCTGTGTTCACGTTCAGTATTGGCATTGTTATTGTAAAGATGATTATTATCAAAGTTCAATATTATGAACTTTGTATTTTTGTAATGGCTACTTCCGGTAAAAGGTCAGGTTCAATCCAACGTAAAATTGGACTTTGTCGAACGTGCATAATTTCCTTTGTCTTTCTTTGTGCGGAAAATAATAGCTTTTCTTGTAAAACCGGAAACGGTTCGTTTGTCGCTTCATGAAAAGATCATCATGAAACGTTTCTTTGTTACTTGCCATTTTTGTAACTTTCCGAGTTCGAACTCGGAGTAGCCAAGTTTAGTATAAAAAGGGAATGAAAAATGGTAAATTGTCATAAGTCCTCTTGAGGCATCATACCATGCAGAGCAAGCCAAAAACTCTCAAGGTTGAGCCAAGAAAGAGAAGAAAGTCGGTCTTCGGACTAGAGGCACTTAGCAAAGCACCCGCTATTTGTCTATTTTCGGAAAGTAATAAAGTTGAAGTTCCTACATTTATTTTGGGAATCGTTTGCTATTTATTTTCCATCATCTGGAATGGTGCACCCAGCATTCAACTGCATTTGGGGTTCCAGAATTGTCTCACATCGTGTGAGTGGTCCTTCGGAAGTATTTTTTTACCATCTATGTTCCAAGTTTGGGGACATATAGTGAGCCTCGGTGATTTGGGGGCCCCATATTGGGGCTTATCTAGCAAAACCTTTTACACCTAACACTACTGCGTTTGGGATTAAAATACTACTTTGTTTGCTGACCATACAAGTTGTAGCATTTAAACTTTAAAGATAAAAAAGTGTTAAATTTATCATTTCGTCCTCAAAGTTTCCGGATTCATACACCTGCTTGCAGGGAAGAAATTTCTTTATTCGTGGGTGTTCATTGTTTAACTACATCTCAAACAAAACTGCGTACTTAATGATCGTTAAGTAGCTTGCTTCAAGCCCATGTATGAATGAAAGAAAGGTTTCATGCATTTTAAATATTTTGTATTTGTATAATTAGAATGAAGTTATCACTAAAACATACTAGTATATTGGGTTATGAAGAAACGAATATTAAATACGATGTAAATCCCTACACCCTGTATACTTTCATGCATGGCCAAAATTTTACTTTAATACGTACCTATTTATTACTTAATTTGAATGATAAACCAAATGTTGGCGTTTGTTCATGAACTAAGCCCTAAATTAGGGCCCCTAATGTATTCCCAAAGTAGGTCGAAATTCCGGTAAATGCTTACGAAGAAAACGCAAAAGTTTGAAATTAAACATAATAAAAACCGGACTGTACGGAAATTATAAAATCAAGCATTTTAACTGCAATTTTTATAACAAAAGTGAGATTACGAACCTGGTTTCAACATTTTTGATGAAAACAACTTCCAGCAGACCTAAGGTTTTGAATAAATACGAATTTGGCAAACCTCGGTATGTTACGTAATTTTTATGCCGGTCCAAGCAGTGGTCGGCACATAAAGTGGCACACTATCAAACAAAACTTGAATTGTGTGGCTGTATTATGCATTAGTTCCAACTCGTTTTTAATCTAAAAGGTATGTAAAGTCGATCAATGTTGCAAATCAACCCCAAAACTTCATCATTTTAAACATGTAAAGGTACTTTTAGTTAGGTACCTAACGTCCTTTTAAGAAACACGAGAAGTGATACTATTTTTCGCAAAGTGAGAACTACGCTACTACTACTACGCTACTACTACTACGCTACTAGGGAGTTAATTATGACAAATGAGAATATATCAGAGGATAAAATTTCCGGTGAAATTATTTTTATTCAAAACAAGAAGTGTTTATTTTGCATTAGTGGCTTAAGATTCAAGGGTTAGTTGGTGTGTAAGTTGAGGTGTTGGAGTCGTGGCAAAAACCTCAACAATACTCTATTTGAAAAAAACGTCGTCTACACAAAGAGATAACTTTCGTGTAAGAATGTCTACAATGCTAAAACAAACAAGAACCTGCAGATAAATGACTTGTTCATGAATGTGCAGTATTTCCCAATTAATGTCAGCATAGTCTGTTTAGTATAAAAACATATTTATGATCTTACATAAGTAAAGACACCAAAATTGATTTTGTAATATTCGCAGGCTAAATAATCACAATCAAAGACATAACACATCAATTAGTAAAACGGTATGTAAATAAAACTGTAATTCTGCTAAACATAGTAAATAAGAATTATCGCTATCAATAAGAAAAAAATTCTTCACCAAATCAAAACGGACATTTTAAATTTTTTCAAAGTGACTCTTTGAGAAAGTAATAAATATATGACAATAAACTGAATAAGCAAAGGAATATGATTCCAACAACACACTGATTAACCGCACCTGGTTTGTAACTCTGATTCTCAAATTGTGTATCTATGGCAAGCATAGCAGAAGAATCCCTTAAACTCCTGTGGTAAATACTAACAACTATGTGACAAAATATGGCAATCCCGCAAGTTGTTTTCATCAATAAAGGTTGAGCCGAGCCAAAGCGTTCTTGGATCCATATGTTGCAAAAATCCACACTTCTACTAGAACTGAAATCATGTTTGTGATCTTCCAAAACCACAAACACTTGTTTTTGTATATCAGAGGGACGTCCTGGAAAATATTTATAATCCTATATTATATTTTGTTCTGACTATTTCGGGCAAAACTCACAAAATGTCCCCGGTCAATGCTTAACCCCATATTAAATTTCTTCATGCTTAACCCCATGCAAAATCCCTCCATGCTTAACCCCATGTTAATTCCCTCCATGCTTAACCCCATGTTAATTCCCTCCATGCTTAACCCCATGTTAATTCCCTCCATGCTTAACCCCATGTTAATTCCCTCCATGCTTAACCCCATGTTAATTCCCTCCATGCTTAACCCCATGTTAATTCCCTCCATGCTTAACCCCATGTTAATTCCTTCCATGCTTAACCCCATATTAGCTACACGCAATGCAAAACCCCATAATAGCTACACGCAATGCTTAACCCCATATTACCTACACGCAATGCTTAACCACATATAGCTTCACGCAATGCAAAACCCCATAATAGCTACACGCAATGCTTAACCACATATAGCTTCACGCAATGCAAAACCCCATAATAGCTACACGCAATGCTTAACCACATAATAGCTACACGCAATGCAAAACCCCATAATACACGCAATGCTTAACCCCATATTACCTACACGCAATGCTTAACCCCATATTACCTACACGCAATGCTTAACCCCATATTACCTACACGCAATGCTTAACCCCATATTACCTACACGCAATGCTTAACCACATATAGCTGCACGCAATGATTAACCCCATAATAGCTACATGTAATGCTTAACCACATAATAGCTACACGCAATGCAAAACCCCATAATAGCTACATGCAATGCTTAATCCCATATTACCTACACACAATGCTTAACCCCATACTAGCTACACGCAATGCAAAACCCCATAATAGCTACACGCAATGCTTAATCCCATAATAGCTACACGCAATGCTTAATCCCATATTACCTACACGCAATGCTTAATCCCATATTACCTACACGCAATGCTTAATCCCATATTAGCTTCACGCAATACATAACTTTCAATTAGGGGGCGATTTTAAGCAAACCGGGCCACCGGCGCTCGTTATGAAGCATAATTTAACATTTGAAAACAGACACCTTTTAAATGTATACTGATTCTTGTAATGTGCCATACTTTAATAACTTTTTAATTGAGTCATTTATGAAACCGATTTCGGATTGAGGTTGTTCCGGAGGATTTTGGATTCGAAATGGAAAGGCAATGGATTATCTGGATATTTTATTATAAATTTCCATGTCTTTGTTAACTAAACGTTTTCAAACGTGTAATTTCGTTGCTCTTTGTTCATGTTCAGTATTTCGCCTTGTTATTGGTAAGATGGTCATTGTCAAAGTTCAATATTATGAACTTTGTATTTTTGTGATGGCTGCTTCCGGTAAAAGGGTCAAGTTCGATCCAACGTAAAGTTGGACTTCACGTTCACATTTTCCTTTGTCTTTCTTAATGCGGAAAATAGTTGATTTCTTGTGAAACCGGAATAATTTTAGTTCTGTCGCTTTATGAAAAGTTCATCATGAAACGTTTCCTTGTTACTAGCAATTTTGTAATTTTCCAAGTTCGAACCCGGAGTAGCCAACTTGTACTATAAAAAGAAAATGAAAATTGTGAATCATCATCAGTTCTCTCAAAAGCATCATTCCAATTCATACTGTGGTATTTTGGATTGCATTCCAATTGTAAGAAATGACGCTTGTGTGTTTGTGCGTGAACAAAGGAATGTGGCTGAGAGCACCATGAGGTGCCAAGATGTAATTCCCGGCAGTTTGTCTCTGCCTATTGCATGCCAGCACATTCCCAGTTCGCGAATCATTGTAAATTGTTGGCCGTTAGCCTATTTTTCTGTTCTTGTGCTCCGTGCGTGGAGCTTTACTTTTGAGTTGTTCACTTTTCCGGTCAGAAGTAGTCGATAGATTCTGCCTGCGTGCAGCATAATTTTAGTAAGTTGAGAGTTGGTCAAGTGGCAATTGTTACGCTAATCGCCCTTGACATTTTTTTGTAACTTTGAGAAAAATAAAGTTAATAGTTTTGTTTGAAAAGTAAAAGAGACGGTGTAGCTCGCTGAACAATTATTTGCCCATAAACTAGAGAATTTTTAGGGAGATTAGGGATCAGTAGTGCGCACGTCATCACTATCACTGTGGATAGCCACACCAACCGTCAGTCCTGTGATCGAATAGAAGGAATCTTAAAAATAAACGCAGTCAGATAAGCAAAGGCCTGCACTAATAGTAGTTAGTAAAAGGTCCATTCTTTACACCAATTCATACTGCGGCATTTATAGTCAAATGCCAAATTCCAGTTGCATTCATATTGTACTTTCCTATTCTCATGTGGTGTTTAGAGAACATTGCAATGCATCGATTTTGGTACCAAAATAGGAAGTACAATGCCAAAATCAAGAGTTGGATTCTTTTAAACTCTCTAGAGTATGACAATAGGAAAACAGAAATGCAAAGTCTAAACTAGCAACATGTAGAATGCAATTTCATATTTGAATTGGAATACAAATTCAACCAGTTTCCTATTTTGCGTTTATGGTTTTCACAATTTACAATTGAATTCAGTAAAATGCAAAAACAAGCATTTCATGTTGTACTTATACTTGTAATCGGACTCTACAGGGACCTTAAGGTACGTTTTAAAATCTTAAATAAGTGTTCTAATAGCGACAAAGTTTTTCCAACGAGAATAAATCTCGGGAAAAGGAACATAAGACTACATATATTGAGCTCCGCCATCCGCACTTGCTACCATAAAAGTTTTTTTGCAGTGTGGTAGGTTGTCATCGAAATCAATTTGAAACACGTGAAGAATTAAATAATGATTTCAAGTTGTTCCAGATTGGGGGACTTATGGACTTCCAAATTTACAGAGGACTTTCTCCGTTTTCTTAACCGCAACACTTGGAAAAGTTAGTACTGGACAATATTAGATTTTACAATATTGACTAACTTTCTGATTGCCTGGCGTTGCGTACTGAAACACCATTACAATATCAACTGACAAGTGTGCTTTACCTTAAAATTAAAGGTACTTCAATGCTCACTCTGATGAGTTTCCCCAATCTGGAGCATCTCGTTCTGTAAGATTTTGGATTTTCATTCTTATGTCGTTGACTACTGACTATCAGTATTCTTCCCGTTTGTAAAATAGAGCGTATAGACGTCTCCTGGTGTTCCGGAAATCGGAATACAATTTGTATTCCTTTTCCTGCGATTCATGGAATGGATCCGTGTAAACTTCCAAAACTGCAGCATTTTACTGTGCACATGTTGAAAAGCATACCTGTTTTCAGATCATACTAGTATTCATTTTTAGTACAAATCGGGACAGCCTGGAAGTTTTGGAGATGTTTGATTTTCCATTTTTGGAGCCGCACCCCGGCATTCCATGCATTTTTTGTTTTGAAAACTTTTGAAAGAAATTTAAAGTTTCTAAAATGTACACCAAACTTAAAAGTGCTTCATATGGACCTGTTTGCGTTGAAAAGGCAAGACGATTTAAGAAAAGAAATGGATGCATGGGTTGATACAGGAAACAAAGTTTATGGTGTTGTGGTAGCCCAAATAATCAACAAATCAACTGTGGTATAATTGGGGCAGTGGGGCCACAGCTAGAATACATACAAATGAACTGTTTCTTTTCTTCACAAGATTTTAAAAATCTGAGTGAGTGGATGCCCAACTGCAAACATTGTTGCTGGTTCGGGGATCAAAAAATCAAGATGAAGATGTAATAACAGCTTTAGGACCTAGTCTATGCGATTTAGAAAATCTAAAACTGTTTATTCTATAGGCGTGTTGTGACGAAGGACTTCTGACCGATTTAGCGGCCGAAATTGATTTTTGCAAGTGGCACAGTTGAAGGATTTGCGGATTTGTGTTAGTCCTCAGGTAATAGCTAACAGCATATGCAATAATTTTGTGTGCAATAATGCATTGTGATTACTAACCCCGAGTTTTATTTTTAAAATAGTTCTCTGAAAAAATGGAAAGACTACTGAATGAAAAGATTCCAATGGTTCAAATTACAAGAAATTACATTGAAAACAAGGAGCATGAGACTTGGAAGTGCTGCCGGGATTTGGAATTTGTACATTATGTTAGAGACAAGCTTCCAAACATTGTTTGAGGCTAAAATGTTTAATTCAAACTTGCTATACTGTTTACTCATTTATCTGAAATTTCACTGGATTTTTCGACTGTCTTATAAGGTGAATCTACTTGTTTGTAGGTTATGATACAATCCTTTCAGTTTTCACACATGTGAGTTTTTATATCTTGTGTGTTTTTGCAATCAGGTTACAAAAAGATTGCTACTTAAGAAATAAATGAGTTAATAATGGTGTTTTGGCAAGTTATGCACACTTTAAGACGTTGTCATACGGAAAATAAAATTTATTTAATTATGGCTAGCTAAGCTAGCCCAGCTTATAATTATTGCAATTTTTATTAATGTTACCACTTTTTTAATTTAAAGAACAAGCTTAGCCCCATATAATCAACATTATTCTGCAACACAGATTCAAACATAATAAAAAAAAACAAAATAACCATGTTTATAAGAAGTAAGTTTGCCCATAACCAAAAAGTCTATTGTATAATATTATGCAAAAAGTAACATAGCTCTAGCGACTATAAATTTTCGAATTTTTGCAAACCGACACCAGTTAGTTTGGTCTATAAACGGTGTTAGGAAAAAAAGACAAATTATGCAAGTCAAATGGAAATGAGATCGAAGGAAAAAAGGCAAAGAGGAAGATAAGATAAAGAGATAATCTTTTTTGCCCTGGGAAAATCTGCAATCGTCTATAGGATTGACGTTTTTAATTGTGGCGTGTCTCAAAATTCAGTACTCCTTTATCCGGAGTATTTTTCCAGGGATAATTGAGTATTTTGTATTTTAGCTTTACTTTGCATGCGTGATGCGTGCGAGCGGCACCTCTAAAGTTATCTTTCAATAACTTTTAAGTTTAAGGACATTTTGTCCTAAGTTTTTTTTGCAATAAACTTCTTAAAAGTTCCCTTTTAAACTTGCACCAGATTTAAAATCAACCTTTAAAATTGGAGATGTGTAATGGAGACTACAAACAAAATTGTTCCGAAATAAGCCCCATAAGCTTGACCTGCCAAAAGTTTGGGAGAAGACCATTTCAGTGTTTTCTTAAAACATTCTCATGTAACGCTCGTTCAGAAGTGCTATCAACATCAAAAATGGAAAGTAAGCCCGATAGGTATCAAGGCATTTGAAACAGGGTGTTTACTATGGGGCCTTATAGGAACAAAAATTCCCAATTCCTTCATGTCTCGGACACGTTAAGTACTAAGGACGTACTTTAGATAGGGAAACTGTAGAACTTTGGAAGTTCTATCAGAACCGACAATAAATTCGGAAGTCAAAATTTAATCCCTTAGGTTGCAACCACGGTTGCATAGTCCTTTGATGAAATTATTCAAATAAAATATCACAAAAATACTTTTTTATCCCTGGAAAAATACTCCCGGATAAGAGAGTACTGAATATTTTACCTTCCAAGATAAAAATCGTTAATCCCATTTCTCCATAGACGAGAAATTACATGCCTAAGACAAATAGGTAAATAAGACAAAAGGTAAAAATGACAAATGGAGTAGGAAAAAAAGGCAAAATCAGTTTTATCTACTGACAATTATGTTAACAGCGAAAATAAATAAAAAGTTTAAATTTTGACAATGTAATATCCACTTGCGACTCATAAAAATTTATAAATTTACTTTTTGTTACTTTTTCCTCTCTGCCTTTTTTTCCTATTTGGCTTTCTTTCCTCTTTGCCTTTTTTTCCTTCGATCTCATTTTTTGACTAGAAAAATTTGTCTTTTTTTGCAGACACAAAATTTATAAGACGACTTAAAATATATAATATTATGGTGCTGTAAGTGAAATGTACACGTTACAACCGGCAACCTTTTATCAATTTATGTTAAGATTTTGTTCTAATTTTCAAACTTAGTGTTAATTCAATTTTATAAAAGGTATTTACCATTTAGGCTGAATACACGGATTTATGTAAGTCTTTTGCATTTAGCACGGCCAAAATTTTTTAGAAGAATTCTTAGTATATTTTTAAAACCTTGGATAGGCAGGCCTGTAAAACAAATTCATAACCATTAAAATAGGTCATTCAAATCCATATATTAAAAAATTCTTGCTTTCGTGCATTCAGTATGCCCATGAAATTTCGGAATTAATTACGTTCAAGGTGAGCACAGTGGAGGTTATATCAAGTCCAGCATTTTTGAATTCTCTTCTCAAGCAAGTGGTGTACTATTGTTTTATATACCAGACACGCCCTTCAATCCACAGAAAGCCAGCCTCGTAAGTGACCATCCGGCAACCTGAAAACCATTGCTTCAAATTGGGCTGTGCCGCAGCTTCCAGGTATTCCCTTGTCTGCGTTCGAGCTTCGTTCCAAATGCCTATAGGGAAGCGACAGACTATGCCCGTGGCAATTAAATGAAACACATAGTAGAGACAATTTGGCGACAGCTGCTGATCTCAATGTGGTATTTGCCTGCTTCTGATTGTTGATTAGATGCTAAAACCGAACTTTTATAGTCCAAATTACTTAATTAAGCCTTTAAAACTTAGAAGTAAATATTTATACCTTGCCAAATTGTAAAACATTAGACGTTGTAATTAGTATCAGCAACGAAAGATCACAACTAACTGCTAACACACCGGTGTTGCCCTTACCAAACGCATTTTAACCCTGAGATTAGCTAAAGGACAAGGATAACTAATTATTCGGCATTACAAAGATATCCACTCATTTTAGGCTTTACAACAGTGTACGTTAGGGTGGAGGTGTTATTTTGGGATTTTTTCGCTTTAGGAAACATGTTTTCTTTCGTAAAAATTATATTCCAAAACGGTTTAAACTTTTTATTGCTGGACATCAGTTAAAGAGGAGGTGTATGAAAATGTGTCATGTGTGTTTGGATTGTGTCTTCCGCAAACTTCAATCAACAAGGAATCTTAAAGGCTAACACTACAGGAAATCATTCATTGACACAATTTCATAATATGCATGAATCCAGATACCAACCAATTAAGTCATTAACTAAATATAGAAGCATTCGTTGCTGTCAAAGGTAAGTCCAGAACAAGACAAAGCCGGTGGTGCTTGCTGATGTAAAGTAGGATTATCAGGCAAATGTAAGCATTTAGCAGCTTTAGCTTTTTATGTTTGTGAGTTCCGAGGAGTCCAAAACAGACCAGCGACGATCCTAGGGCACTCCTGCGGTGAAATCAGGCTATTCCAAAGGAATTTTCTCACCCAACGCAATCGTTCGTCTGTCTATCCGTAAACGTAAAACACATTGCTGAGTTTCTCCTAGGAGTGCCGTTTTTAAACAAAACAGTGTTTTAAACACCGTTTAAACGTGTTTTTAAACATGTTTATCGTTTTTCTGATAAACAAATTGCCAATAAACAAAACAAAACAAACATGAAAAAAACATTTTTACGAAAAACAAAACAAAAAACACTGTTTAAACATGTTTTTTGCATCTTTTTTTAAACGTGCTGAAACGATGCTTGGGAGCAAAGTTAAGCGTAAAAGGTACACGCCACACAATGAGCCCAGCTCATGTAAAACTAATGCAGCTCATGCTCATGTGAGTCTCAACTGTGAGATTCACCATTGTATCTCCACTTGTTTTGCCGTTGCAGTTCGGAATCGAAATCGCGTTTAAATATAATTAAATTCTTGTTGACGGATTATAATTAAGTACATATAACAAAATTTTACTGCGGTTTGTGCAATTATGAAGTTAATCAAAGTTCGTGTGAGATACGTCGTAAAGTATACTCCGGGGAATATGATATCGGCACATGATGTCACTGCTGTTCCTTTAGCAGGTGCTTCAGCAGTAGGAGCAGGTACCTCAACAGCTTTAGCATGTGCTTCAGCTATAGCTACGGAAGTAAAGGAAAAACCCAAGAGGAAGATCCGGAGGTCAAGCAACTATTCTCACATTCCGTCCGGAACTTCCGGCCACTAAGAATTGGAGGTGTAATCATTGCAGGTATGCTAATTATAATCCTGAAAGAATGGTGCATACTACAAGGTCCGTTTCAACCGTTAAATATCCCGAGATGGATGTTACGTTGTACTCTACATATATTTAATGTCGTTGTCTCATTAAAAGAGTGGTCAAAGAGAATAAACATGCATACGCCTTTACTGATTATAACCGCATTGCCGAATCACACACTGGAGATAACTTTGTGAAGCAATTCCTCCAAGTTCTTGACGGTATCAAGATATGGAACAAGCTTCTCAGTGTAACTACCGATAATACCGGAAATATGGGAACACCTTTCAAAGAACTTTGACAGGGAATACAAAAGGAGACTATACATTGCTCAGTGTGAACCCCTTGAAGCAACGTCAGGTTATAATGCTGGCCACTGCTGCTACGGGAACCGGAAGCGGCAAAGACGAAGCCCCGGAGTCTACATTTCGTTGTAGCCCGCACACTTCTTATCTTTTGCCGATGAGTGGTTATCCCATTGTAGCTTGTTCCATTAAATCCCAAAGGCAAGCTTTTTAAGTGACGACATCTTCTTGATAGATATTAATCAATTCCGACGCAAGTTTCAGCTTTTCATTGATCGGCCATGCAGCTATTTTGCTAATTGCTGTAGTCTGAAATGAGTAATTTTTAGAATAGTGTGGTGTAGAAAATCATGTAATGTTATCTCAATGACACAGTTAAATTAAATACACCGGAAATACACTCCTTAGGTCCAAGCGGTGGTGGAGGGATCCAGGAATGCTCCTCAGGCTTCTTTTTCCATTCTGGTTCTCACAAGTTGATTTTCTTTTACGAATAATGTTAGGTTGAATGAAATGAAGTATGAAATGAAATGTCACTGGGACTTTTATTGGAATGAGATTTGGAAGCAATCGGAATTGTGAAAAAAATGAAACAAGAATACACACAATGAATCAGGGATTATCTGTGCAGAAGCATTCTCTTTGGATAACTTTTAATAAAAAGTTCATGTAGCGGGTATTATATTACGTTTGCATTCCTGCGTTTTCTGAAAACAAAATAAACACTGTTTATTTTGTTTTTTGTTGAAAACAAAACAAAACAAAACAATTTCCAAATAAACAAAACAAAACAGTTTTTTTTAAAAACGTTTCCCGAAAAAACAAAACAAAACAAATGTTTTAAACAGTGTTTAAAAACGGCACTCCTAGTTTCTCCCAATAAACTCTATTTTTCAAAAATTGTATAAGGCCGAAGAGGAAGGTGAAACAGAAAAGAATTGCGCAGTGTTCTTGACAGCGCTTTGGAAACAGTGGGCCAAATGAAATCTTCAGACTTTCTGGATAACCTGTTGAAAATTGATGGGGCTTCTAAACCCTATCATAATTATGCGTCATATTATTATCATAAATACCACATTAAGCTCAACAGCTGTCGCCGACTTGTTTCGACTATGTGTTTCATTTTTTTGCCATGGGCATAGACTGTCGCTTCCCTACGGTCTCCAAACTCCACAGAACTTCCTTCATTTCAAGCTTTCAAAATTTTACTATTTACTTCCTCAGGAGTAAAAATATAGGCCAAACCTATGATATTCGAATACATATTTATAAGTGGGGCGTTTCCAGGCGCTCAACACTTAATGTTTAATGAGTATGGGCGTGCCTAAATTTTTATGCACCAAAAATAAGTCTCATCACACTATTTTTCAAAAAAGGATTCGGATTTCAGGATCAGTGCAACCAGGAAAATTATTCAGTGACAGTTTTAGCTGTTATTCGTCAATTCAATTCAATTTATTATTTTGCAGTATTTAGTGACCAAATACTTACAACGACAAAATGATATACTTGGTCTTGGCAAGGTAGAAAGGAGGATGATGATATTTTTGGGGTTTGAATTCTGCTGCTGCTCAAGATGCTCGGCACATGTCTATCCCAAAATTTTAAAACTGAATCCCTCCGCAAATGCCGAGGCAAAATGGAACACCATCTTTCCAACACACAAAAGCAGCCAATTTTGCATTACGTTATATCATATGTATTTCTACGGAAAATGAATAAATCACAGTACGCCTAAAACTAAACAAATGATCTTTTGTCTGTAGTCGGTTAGTTGTCAGTGTCAGTGCTATTGAGCTGAACTTTTCTGTAAAGTAGTCGTAAGAATTTCTGGCTGCGAGCAGCTAGTTTTTTAGATGTGACTCGTGGCCAAGTTGAATTGTTATGCTAATTCACTTGGCAATAATTGTATTTCTTAAATGAAATCAAGAGATAATTGTTAGAAAAAGATTATTGTTTATTAAGTTATTGTTATTCATTTTTTCCCTTGAAAGTTTAGACTTTTTGGTAGGGAAATAGAGGAATTAAATGCACGTATCATAATCAATGTGGATAGCCACATTAACCGTCAGTCCTGTGATTGAACAAGAAGGAAACTTTGAAATACGCATTCAGATTAGCTAGGCCTGCATTAATAGTAGTTCTTAAAAAGGCTCATTTTTCACATGTGGTGAACCCAGTGCCAGGATCGACGGACAAAAGTTTAATGAATTTTGAAATTTATGGGACAGACCAGAAAACAAGCAGCAGCGATGGATGCAGCCAACAAGAGGTCTAACGGGGGAGAACGGCAATAGGAAAGAGAATTCATCCAGTTAGAAGATCTCACTACTGCGGATCCATTGGACAATCGGGCGGTCACTTTGCAGCTTCAAAAGGTGGATGGGGAGATAACCCGCTTAGATGGAATCCAGTCGAAGTACATCGACGCACGCGACGCATTGTTCCAGGCGGAGGAAGCTACTAGTTTGGATTTTAGGAAAAGGAGATTAGCGTTGGGCGTTAAAGTGTCGGGGATAATGACGCCAGCAGCAGCAACAACGGCTACTACCACCACCACGCTGGAATCGGATGTGAAGTTGCTTAAGAAACTTCCGGAGTTTTCGGGGGACATTAGAAACTGGCTGGAGTTTTGGGCGGGATTCGGTGGAATAGTTTCTAAAAATAACTAGTCAGATACTGACAAGTTTCAGTACCTCCTCCAGGCAATTCCACCAGGATATAAGGCACGGAAGTGCATTGAGGCTTTTCCAGTTTCCTGAAACATCTACCGAAGTGCTGTGGATCTATTGAAGTCTACTTTTGGACGCCCAGACGCTTTAATAAACGTCTATATGAGGAACTTACTTCAGCTTGGATACAGGAACGCATCTTAGAAGACTAGGATGGACATCATGGAGTGGATGCCACAGGTCCTTTCCCAAATACGGAATCTGGAGTCCTTAGGAGTGACAAGCGACAAGTTCGAGGTCGTATTGTATCTCGTGGTGGAGTCGCGTCTTCACAACAATCTGCCGGAAGCATGACAGCGAGACGCAGACTCATGAGAGGAAATTGTGACCAGTAATCAAGGTTTTGACTACTGAGGTCCAAAATAAGATGGACAGGACGCTAGCAAGAATAGATTTGTCTGGTGAACCGGAAACAACGAAGACTGTCAAGGGAAATCAGAATATGGAAGTTCCAACAGCCAGTGCTCTGTTTTGCTGTGAAGCTGGAGGGAAAGGAAAATCCCCGGACCAACAGCAATGTGCTTTTGTGAAGGAAGGAAACACAAACTCCAGCAGTGCAAGATGGCAAAGAAGATGTCCTCAAAGGAAAAGATAGACTCTCTGAGGAAGAGTAAGGCGTGCGTCTGTACATCAAAGTCCATCATTTGACTTTCAATATCTAAAAAAATATTTAAAACAGGTTAGGCAAAGGTATTGGGGTGGACCGGTTCGGTGAACGCGCAAGTAACTTCTAAATTCTCTAAGTATTGAAACGTACGTGCCTCTTTAAAGCAATACGTACTCATCTCGTAGAATGCTTCTACGTTTTAGCCGTTTGCCACTGACTTTTAGCAATATTTTTGTAAATTCTACAACGAATTCATAAAAGTAGAAGAGACAGCTAGAAAATGGGTTTAATCTTATACATATTGGTATAAGTTCTTGCATAAAATCAGGGGGGTGAAAAAAATCGGTACAATTTCTTACGCATTTATCCTCACAAGCATACCCATTACTACTTGTTGGTTCTTCCGGTTCTTCGTCTGACATTTTAGCATCCGGAACATCCGGTATTGAAAATCTTCAAAAGAAGTGTGTAAGTTGGTAGGCACATATAACGAACGACATATACGTATCACCATCGTACTCCACTTTGTCAAATGATGCTATTTGATCACTAGAGTACAACACATATTTGCTTTATGGTATTTTCTTCCCAAGCAAACCCAAACATTGTGAACGGTAGTTCATGTATATGCAGTCAATTCTATCTTCAACAGAAACATTGTCACCCAAATGTTTTGAATGACAGGATACTTCTCTGCATGTTAGCAAAGATATACCACCAATAACACAAGAACTCACAAAGCAAGCCACCGAATTCTCCCTTATTTCCTCATAAGCGCTCTTTGAAGTAAAATGAAGGGCAGCTCATGAAAAACTAGGAAGGGTAAAGTCATAAAGTGGCACTATTCCATATACCGATTTTGTACACTGGGCAAAAGCAATTAGAATACAAGCAAGGCCATACACGTTTGCTTTGAGGTTATACACACCATATTCTTTCAGGTTTGTACATTGCAACGTATTATAAGCATTTAGTGCGTGCTGGTAGTCATCATCACAAAAAGTATTTAGGTTATTATGTCGCAGTATTCAGAATACGTAAGGTGGTTTTTCCATCAGATTTGATTTTGCCTAATCTCACTGCCCTAATATTCTTTTGTTTTTGAGTACTCATAAACACAAATTTCAATATGATTACTCTTTTCAAACACGTCAAATAACTCTTTATCCTGTCTATAACATTCATTTGCATTCTTATAATGCTGATCTTCAACAAGCTTTTCCCATGTACTCTGTCTTTCTAGCATTCGCTTGAAAGCTCGTTTTTCAGATCCCTTACGTTCCGAATAAGTTTTTCCATTCTCATTTTTTATTTTGTGTACATACTCACAAATAGCAATTGCGAATGCAAAGCATTGACCATTTCTCGTTTTACTATTTATAAGACCACCTCTTCGCTTAATTTTTTTAGGTGCAGGGATATAATCCCTCGTGGCTCTAGGTGTGTATGCATATATTTAATAGATAATTTAAGTATCATCTCCATATTCAAACCACTAACCTGATGGGCTAGGAGCTGCGTCAGTACTGCTACATATTCAGCTGCATTCATTATTGCTTCGTGAGTGAATTGTGTGTGTGAAATTCTTAAGGCTGGCGAAGGGTAAGTTTTTTTACGTACGTGTTTGTCTTAGGGGAATGAAACCACATTTCGAAGCTGAGCTTCATTCTATTCCCTCTTTGAAACACCACATATTCGTTTACAAGGGAAGCAAGAGGTGTACGTATATGTTCTATAGTTATATAGTAGTATAAGTTAAACACACATGGCACGTTATATCCTTTCGACATGCCTAATAGCATGGTACCAACTTTAATTTCTCGGCTTGAGGAAATTCTTGATAAAGTGGTAATAGAAGAAAACGGACAACCATTCTTTGCTGATATTAACACGGAGAGCACGTATGATGATTTTGCAAACAGGCAATGGTGGGAAAGCTGTTCCCATACAATAAAAATCGTCTCACTGTGGCCAAAGCTATACCAGTCCAAATTTGCAACTTTAGCTTTCCGTATTTAGAGTGAAGTTCCCCAATATCTTAAACAAATTTAAACTGAACGGGGGTTCCGTACTTGGAATGGACCAAATTCAATTCTTAACTAAGAACAAGTTCAAAAGTTATTCCCTGTTCTAAAAAAACTGTCGAATGCCCCTCCCGAAGTTTATTAGTATTTTCACAAAATTCCCACTTTGCCCCTGCACCAAGATGGAAGAAGACACAGACATGGATCTGTGAGGTAGAAGTAGACGAAACGAAACAAAGCATTGCGACTGTTTCAGCAGTTCGTATGTTTCTTACAGTGTTGCTGGAAAAAACGCTGAACTGCTTGTTTTTTCAAGCAAAAATTTAAAAGCCAATTGCAAGTTGGTCTTATTGATTTCTTCTTGTCTATTAACAGGAAGTTTACCTTTAAACACTCCGAAGTCTGTTCACCCAAATCCATGGAGGAAGTGGATGAGTTGTATACTAAGTTCTTCAACAGCTGCATACCATTCTCCAAAGAAGTTTTTTCCTCCCAGTTGTTTACTTACTTCATTCAAGAGCTGAAGCTCTTGGGGCGCGCAACGGGGTAATCAATAGCGAATTTAAATTTTACATCGTTTATCTATTCAATACATGTATACATTTTTTATTGAGTGTGGCTTTGGTTCTAGCTGCGCTAATGAAGTGCATAAAAGAAGAACAAAGGAAGCAAAGGAGCCATTCGAGATGCACGAAAAGAAAAACAAAGAGAAACTAGCGCAGCAGCAGAAGCAACAGAAAGAAATGGAGGAGGGGGCAACTCGCAGCAACAGCAGGCAGAACAATGCAAATGGAAAAAAGGATGATCGGCGAGGAGTAAGAGGACTTTCCATCTACCCATTCGACGAGATTTATGCAGGGGAAAAGTAATACCGTATGTAGAGACAACCTTACTAGCAACTTACATTGCACGATTCAAGCATTTGCAAGGGGTCACTCCAGGAGTTCACCAATTTCACTTTTGCTTTCCAAGAAGGCAATCTACTGTTTTAAATAACCACAAGTTTCTGAGGGATGCGCAAAGGATGTTCATCAAGCTGTACACATTTATTGGAGGATACGAGCCGCCGAATGGATTCGATACAACTCTGTACATATAATTGGTAAATGAATTAACTGTTTTCTTCTCAGCTTACTTTACGTCCCCAAACTTCCACATTCACATAAGCAATTTTTTTCAACATATTATTTTAACATTTTAATGCTCTGGGTTTTTACCGTGTACAAATGTAATTCATAGAAAAGTTAATGAATGTGAGGATTAGGTTTTACGTAGGTTAGGTTTGCAACATATTGTCATAAAACCTTTCAAATGTAGGTAAAGGCATTAGTATTTTTGGTTCTTGTTTGCTTGTAAATTTTCAGTCCGGCATTTGACAGTCCGGAATGACATTGATTTGAAATTAAAAGCGAGTGGTCTTATATTATGAATCTGTTGAACACATGATCACATTTTTAGTACTGTATTGCGAAGGAAGATATTTCGTCGTCATAGTTATTTAGAATAATGTACACTTACAACTGTATCTGAAATAATATTTTTATTAAGAATTTTAAAAAAATGTTTTTAAGTTAAATAATTATAAAAAACTTAAATTAGTCTTATTTAGGTAAATAAAGTTTGGGGGTATGTGAGATTCTTGTAACATTGCGTTCAGTGAGGCTAAAGATGCCGTTAATGTATAAATAAAAGAACTTTCAGTTTTAACATACACGGAACAAACAGAATTTAAAGCGAACATTTTCACTAGGTTGTTTCATGCTTAAACTTCCCAATTGTTAAACTTTGGGTCCACCTTTAAAATGTAGTAAAAGATTAAATGTTTAGCGTCCAATTGACCTACAATATGATTTGCATTTTGCCTTAGTTTATATTTATAATGATCCTTTAACTTAACCACTGTAGCCAATGAAAAAATTTAAAAAAAATACATGATTAAATTTTACCTTAGAGAATGCATGTAAAGTTTGAGCTCAGTTAAAGAATACTTTATGTAAAATAGGTAGCAGTTTGTAGCCCTTTGATGTATATAGGTACCGTGCACTGTTGTATCTACACAATAAATTGTTTAATTATGATTTTTTACATTCCTCACAATACTTGCAAGATTTTTTAAAATCTCCACGTCGTTTTTAAAAAAATTCGACTGCGTAGAAAAATTTTGAAATGAGGTAGCAGTTTGTAGCCCTTTGATGTATATAGGTACCGTGCACTGTTGTATCTACACAATAAATTGTTTAATTATGATTTTTTACATTCCTCACAATACTTGCAAGATTTTTTAAAATCTCCACGTCGTTTTTAAAAAAATTCGACTGCGTAGAAAAATTTTGAAATGAGGTAGCAGTTTGTAGCCCTTTGATGTATATAGGTACCGTGCACTGTTGTATCTACACAATAAATTGTTTAATTATGATTTTTTACATTCCTCACAATACTTGCAAGATTTTTAAAAATCTCCACGTCGTTTTTAAAAAATTCGACTGCGTAGAAAAATTTTGAAATGAGGTAGCAGTGCATAGTTCCATAATGTATGTAGGTATCTTGTTTTGTCTACGAGGAATTTAAAAGTTTAATTTTTTGAGTACTTGCGTTTTTTCAAGCGGCAATATTAGCACTTAAATGTACTTTAGGCTTAGCGAAAAATTAGCAATTATTTTCTTCAGTAGTTTCAAAAAAGCCAAGATAGGTTCATGATTGGATTGTTTAGAATTTATTTCGGGACAATATTACTAACCACGGCTAAATTTGGTTCATATGTTTTGCAAGATAATTAGCCTAGATTGTAAGCTTTTAGTATCCAGTTGAAAATGTCAATGTCAGGTAATAGGCTTATCAGCCACTAATTTTATTGTTTCAAACCAGGCAACGCACATTGTAATTCAATGTAGTATGATAGAACGTGTGTTTTTGTACCTAGGTGTTTGAAAATTGATTTTAAACATTTTTAAGGTTTGCATGACTAACGTTTTTAATGTGGCTGTTTTAAACTGCCTTAAATTATATAATAAGGCTTTAAGAAAATATTAATTCAAATACGGTGAAAAGTTGAAAATTTAGAAAATCTTTTGTAACTATAACTGAAAGGGTTTGGTTAGAATGTGTCACGAATTAGCTCTTCTAGTGATACAAAGACCTTAGTAATGTAAACCAGATTTTTTTATTTCGTGAAATGTAGTAGTTCTTGTGATGGCACACTAACATCTTTCCAGTATTAAAGTTTCAAAAACCTTAGAGTGTAATTGAGAATTTTCATGTACTCATGGCTACATGTATTTTCATGATACAAACTGGGACATTTTGAGTTTTTACAGATCACCCTAAAATGTATTATGGGTATATATATTTTCGATTGTTGCTTTAACTGAAAACTGCCAATGAGGCATAAAAAGATGTTTATGTCGGATCATTTTAAATCTGACTTGATTATATTTTTGAGATATAAATAATCTTTTAATTTTGGAAATAAATGATGCTCAGGGTTCATCGAATGTTTAAAGGAAGTTTTAAATAGAAACAAAACCGACGTTTCGGCTCAATAAACACGAGCCCTCATCAGGGGAAAGTTTTAATAGAATCTTTGAAGCACAATAAAGACAAAGTGGCTAAAAATTACAAGCTATCGTTTTTAATATAGATATGGTAGCGTTCCAAAATTTGTGAATGTATCCACGACCCCGTTCTTCCTTCCGGTTTATGAGGGGAATGCCATCTTGGATTGCGTTTTGAATGGCTATGCATTCCTTCGTTTCTCTCATGCGTTGTCGGTTTTCTTTTATTATAATTTTGGAGGAATCCCATTTGATATTATGATTTCCACTGTCATCCTTATTATTCAAGACGTGATCGGCTACTGCTGACTGAGGATCACCATTTTTACAATGTCGCTTGTGTTCACTTAGGCGTTCCTTCAAATCCCTTCCAGTTTGACCTATATATGTGTCTCCACAAGAACAGTCCACGGTGTATACTCCAGAGTTTATCGCTGGTGTGGTGTCTTTTAATTGTTGATTTTTGAACTAAACTAGGCGTAATCTTCAATGGATTATCTTGAAATTTTCTGCATGTAGCCTATTATCTTTGCCATTAGCCACGTAATGAGTTTATCCCTCCAGAATATTTACTTTTTCGATTTTTAATATAAATGAAGTTTTACGACTAGGAAAGACCTAAAATGGGAAAAACTTTAGTATACGGGGCAAGTAGTTTTGGGACAAAACCTATATCAATCAAAAGCCCTTGACCTGGGGAGTCGAATGACACCAGTCTCGGGTGGCGCAGATGAGGGGTTCGTCCCCCAGGGGTAATTTTAAAATAGGCTTAAAATGCATGCATTACACGTGTCTCACTTTGCCCCAAACGAACGCGGCGAAAACAAATGGCTTAAAAATAAAAAAAGGCTCATTACAAGTTACAGTAAAGGGCGCGGGCCTCGCCACGGGCCCTGCTCGTCCGCTAGCTGGCTCAATTATAATCAAACATAAGTGAACGTGATGTAGCCAGGTCTATTGTTTTATCCACAGTCGTTGACCACTAACATAAAATTTATGCAGTATGTCTCCAGTTGCAACCTAACCTAAACATACCTAACCTAACTAAAACCTAAAGTTGGAGTCATCTGAGAGAAAGAGATACCTTCCCGCGTTTATGTGGGGTACTGTGAGACACGCTAAATGCATGTAAAAGTGCCTTTTTGGGGCAATTTTAAAATTACCCCTGGGGGACGAACCCCTCATCTGCGCCACCCGAGACTGGTGTCATTCGACTCCCCCGGCCAAGGGCTTTCGATTAGTATACGTTGCAGCGCCTTCGGCGCTGCCCCGTATACTAAAGTATAGCCCTAAAATGTAGCTAGGTTAAACGTATTTTTGCATTAATGATTTGCTTTTTTTTAAATGTTTTATAGAAAATGTGCGCATCTGATCATTAACCATACGCGTTATGGCGAATACGTTACGCGAATGATAATATTCAAGTCATCTAACATTCCGTCATGATAGATTAACTTTTTTGCAAATGATAGCTCTTGGTAATACATGATTGTTCTACTTCTTTAAAACACTTGATGATGCTGAAAACCCTATCTCATGCTACTCAGAAAATGGGGTTGGTGACTTAATTTCCCTGGACAACTCATCCCCGGACTATTTTCCCTGGACAATTTTCCCCTGACTTTGTTTGCCAATTCAGCGACTTTTCCCCGGACAAATTTTACCTACTCAAAATTTCCCTAAGACACATTTTTCCTCGACAATTTTTTCCATATTTTTTAAAAATTTATTTGCAATGAAAAATACACAGTGTGTTTGGTCTTTTTGAAAATAAACCAATTTACAAAGTCAGTAATCAAAATAATCACCCATATTTGTGCTTAGAATTATACAAGATGTTAAGCAAGCATTCAAGTAATGTATCTTAAGACTGCATTGCCAACATTCTGTGGTATAGGCTTACTTCATTCATTAAGCATGTCATATATTTCTTTTGGCTGGTCTTTTTAACCCACTACCAACATCAATAGACTATTCTGGGATTTGTAATGGAGGAAAAAATTGTCGGAGAAAAAATGTCCAGTTTGGGGAAAAATTTGTCGGGGAAAATATGTCCGTTTTGGGGGAAAATCTGTCAGGGGAAAAATGTCCGGTTTGGGGAAAAATTTGTCGAGGAAAAAATGTCCGCAGGAAAAAACATCAAAAGAAATTTTGTCCAGGGAAAATTGTCCGGGGGTGAGTTTACCGGGTGAATCGGGTCCTGTTCCCCAGAAAATGAATATTAATTATGATTTCATTTATGGATTTTGAGCATGCTCACCAAGTTTTCGGAAGTTTAATCTCTATTAATATTAGTATATTTGAAGTTTGACTTGGTTAGTGAATTTGTATTGCCTGGGAGGTGGACAATTTAAAATTGCACAATTAAACTAATTTAAATCCTTAAAACGTATTTAGGGTATGCAAAGTTTAATGTAGATTTTAACAAAGCTATATAATTCCGATAGATAATTTGGCAATTTATACTTTGGTTATTTGGATTAACCACTTTGTCACTAGAATCTTTTGCGATACAATTGATTTTTAATTGTTGCTATTTAACGTGTTAAACACGTAGTTTGGGATTCTTTGAGAATGGAATCTGCATGTCTAATAATATTCTGTTTTAGTGAATTATCTCATGAAGCTGGTAGTTCACACATCAATGTCTAGCGTTTGAACTTACTTCTTTTTTGTAAAGATAAGTGGCTACTTTTCTACTTAATGCATTTGTCACTGAGGATATTGATATTATAGCAGAAGTACTGAAACGAAGAATTTACTTAAATTTTAAACATTCTCGAAACATTGGCTAAATGTTTTTATGAAAAATGGGAAAGGAAATTGGGAAAGGAAACATTACTAATTGTGGTAATGTCTTAATTACGAAAGTATAGTTCCAAAATACTGCAATGTATTGATTGTAAACACAAATTCCCCTGTTAAATTATTCTGCCTAGATTATTTTAAAACTCCAAGTAGTTTGAGTCTTTATTGGGGTATACCGGTGTAGGTAATTGCTTTCGTATCAAAGGTTTGCAAATATTACCTTATTGTCATGAAAGGATACAGTGGTTCCTCTATTGTTTATTCACATTCACATGCATAGGCGTCGTCCACTAATGACGTCACTTTAAAAAACCGATTTTTTGAGTGACCCACTGACCCCTGCCACTATTTTTTAACCTTGCAGGATAGGCCGTCATCTTTTGACCCAAGTGACTCCTTAAAGTGATGTTATTAATGAATGACGCCATACGTTAAACTTTAAAACCTTACCAGTTCCGTTACCTTCCGTCTATGAATTGAAGGAAGTACGTTTCTTCGCCCACCGGTGAAACTGAACTACAATTTGAAAATCCAGCCGAATTATTCTTCAGTTCAATAGTTTCCAATACTGGGATATCTAACACTTGAATTTAAATGAGAACAGTTATTGAGAATGAGATTATTGTTGAGCTATTGGGATTGTGATTGAAATAAACCTTTTTTAGAAATCCTGGGTCAATGCCGTCGTATGTATTAATATTACGTTATCAATTGTATACCAACGGGGTCATACTATATTTTTCATGCTTCATTTAAATATAGAAGATTGTTACGGCTATTAACAACTCATGCTCTAAATCACGCGGGCCGGACCCTGCCTTGTTTAGCTACTGTACTGGTGAAAGATCCTTACTCTCTGCCAAAGTGGTAGAAACAAATGTTAAGCTGGTTTACAAATTTAATCGTAGGAGAAAATATGCTTGGAGGATTTGCAAATACCCAACTTGCGATAGAAGCGCTGTTTTAATAGATGATCACAGTACCTTGTTTCAACTTCTTGTATGTCTCAGCAGATAAGGCGACAAAAGTTGACAATCCGTTTGTATCAATATTTTGTTTGACACCATTATAATGTCTTGTGATTTCTTGGGTAATTAATTATTATATTTCGTATAGAAAGCAGAGTTTAAAATCAGTGGATTTGTTTTGGCACCTTATAAGCGTGCCTTGTTCTATGAAGCATTTTTTGCGCATAGTTACAACGTCCGTGGCACTTCCGGTTTTAGTTATCTCATATACGTACCAAGGTCACATTTCTTCAGAAGCTTTAGTCGTTTCCGTCTTGAAAGCAGTTGGCTACAACGGGGTAGAAATTCTATGGCATCGGACTATAAATCTGATCACATCAAATCAGTAATTATAATAAAATTTAATATAATTAGATGGGCTCAGTGTCAGAAGAGAGGACGGATATGAACGTGTTAGCCAAGGCAGTGGCTGCCAACAAGGCGACATTGGAATCCTTTAAGGATTTACCAAACCAGCTGCGAGTTTTATCTGAGAAGTTATTTGGTCATGCTAATGATGATGAAGAAAATGTGATCCTACCATCCCATGTTTCACCGTCAGATCTGGTGATTGAAGAAGTTGATGATGACTTAGGTCTAAACCAGCTTATGATGGGTATGTAACATGGCGAGTTCGAAAAACCAATACCGAAGTCAAATGGTAATTATTTGATTATTCAATAATGTTAAATAAAATGCTATAACGCATGTTGATGGTAAAAATGCTAATTTGTTTGCATAAAAAAAATTCGGGAAAGGTAGAGGTACTGCCTAAGGATGTAGTGCAAGGTGTGGAATATGGCCATTCTCTTTCGTCAAAAGTAGCACAGGGATTTATAAAAAATTGCGATTGCGAGCCCATTGTCGAAGAATACCGTGACAAACTTAAAAAATGATTGAAAATTCCAAAGAATTGCAAGGTTTTTTAGAGCCCAAACTGAATGCAAATATATAGAGTAACAATCCAACAGCAGCTAAGTTTGAATGTCATTAGGATTGATTAGCTAGAGAAAAATTTTGGATTTGATTGCAAAAGCACTACTTGTCACAATCGCAAATGAAAGAAATCGATGTCACATTGGAAATTTTGAACACCGCAATAGAAGGTTGTAACATATTAAGCAACCAGTGTCAAGATCTGAACAGGCGGCGAAGGCTCTGTGTGAAGCGTTTCATGGGAAACGAGTATCAGTCTGTGTGTTCACGGGATATGCCTCTGTCAGAATGGCTGTTTGGGGACGACCTACCCGAGGCTCCTAAGGCGTCAAAGGCAACTTCAAATGTTATGAATATATTGCCTCTGTCCCCAACCTCGGAACATAAGAAAATGATAAAGCTAAAAAATGAACCACACCCCAGGCAGCAAATGGCTAGTGATCGCTTAAACTAAATCTCTACGATCGTTATGTGCGATATCGTTAGACAATTTCGTAACGAAATCGCGACTCATTTTACAACGAACAGTTTGGATATCGTCGCTAAATAGCAATTTAAAAAATAGCTAAATCGAATAAACGATATCTCATCGATATTACAGCTATGGGTCAATCATATGTTTACATCAATTTTTTCTCAATGAAACTGAAGGGCTCTTTTAGCATTTATTCCGGTTAATAGGTATTAATTTAAATTAATTTTGAAATTTGCGAAAATGGGCCAAACATCTCGAAAGTCGTTACTAGATTTAGGCAAAAGACAAAAATACAGGAAAATTTCTAATGGTCTACGCGCATACCGAAAAACTATAGAAAGAGCAAAAACTGTTCTGTGCCAAAAGTTTAAAGTGTCATCAAATGTGGATCAGGGTACACAAAAAAGTCCAGCGCCAAGTGGACACCAATTAATTCCCGAATATGACAGATCCTCTGGCGAACACACTGCTACGCGATTTGATAGTGACGATGATTCCTTGCCAACCAGTGAAAATCCAGATGATTTTGACCTGAGGCTTAAACGGTGGAGCATTAAACACAAAGTGACCCTGTCAAGCTTATCGGATCTCCTTAAAGTTCTTCGAAAGCACGAATGTCATGAACACCTACCGCAGGATGCAAGGACATTTTTATCCACGCCAACATCTACTCCCATTCGGGACCTGGCTCCAGGTCATTACTGGCACTTCGGACTTACCAAAGGGATTATCATTTTTCTCAAAAATCAGAAGCCACGTGAAACGAGTTTTTGTTGAGGTTCAATGTTGACGGATTGCGTCTTTTTAAATCATCAAATTTGCAATTTTGGCCAATTTTGGCAAACATTCATCAAACCAAATTTATATTTCCTGTTGGAATATATGCAGGTAATGAAAAACCAAAGGATGTCAATGATTTTTTGGAAGAGTTTGTTTCTGAGCTGAATGAAGTTATAGACAATGGAATTGAGCACAATGGAAATCTGTACACATTTTGTATTCATTCATTTGTTTGTTACTCACCGGCACGTGCGTACATTGCATGCATCACTGGCCACACCGGTTACTGTGGCTGCGGAAAGTGCACCGTAAAAGGAAGAAGTTTGGAAAATCGGATTATTTTTACAAAATTACGAGCTCCACTCCGAACCGAAGTTTTCGCAACCGTGAGTAACCCAAGCATCACACAGCCACGAGTTTGCTGGAAAATCTCCCTATGGACATGGTGTCCCAATTTCCATTCGAATATATGCACCTGGTATGCTTGGGTGTCGTTAGGAAACTCATCATGCTGTGGCTGGGCAAACTTGGTAAACCTGGACCATGGAGGCTTTCACGGAAACAGGTGGACAAAATCTCAGAAGCTCACGTAAAGTGCGCACAACACATGCCCATCGAGTTTACGAGAAAGCCGCGCTCCTTGAGAGAAATTGACCGTTGGAAAGCAACTGAGCTCCGCACATTCCTTCTCTACACTGGACCATTTGTGCTTTGCGACCGCGTGAAGGATGAAATCTACGAAAATTTTCTATCGTTGAGTGCAGCAATAAGAATACTTGCCATTCCAAACCAAACCAGTGAATTAATTAATTATGCTGAAAGTTTGCTAGTTTACTTTGTCGAAAAGTTCAAAACAGCTTATGGAATAGTTAACGTATCGTATAACGTACATGGTTTTATACATCTGACATGAGACGTGAGGGAGTTTGGACATTCAGTCAGTTCATTCAGTTCAGTGCGTTTCAGTTTGAAAACTATCTTGGTCAGTTGAAAAGTCTGTTAATCTCAGCGTATCATCCCCTGCAGCAAATACACCGTCGTCTATCTGAGAGAAATTTAATCACGTTAACTGCAAAATATGAGAATCAGACATTTTCCTGTCCATCATCTGGTCAGTCAGCTAGTAGTCAATTTTGCAGTTGTACTTTATTTAAAAAGTTTACTGTGAAGGGCTTCCTCTTGGGAGAAAACTCGTTTATGATTGATTATAAATCACGAATTTATACAATAATTGGAGCTTGTAGGTGTGGTTTGGGAAGCATTTTTTGCGTACAAAGTCAACAGTCAATCATCATTTTTTCTCCAACCGTTAGACTCTACATTGTTAGGGATATATATTGCCGACTCATCCATTGGGACTATCAAAAAAATAAAATTTAGAAAATTGTACTCCAAGTGCATTGCGTTCCCAATTAAAAATAGTGCAAACTTAGCTGTATTTCCAATGCTACCACTAGAATAGGAACATAAAGCCCTTTGCAATTGTTTTCACAAGAGAATGATTATGTGGCGATTGTCAGGAGTGACTGGGTGGAGGATGATGTTGTGGCCTCGCAAAAACTTCAAGAAAGCACTGAAGGATCCCAACCTACCGAAGCGTGAGGAATGTGACCCTTGTCCGGTGGTTGTACTCCAATATTATGGTAGGGCTTTAAACCTTGTACTGTCACTAAGCCTTTTATGCAAGTACTAATTTGGGTTTTTTAAAATTCTTAGACACCCTAAGCGAAGCAAAATCTCAGCTCAATCATGCCACAGTTATATCCGACTCGGACACTGGATGAAACGGGACCACTACTTCTCAAAAGCAGCCTCCCCCTCCGCCCACCACTTCAATTTTCAATTCAAAACTGCCTACATTAGTTAGTAATGAGGCGTTGCTTGGTCAATCTCAAAGTTTGGGTCAGATAGTTGAGAGTCAACCAAGTGTTACGACGCCTGCCTCCTCCAAAAATGGCGTAGGAAGTGTCATTCTTGAGAAAATTTCCCTACAGTCACGGATGGACATGATGGAATCTTTGCTGCACGCTGCAGTAGGCAAATTGGACTCCCTTACAATTAAAGTGGATGAGATGACTGAAATGTTATCTTTGATAACAAATCAGATAGCAGCTTTACAGAATTGCCGTAGTGTGACGTTGGAGCCCACCGGAGGAGACAACTTGAAAAACATTTTTGACTTGCCATTGACGTCCAAGGATCAGCTGGAAAAACTTGTCTCAAGACGAAAATGTGAACACATTATTAAGCTTAATGGCAGTTTTATTGCAAGGTTTTATCGGTTTTAAAATATCAACATCTGATAAATTCTGACTACTGATTGTTTTTAGAAGCGCTTAGAGTTTCACAGCGAAGTCTTTAGCGATTGTAGTCGATTTCCAAGCGATTGTAGCGATTTCTGCTAGCTGGGACACTAATGTGAGACAACTTGTGGAACCCCAAATGCAATTTAATGTTTTGTCAAACTATTCCAGACATTGGAAATAATTACCAAACGATTCCAATAATATTTTAGGAACTTTGACAAATAACGGTTGCTTTCTTTAGTGTCTTTAGTCCGTAGACCGAGTTTTTTTTTCTTTCTTGTCTCAACCACAAGGTCTTTCTTTTTGGGTATGATTGGAATGCAATGCAAATTGGAAACTATAAATGCAGAAGTGGAATTGGAATGCAATACTTTGGCATTGTAAATGTACTTGCAATCGGACTGTACGGGGACCTGTAGGCTTATGGGCTTTCAATTGCACAGTTTTCAAAAAGTAGGCCGTGCACAAGTCGCACTTTTGGATTGTTGTGGGATCAACTCCTTCCATGTTGTGATGACTTTTATAATGCTGGCTCATAATTTCTCTATGAAGGCCTTTTGCTTGGCGAATGAGACAGCTCAGTTTTGAAAACCCAAGTTGGAGCCGATTTTAAGATGATGCCTTTTCTTTCATTGTCAAAGGTACATTTAGCACAACTAAATATCGGTACGGTTTTCTCTGGAACTCCCACTCTAACAGCGTGTTCCGTTTCATGAAGTGCCAAGCCGGGGCGTAGTTAAAAGTTTTGTCACAAAATTTGCATGGAAATTCCCCGTGATTAAGCTGATGTGAGTCTAAATCTTGTTGAAAGCGATTTATTCTGAGCAGCTAGAAATGGGACAAGGAATCTATCCGTTGTTTTTATCACTCTCTTCCTTATAAAATTTTAATCGATGTGTAGTTAGCTTCCAAAATAGTGGAAACTTTTCAACACAAGAAGAACATTGAAGAAAACCAGTTTTGCTACAATCTTCATTTTTGATGCTTTTCCAAAGACTCCCGTCAATCATTTTTGGGGGAGGATGAACAAAAACAAATACATTTACAGTGTTGGGGGTGTTTTGAGAAGGTTAGATCCGGGCAGTTTGAAATACCGGGTTACATGCATTTTATTTTTACAGAAGCAAGGCGAACAGAATGACGTGTGGGAGAGATGATCGAGTGAGCAGCGTGCAAGAAACACTCCAGTACTCTTTCTGGTCCGATAGCGACGAGATTAACGGAACTGAGATTATATCTTCCCACTTTTTGAACTTTGAGCTCGCCGTACATCTCTTTTTTACCAACTTTACACAACGTCTATACTTTTTTGATTGAGAGAATAAGTCGATTTTGATTAGCGATTTTTCTAAATTGCCGTTCTGTTTTTTAAAGAGAGTAGTTTTCTTTGATTAAATTACTGATTTCCTTCATTTTGGTTTGAGTATTTTAATGCGAGAAAGCAAAATAAAAAGTTAAGATTTTTGAGAAGAAGGAAAGAAAAGCTGACCTCCTGTGTAATCATGCGTACTTATGTGAGCACTAATTCGGCACGTTATAATTTTAGAGCATAAAACCGACGGTTAGTTGGTGGATTGCGAACAACTAGCATATACATGAACTATAGTAAAAAGAATAATTAATGACATTCAAAGTGAATTTTCTTTGTAGCTTGTTCTACAAGTATTAGGACTCACGGCTGAACTAGTTTTTTGCAATAAAGTGAATGTAATGATTGGATTCTCGCCCTTCAATGTCCCACTATGGTCCACTGTCCAAGAACCGAGAAATCCTTAAGGGTTTTACAAATCCCCTTTTTTAGGATAAATTGCACCACAAAACTTCCTGGCACACACGCTGATCACGTTATCCCTAATTGCCCGTGTTTGATATGGCAATGCAAGTTTTACCCCCGTCGGAGATTCAGGACCCAACCAAAGTTTCTCCCTTAAAATTAACCCTTAGACAATGCCAGAAAATAAACAATTACTACTGACACTGAGCAATTAATATTTAAGTTAAGGAGATTTTATTTAACAACTAAATAGCAGAATATTTACAGAATTAATTTTAACTTTAATCGAGCTTAGTCTACAGCAACTTATTTTCTCTCAGCAACTTACTGACTACTACTAGCCTACTGAAAGTAATTACTACTCCTTGCTGTCGGTGTGTTCTTTTGCCACCGCAGCAAGCCCGCTTTTTTATCCTATTTTTGCTGTCCGTTGACAGCACGAGATCTTTCCAGACTTACAAACAAAGGAATATACGGAACGCTACATATTTTAAAATTCCTTATCCTAGCTTACTCTATGTCTCTCCACAACATTCCGGCCCCCAAATACGAGGTCACTCGGATTTCTCCATGGTCAAACCCAACGGACACAGCTTGTGAACTCCCCGCTTGAAGATCTTGAAGGCTCCTTTTTCTTTGGACAAGAGATCCGGTACTTTCACCTCCACCACTCTGACGATTCCATCTTCTCCGGGATACGTCTTTATCACAACTCCCCTACTCCAAGTGTTTCGGGGTGACAAATCATCCACTAGCAGCACCAGACTTCCAACCTCGAGGGTGTCTCCGTCCGAATGCCACTTCTGTCGTTTCACCAGATCAGGCAAAACCTCCTTCGTCCAACGTTCCCAGAACCTGTCCAGAAGGAGTTGAGCTCGCCTCCATTGAAGTCTTCTCACCTCGTCACCAGGTTCGTAATCCCCTGGAATGGAGGGCCCCACATCACAAAATCCCCGGAGAAAATGATTCGGAGTTAGCACTTCCGGATCTCCAGCGTCCTCAGAAACGTAGGTCAATGGCCGCGAGTTCACAATGTTTTCAGCTCCTTTAAGAACAGTCAGCAGCGTCTGGTCCCGCGGGTACTTCTCCAACAGCGTCACCTTCAGCACTTTCTTAACAGCTTGTACTAGTCGTTCCCAAGCTCCTCCGAAATGCGGCGAACACGGCGGTGTAAACTGCCACTTGATTTCCTGGAACTTGTCACTTTCCATAATCCGGGACCAGTCGATGGAATCCCAATTCTTTTTCAATTCCGTCTTGGCACCAACAAAATTAGTGCCATTATCACTAAACATGTACTTGACTCGGCCTCGTTGATCCACAAACCGAGAGAATGCCATCAGGAACTCATCCGTGCTAAGACCATAGACCACCTCCAAGTGAACAGCACGAGTCACCATACAGGTAAACAGTGCTACCCAGCGCTTCTCATGATGCCGTCCCACTGTAACCTCCAATGGCCCGAAATAGTCAACACCAGTAAACGTGAACGGGGGTTGACCACTTGACAGCCGGTAATAAGGCAGATCTCCCATCTTTGTCACCATCGGCCGTGTCTTCCTAAAGATGCACATCCTGCATTTTCCGACGACGCGTTGTATTGCTGCTCGTCCTCCAACAATCCAGTAGCGCTCCCTTAGATTGTTCAAAACAGTTGACAATCCCTGATGAGCGTTTCTCTCGTGTTCACGCATGATGACCAGCTCGCTCAGCGCGCCTTTGCTCGGCAGAATTGCAGGGTTTTTCTTCTCGTGGCTGACCTTGGCTGCACCAATCCTCCCTTTCATCCTGATGATCCCATTTTCTAAATACGGAGACAATTTCCACAGGCAACTTTTCTTGCTCAAGCATCCGCGCATCAGTTCCTTCACGTCTTCTGGAAACGCCTTACACTGAGCTTCTCGAACTAGATCCAACTCTCCTTGCCCCATGTCTTCCAGTGAAAGTGAGCATACAGCATTTTCCCTTAGCCACCATCCAAGTCTGTAAACGTACTTTTCAGGATTTTCATCCTTCCCCATTCTTGGCATTTCCGCTTTGTCCTTCAGAGTCCAGGGTGAAGTCACAGTTTCATCTGCGAATTTCGGGAGCTTCGCTTTCCAGAAGTTGTAAGCCGCACGCACGCATCCCGTCACTCTAACAGCACGCGTAAAGGACGAAAACCGTCCAATGTCCACTAAAGACTTGTCATCCTCTGTACCAGTCTCACTGCTTATGGCACAAACAGCTGTCCGGAGTTCCATGTCCTCTTCTGGAACTTTCTCTTTCTTCTTTTCCACGGGCCACTTGTCGTCATTCTCCAGTAGAAATGGTGGTCCTAGAAGCCAAAGAGAATCCGACGCCAAGCTAACTTCCTTTTTCAGCCGAGTTCCCTCATCTGCAACATTTAATGCCGTGGGCACCCATCTCCATTCAGACACACTTGACAATTCGTGAATCCGGCTTATTTTGTTGGCCACGAACTCACGGTATCGCAAAGTCTCCGATCTAAGCCACAGCAGGACGGTACGGGAATCACTCCAAAAGATTCTCCGGTTAATGTTGACTTTGAGCTCGTTACAAATGGTGTGTGCCATTCCAACTCCAATTACAGCAGCCAACAACTCCAGCCGGGGAATGGTCTGTTTCTTATTAGGTGCTACCTTCGTTTTCGCTGCCACAAAAGATAATGACACCGCGGCTCCAATGGTCACCCTCAGGTAACTGGTGCTGGCACAGGCTTCCTCACTAGCGTCAACCATTGTGTGAAGCTCCACAGATGTAGCCAGGTGGATATCCCAACAATAACAACGGGGTATCTTGAGATCCTCCACTTTCTTGAGGTTTTCTATCCAGACCTTCCATTCCTCGTAGACAGGATCCGTCACCTCGTCGTCCCAGTGGATGCCAGTTCTCCATACTTGCTGGAACAAGATCATTCCCTTAATTTTGAAATTAGAAATGAAGCCTAGAGGGTCAAACACCGACATCAGCAAACTGCACATCTCACGCTTTGTCGGTCGTTTTCCTTGCATGATCCGAGGGTCCAGCTTCTGGAAGTTTGTCTTAAAAGTGAAACAGTCTTCTTCCGCGTTCCACCACAACCCCAGCACTCTCTCAGTTGGAATCTCCGACTTGTTTCCAAAGTCCTTTATCCCAACAGCTCGATCTTCCGCTGGAACTGACGAGATCACTTCTTTGCTGTTTGACAACCACTTCCGGGTCATGAAATTTCCAGCTGCATTTACTTCGAAAATTTCTTTCCTCAACCGGATGGCGTCCTCAACCGTCTGGGCGCCGCTGAGGCAGTCATCAACATAAAAATCCTCCGTGATTGCTCTCACCGCTTCCGGAAACTCCTGGAGAAAGTCCTGCGCATTCCTGTTCTTCACGTAGATAGCTGAGGCTGGTGATGAGCATGCTCCAAAGATCAAGACGTGCATTTGAAACGTCTTCATTGCTGCACCGTTTTCATTTAGCTGATCCCTCCAAAGAAAACGCTGAGCATCTCTGTCCTCCTTTCGCACTGCTAAACTGTGGAACATGTCTTCGATGTCACCTTGAATGACATAATTATGACGTCTGAAGTTCCACAAAACTGCTGGTAACGGCCGAATGAGGTCTGGTCCACTCTGAAGATGATCATTCAGGCATGTTCCTTCACTTTTAGAAGCAGCGTTGAATACTAACCTCAACTTCCCGGGTTTGTTGACATTAAAAACTCCAAAGTGAGGTATGTACATTGTTTTGTAACTCTTCACTTTCACTTCCGAAGCGGTTAGTTCCGTGACGTATCCTTTCCTAATGTACTCACTAATCTTGGCATGGTAGATTCCTTTGAATACACTGTCGCGCTGCATTCTTTTCTCATTGGACATGAGTGTGGCCACTGCTTCAGACCTGGATTCCGGTAACTTCACACTTTCGTCTCTCCAGAGCAGCCCACACTCCCACATGTCACCGTTCTTCTTTACAGTTTTATCCAGAATATCCAGAGCTCGCTGGTCCTCCAGTGATCCTTTATTCACGGAATTTATTATTCCAAAAGACTCCACAGAATACGATTCCTTAATGAGGGCTTCCAGTGAATCCATCCCCATGCTCTGGAACAGGTTAGTGGTGGAATCAGCTGATTTCACCGTTTTTCCTCCAAAGACCCATCCCAGGATTGTTCGCTTGGCCATAGGTTCATGCTCCCCTCTTTCCAAAATCTCACGGTGAGCAGTGAGAAAAGGATGATCCTCGCCAACGATGATGCCAACTTTGACATTGCTGAAGGATTCCAGCTTAGCACGTTTGAGGTACGGCCACTTCCTTTTGATTTCCTCCGCATCCTGGGTGTAGCTTTTTAAGCCAACAGACTTCGTGGTCACTGCTTCAGTCACCTTGTGGAACTTGGCATTCGCAAAGTTTGCTGCTACTTCAAATTCCACTTCCTGAGACTCTTCTTTTAGCCGAATACCTCCGACTCCACGGCATCTGTGCTGGAACTTCCTTCCAGTAATTCCCAAATCGTCAGCAAATTCACTATCCAAAAGGGTGACATTGGATCCACTATCCAGTTACGCGTAAATTCTACGTGTGCCCTTTGGTCCACGAATTTTAATCCGCACAATGGAATACGGCTTAGTTGATTTTCCCTGTGTGGCTGCAGAGGTTCCCTCCTCGGATCCTGGATTATCTGCAGCTTCTTTCTTTTCCTCAGGCTTCGCAGCATCCGCTTTCTGGAATTTCCTTCCTCGTGGCTTTCCTTTCCAAGATGAAGCTCCGTGGATTAAGGGATGGTGTTGGGATTTGCAATCTTTCACGTTGCAAACAACGTCGGAGGAACACTCACTCTTGCTGTGTCCCTTGTCCAAACACCGAAAGCAAAGTCCTTTTTCCTTTACTACTTGCACTCGTTCTTCCAGCGGCAACTTCTTGAAGGAAAAACACTTCTGGATTTTGTGGTTGGTCTTGTTGCAGTGGGCACAAGCCTTCTCCTCCTTGTCATCCTCAACAGCAGCACACACCTGCCCCGGCCCCCGTTTGCCTTTACGATGACTGGAAGCTGAACTATCCTCCTGGACCGTGGGCTTCACAAGTCGCACGAGCACCCTCATTTGGTCGTCAATCCAATCACCAAATGATTCCAAATTTTCGGTGCGGGATGGCCGCATCGTAATCCATTTTATCCATTCGCGGGCGTAGGTCATTGGCAGCTTGCTAACTAACTTGTTCAGAACTCCGATATCGTTTAGGCAGCGCTCCTCCTTCATGGCTCGGGCAGTTTCCACCAGCTGCTGTACAACACGGCCATAGAGAACAAAGGACTCTGGTTTGTGGATATCCGGGCTCCTTGCCGCTTCTGCTTTTTTGATGAGAGCCTCGATGATGAGCTCCTTCCTTCCAAAGTTCTGTTCCAGCATCAACATGATCCTCCGAACATTTGCTGGCTCATGCAGTAGTCCGACAACAGCATCTCGAGCATCTCCTTGAAGGGCTTTTCTGAGCCTGATAGCGTTCTGGGATGTATTTACCTTCCCTTCCGGTGTGGTCCTGTCGAATTCCCCTTTAAAAATGGGCCAGTCCTCAGCTTTACCGTTGAAAGTAGGCAAGTCCTTCGGCTTCCACTCCTTGTCTCCTCGAACTTCCTTGAAGACATCTTTCAACGCTTTGGTGAGCTCACTAATGCCACCCGCCTCTGCTGGCACTACTGCTGAATCATGCTGGGGCAACTGAATTGCTTTAGGGAGTATTCCCTCTTTAAACTTCAAAACGCCAGGGAATCCGCTCTTAGCTTGACCATTTCTTTGGGGATAGTAAACGTTGTCCGGAGCCGTCGTCCCAAACAGGTCTTTATGTTGCTCCGTCCACTTCACAGCAGGATTGGATAGCTCCTCCACCGAACTGTCACCCGAATCCTCTTCTTCAATCAGCAGTTTCTTTTTCTCTAATTCCGCCACTTTCTTGTAGCGCTCAGCTTCCCGATCCTTCTTCTTTTTGAGTGTAAGAACTTTAACTTTAAGCTCATTTCTCCGCGCTTCAAGCTCGTCTCTTTTGGCTTGTGCAAGGTCAGTTGAAAGTTGTTCCTGGAGGACCTCCATCTGGGATTCTAACTCGTCGATTTTATCCTCCAGCTCATTGCACACTTTCATGGCCTTTTCTTCACATTCCAGTTCAACATGCTTGATTGACGCGGACGCTGATGAGCGTGCTGTCTTCTTACTTTTTACACTTTTTGTGTAGGTCACTGCCTTAGCTGATGGCGGTTTGGAACACTGCTGCTGCTGTTGCTGCTCTTTAAGCTCGAGAATCCGGTTGACCTCACTTAGCTCGGCGGTGCACTGCTGGAGGAAACGCTTTGCGTTGTTGTACTCCGGGCGAGTCTTCTTCCACAATTCGACTTCCTCTGCGGTCATAGAGTCCTCATCCTTATCTTCAAACTGACTAGCGATGGGCGTGGTCCTTGTCAAGGACTTGTAGCACTCCGCAATGTAGTCCTCCAGCTGCTTCTTGTGGGTCCTCAACTGTTCCGGAGTGTTCTGGTCCAGGTGCACTGTATTCACACGCACCTCCTCCACCGCCACCGGTCTTGAGGTCACATTCTGGAACTCCAGCGATTCTGCCATTTTAAAAAACTAAACTTTGGTTACTCAAACTTGTCCTGATTCCAACTAGGTCCACATAGATTCGGCACCATGTAATGATTGGATTCTCGCCCTTCAATGTCCCACTATGGTCCACTGTCCAAGAACCGAGAAATCCTTAAGGGTTTTACAAATCCCCTTTTTTAGGATAAATTGCACCACAAAACTTCCTGGCACACACGCTGATCACGTTATCCCTAATTGCCCGTGTTTGATATGGCAATGCAAGTTTTACCCCCGTCGGAGATTCAGGACCCAACCAAAGTTTCTCCCTTAAAATTAACCCTTAGACAATGCCAGAAAATAAACAATTACTACTGACACTGAGCAATTAATATTTAAGTTAAGGAGATTTTATTTAACAACTAAATAGCAGAATATTTACAGAATTAATTTTAACTTTAATCGAGCTTAGTCTACAGCAACTTATTTTCTCTCAGCAACTTACTGACTACTACTAGCCTACTGAACGTAATTACTACTCCTTGCTGTCGGTGTGTTCTTTTGCCACCGCAGCAAGCCCGCTTTTTTATCCTATTTTTGCTGTCCGTTGACAGCACGAGATCTTTCCAGACTTACAAACAAAGGAATATACGGAACGCTACATATTTTAAAATTCCTTATCCTAGCTTACTCTATGTCTCTCCACAACAGTGAAACTTAACCTTACAATAACAGGTTCCTAATTTAAGTGGTTGTAAGCCAAAATAATATTTTAATTATCTACTTTTAATTTATTCTGAACCCAACGTCAACATTCTTACAATAATATGTGATTGGAATAAACCTGACAAACAGGATATAGGGAACTTGCGACCATTGTGATCAAAATGTGTAGCCAAAATGCTGAAATTCATTTGTCTAGAAATTCTGCTTCTTTTGATACCCCATATGCCGTGTAGCTTTAAAATGCTTGATCTCTTGATTGAACTATTTCGACTTTAACGGTCAAACGGTTATGCACTTTGATAAAATAACACCAGAATCGTTAATTTGATTAAAAACTGATCTATAATCATGTGCCACATGCTATATGTCACTGGTAAAAATTTTGAAATCGTCGTGACCTTTGACCTTAGAATTGACCTTTTGGAATCATCTGCTGACAGGTTTGAATTATGGTGCTTTTGAAGTGTTTCCAAAAAGAATTTTTCAAAAATCTTGAAAAATGCGGCTTCTGGAGACTTCAAAACATAAAAACCGCCATAACGGCCACACGATTTCGAATTTTGAAAATTTGACACTGGATTCGTTAATTTGGTCAAAAATTGATCTATCGTCATGTGCCGCATGCCATAGGTCGCTTGAGAAAATTTTGAAATCGTCGTGACCTTTTGACCTTAGAATTGACCTTTCAGGCTCATCTTTGAACTCATCCGAGCGAGGATGCTTGTGAACAATATGCAAAAAGAATTTTTCAAAAAAGTTGAAAAATGCGGCTTCTAGAGCATCTACGGACAGACGGACAGACAGCCAGAAGGACCAGACAAAACTAATAACTTGCTTCTTAAGTCGCAAGTTAATAATTGAACCAAACCAGACTCATTAAACAAAAAATAGGAATTTAGATAACACATTGCTGACGTGAAGCGGCATTATGCACAAGCTCAGAAATCTTATCCGCTGACAGCAGGCTCAGTAACCTTTATATTCTCAAGATTAGCAACATCCACGTCTCCTTCAATCAACTTGATCAACTCCGTTCCAAGTCGCGTTACCGTATTAAAATCTCGAACTACATTGGCATTCAGCACAACCCTTTCTCCCAGATAACCCTGAAGCTCATTCTTCATCTCAATAAACATTAATGAATCCACTCCCATTGTCTGTAATAGCAGATCTTCAGGCAGTTTATCTTTGTCATCCCATTTCAACAGATTTCTGAGAATCTTGCAAACGCGAGTTCGTATAAACTCCGCCTTTTCTGGCAAGCTCTTAAGATTTTCATATTCACACCAAAACTGTTCTGAATTGCCAACGGATCCACCCGAGCCTTGTTCCTCACTTCCCAGCTTGAGATATTGCTCGTCAATCACATTTTTCAGTTGTGGCAACAGCTTACTTGCAATGGCAACAGACTCCAAGTTCATCAGGATGGTTTGTGTGCGATGTGATTTCAAACAAAATTCTAAAGCCATTAGAGCCTCTTGGTTGGACATGGGTCTAAATCCCGGAATGTCTTTATCCACAGCAATGCCCACCTCTGACCACTGACCCCAATTGATTGTGGTTGCCCGTTTACCCAAATGTGTTCTTTGATGTGCCAACACGTCTTCAAAACAGTTTGCCGCGGCGTGGTTGCTCTGTCCACTGGTTCCAAGGACGGCCACAATTGACGAAAATATAACAAAGTGCTCCAGAGGCAACGAGCTGGTTACCTTGTCCAGATTATACGTTCCATCGATTTTGGCTGGAAATGTGGAGCACAAGGTTTGCCAAGTGTGCCTTGCCAACAAGTCATCATTTAGTGTTCCAGCAGCGTGCATAACACCTCTTAAGGGAGGCAAGTTCCATTCTTTGCCAATTTTGTTGTGAACCAGGTCATAGCACTGATCATAATTTCCGACATCCAACTGAGCTGTTATAAAGTTAGCCAAACTATTCTTATTCGCTTCAGCAATTTCATTTGCCAGGGTTTCAGAAGGAAGTTGTCGCCCAGCTAGAACTATGTGTTTGGCTCCATGTTTTACCATCCATTTGCCCACCTCCCAACCGATACCACCAAGACCTCCGGTAATCAAATAAGTGCTCTTGGCATTAAAAAGAGGAGTGTATGGAACTATCTCCCCATTTTCCTGTCGTTTTAATTCGGGCATGACGCAAACCACTTTAGTGACATTGTCTGCAGTATTCCAGTACGCATACGCGTCTTGGACGTTTGTTGCGCTAAAGGTGACATGGGAAATTGGTCGAATTATCCCTGTTTCTATTAGCGGTTTCACTTTCTCCAGAGTTTGATAAAATTCGGATGGCGTTATGGAAGATGTGTTAACAAACGTGTAGCTAACATCCGGACGGAGTTGAGCAATTTCTTCCACTGTCCAGTGCTGTAATTTGTGCAGTTGTGCGAACCTTGCTCCTTTGCCAAAATTTCTTAAAAAGTTGGCAAGAATCTTTTCGCTGTTTCGTACACTCAATATTGCTGAGGCACCCTTGCCATTAGTAACCTGACTTATGTTGACTTCAAAGTCTGGACTGGAAATGCTAAATACGTGCTCAACTCCAATACTTCGTAAAAATGCACGCTTTCGTTTGGTACGCTCAGTGCAAATTATTTTGGCCCCGATATGCTGACATAATTGAATAGCACTGATACCCACCTTATCAACAGCATTGTGAATTAGAACAGTGTCATCTTTGGTAACTTTGAGAACGTCCATCACACAATGGACACCTATGCAAGCTGCATTTGGGGAAATGGTACATGCTTCTGTTATTGTCATGTTATCTTGCAAGGGCAGCACACTATCTTCCGATTGCGTAACATGGCTTGGAAGAACCAGGTAAGTAGAGTTCATTCCATAAACCAGGTCACCCACCTTCCATTTTGTAACATTTTCTCCAATCTTGGTCACAACTCCAGTAAAATCGAAGCCGGGATCTTCCGCAGTATTTTTTAGTTCCATATTTGGTCTCAGCACGGAAAGAATATTAATAAAGTTGGGCTCTACAGCGGCTAAAACTTTTACTTCAATGTCATTAGGCTCCAATGTGAAGTCTTCAAGGGGTACAAACCTTACATCCTGGATTGACTGGTTTCCAGGTAACTTCAGTTGAAATCTGGGGTTTGCCATTGGCAAGTCTAAATTGGACATTTGGTATGTGCATGGTTGAAGCTTTCTAATGTGTCTGGTACCTCCACAATAGGCAATCTGTTGTGCGTCCCAGTTCCATAGTTCATATGACAATGACTGTTTTAGCTCATCAGTTTGCTCATTAATATCTCCAATTTCTACTACTTTGCTGGGTAGTTCCGAAAGTTCGTTTTGCAGGCTTCTGGTGAATCCTACCAAAGTGCTGCTAGCGGGATGCCAGAACTCGGTTTTGTCCCAAGTGATTGCTCCTCTGGTAAGCACAATTAGTTTGGGAGGGCTAGTTTGCTTCAAATTCAATAACGCTTTTACCAGATTGAAATACGGTTGCAAAATGTCATCTTGATGTGTCAAGCTTGTGTCTAAGCTCCAATTATAGACAATACCTTCCAAATTGCTGTTTTTGCTAATTGTCACATATTGTATCAAGTCTTGTGCCTCCTGCTCAAATTTCCCAGTGATGGTAACCCGTTCGGTGGTATCATTTGCCAGTTTTCTTATTTTAAACTGTTCTCCACGATCAACCGAAATAATTTGCCTGTCCGCCTTTTCCAATTTGCTAAGTTGGTTCACAATGTATGACGATACGTCGCAATTTTCCGGTTGAAATACAAGCCAGGTATTTATTGGTTTGTAGCAAGCTGTTGTTGGTTTGGAAATATTACGGGTTTTTATGCTGCTAATTAAAGCGTGGTAATTATTTCCGTATGGATAGATAGAAGGAACTTCAAAGCCACATTTTGCTAGTAAGGTGCTCCAAGTTTCCCTCGAAAGAGTACAATGACGAGTGCGAAGATCGTAATCTTCAAACCTCCAATACCTGGAAGGTGATCAAATAGAACAATTCAATAATTCTCATAATCATTCATAAAAATGGATTTTCATAAAATATTGCATTTTACCCTTCCAAGAGGCCAAACAGCAACGTGATGAATCTCGACACTCGAATTGTCTCGTACAAGTGGAACAAACCACCGGGTTTTAGCAGCAAGTTAACATTGTGCAAGGTTACCCTTAAGGCTTTCGTTGCGTGAATTACATCCCCTGCCAAAATCAGATCATAATATTCCGGAATAAAGCCCTGTGTTAAGGGATCTTCCTCAGCGTTAAACTTTTTGAATGTCATAAAATCGCTAAACTTTTTAAACCTTCGTCCTGCATTTTCAAAAAATGCGGAAGAAATATCGGTGTACGTGTATTCAAACGGGATTCCAGATTTGTTGAAAGCATTCAGCATTTCGTGGGTGTAACTTCCAGTACCAGCACCAATTTCTAGAACGCGGAAAACTTGTACAGATTTCTTGGCCAGTTTGGATTTGTAGGTTTGAAGCCAAGAGTTTAGAACGTTATCGGCCAAATCGGGAAATTTGCAAAGTTTTGCGTATTCGATATAAAGTAGTTTAGCAGATGGTGTATACTTGGTGGTATTTTCAGTGGTTTCATCAGGCGGAAATAGATAACCCAGTGCGGGTTGAGTTCCTTTTAGAATCTGAGTAAGATTTTTCCCCATTTCTGTTACAAGCAATGTAGACGGGAATTTCTTTATCAGGTCTGGCAACCAAGTGGGAGAACTCAGCAACTTTTTAATTTCAGCTTGGGAAGGAATTGGATTTGTTACCGTGAAGCTTCCCTTCTTTGTCATAGTTAATACTCCCTCGTCCTCAAGAATTGTTAGAAAATAGTCAAACTGCTTTTTAAACTCTGCATCAATATTCAACTCGGTAAACATGGCATCGCTTTCAAAGCTGGAATTAACTTCCTGTGGAGTCCAGCCACACTCATAAAAGGATTTAAGAATGTACCAGTAAACCAGCTTGTCTAGCTGATCGTTTGTTTCTGTAAAGTCGGGATTTTCATTGCATTTTGGGTAAATGGTTTCTTTGAAGGATATGGAACTTGGCATTGATTCCGTAAGCAGGTTTAGGTCAACTGGATTCTGTGCAAGACCAAGTTCTGGGTGCCATACTTCTTCCCACGTGTCCGGCATTTGGTAATATCTTTCCTGTTGTTTAAGTACCGATTGTACCGTTTTTGCAAAAGTTTCAGCGAATTCAACTTGCTCCATAATAGCCAAGACATTACCATCAGAATCTAACAAGTAGGCGGAATATTCAAGTAGCTTCAACTCTTCACTTCCGTTTTGGTTAGGTACTATTTGAATGTACAGACTTTCTCTTGCAACCGCTTTCCCAACAACGCTTTGCAGTAATGTAAACTGTCCAATTTTAATTGGAATGGAAAGCTTCTTTACAAAACCGACCTTATACTTGAGTAAAATAAGTGATTGCAACAAAGCATCCAGTATAATAGGATGGGCTACATACTTTCCAATTTTCTCTTCCGCATATTTCACTCTGGTGATAATCGCGTTCTCCGATAGTCTCCAAAACATGTCCAGATTCTGAAAATGTTCCCCAAACAGTAGTCCCAGCTCGGCGTATTCTCTGTAAAACTGTGTAAGCAGCTCAATATCCGATTCTGCCGTTTTCTCTGTAGTTTGAATAAACGTTTCTTTAGAGTAGACTGGAGAAAGCTGTTGGTTTGATGCGTCGCAGAAAGATGAAGAAAGTTCTGCTTGGGCATGTACCAGCCAGGAATTTGCACCTTGATTGTCCACCTTACGGTGTATCTTCACAGCATATTTGGCATTGTCCAAGGGATCAACTACGGTTTGAAGTGTGACATTAGTAGACTCTTGAAGCTTTAGGGGGGCTTCTATTCTTAGATTTTGTACTTGTATGGACTGAAAAACTTCAGAATCTTCTGAAGCAGGTTTTGCACCATTTGCGAACATCCAGTTAGCCGCAGAAAGACACATTTCCAAATATCCCGCCCCTGGAAATACAACCGCTTGCCCGATCCGATGATCTTTGATATACGCAACATTCTCAAGTTTAAGCTTCGCATTGTGAAATATCGTGCTTGGTGATGCGTTACTTAAATACAAGCCAGTCAAAGGATGCACACATGTCTCTTCAGTGTCCCTTGGCCAAAAACTTTTTCTTTCGAATGGGTAATGTGGAAGGGACACTTTGTTGCGACTTCTAAACATGTCTAGGCCCTTCCAGTTAATATGCACTCCTTTCAAGTACAGCCTTCCAACCGAGTTTAGAAGTATTTTCCAATCGTTTTCGTCTCGTTTTATGGATGGTAAGCAAAGTGGCAGCTTGCCGCTGTCACTACAGTTTGTCAAGGTAAAAGCGGTTAGCACAGGCTGTGGACCAATTTCAATAAATATTTGACAACCTTGTTTAATGGCTTGGTGGCTAGCCTCAAGGAAGTTAACAGGTTGTCTTGTGTGCCTAACCCAATAATCAGCATTTAGTTCATGACCGCCCTCAATTAACCTGCCGAGCATGCCAGAAATGTATGGAATATGTGGGATGCCTTTATTTGATTGATTTGAAAGTTTGCTGGCAACTTGTCTATATTTTTCCAGCATGGGGTTCATATGATGCGAGTGGATAGCATGACTAGCCTGAAGAACCGTAGATCGAATACGTTGCTCTCTTAAATACTTTGAAAATTGTTCAACCACAGTAGAGTCTCCAGCAACCACAGTCTGCTCAACAGAATTGACTGCAGCGATGTCTAGAACTTTTGTGGGGTTACTTTCATAAAATGCTTCCAGTTGTGCATTAACCAGATTTTGGTCTCCTCTAATTACCAGCATTTTACCTTCCGGAAGGTTGTCAATTAACTGGCTTCTTTCCACTACTAAAGTTAGCGCATCTTCTGGTGTTAAATACCCGGCGCAAACAGCAGCACACCATTCACCCAAGCTATGGCCCAAAACAAAATCTGGTGTAGTGCCCAAACTTTCCCAAAGCTTGTAAAGTGCATATTCTACACAAAATATTGAGGTTTGACTGTAAAGTGTTCTGTTAATGGAGGTGCTTGGCTCATTAGTTCCCCAAAGTACGGTCTTGATGTTAAGGCTATAGTTTGATTGAAGGAACTTGTGACAATAGTCAAAATAGATCCTGAAAACCGGACTGGATTCATAAAGGCTTTTAGCCATTCCTTGGTATTGAGAACCCTGACCTGTGAAAAGGAAGCATATTTTTCCCACTGCGTCTTCTTTTGCAACTCCGCTCTCAAACTTTTTACTTTGTATGGTTTTGGCCAATTCATTCTTGTCCGCTGCTATAACAAAGGCTCTGTGCGAAAAGTCACTGCGTCCAGTGTTTGCCATAAAAGCGATATCTTCAATCCTTTCATTTTCCAGATTTGTTGTAAGCTCTTCGCAATACTGCCCCATTAGATTGTCCAATGCTTCTTTGGATCGTGCTGAGAACTTCAGGATTTGACAACCTCGTTCCTTGACAAAGGCTTCGTCCATGGCTAAAGGTTTTATTGCTTGATCTTGCGGAGCCTCCTCAATAATTACGTGTGCTTCTGTACCTGTCATGCCAAATGAGGTCACCCCTGCAATACGACGTCTGTCCCTACTCTTTTCCCATTTTTTAGGCTCCAGAGGTATAATTGCTGGTATGCAGTCCAAGTCTAGCGCCGGGTTCAAGCGGGTAAAATTTAGATGCGCGGGGATGGTCTCGTGTTGCATTGACAGCACCACTTTCATAATGCCTGCCATACCGGAAGCACTTTCCGAATGACCAATATTAGTTTTAACTGTGCCAATAAGTAGTGGCTCTTTTCTAGCCGGAACACCGTATGCATCTGCGATTGCCCCTATTTCAATTGGATCCCCTACAACGGTCCCGGTTCCATGGGCTTCTATGAAACTAACCTGCTCGGGAAGTACATTTGCATCTGCTAAAGCATTTTTCATCACAAGTGATTCAGTGTACACGGCCGGAGTACCAAAACTGTTTGAAAGTCCTTCCTGGCAAACCGCGGTACCCTTAACAAGAGCCCAAATACGATCTCCGTCTTTGACTGCGTCAGAGTATCTCTTGAGTACTAAAGCCACACAACCTTCAGCTTTGCCGTAACCGTCCGCATCATCTGAAAATGTTTTGCAATGTTCGTCAGGAGAAATGACCATGGACCAGCCTTGCTTTTCGTAAGGTTGTACTAGTAAATTAACTCCGCAAACTATTGCCAAGTTGGTTTCTCCAGTACGTAAACTTTTACAGCCTAAATGAACGGCAGCTAAGGAAGAGCTACATGCCGAGTCTACGGAGATGCCAGGGCCGGTCATACCCAAAAAGAAGGAAATGCGGGCTGCAGAAGTACTTCGATCACCACCCATGTATTGTCTAAACTCCCCGACTTCGTTGGATTTTGCGAGGAGATCTTTATATTGACTTGACCAGGATGCCACGTAGGTTGCTCCGGAAGTATTACGTAAAGTTATGGGATCAATGCCGGCGTCCTCAAGAGCTTCCCAGCATACTTCGTGTGAAACCCTGATATGTGGATCAATGCTCAGGGCGTCATTTGGCGACATTCCTAAAGAGAACAAATGTATTTTGACATATTATGAAAAAGGGATAAGTTTAAAATAAAACTATATGTTTGCACATATTTTGAAATTACCAAAAAATTTAGCATCGATTTCATCAATTGCAGTTTTTAAAAATCCAGCCCTGTAGTTTGCCAGTTCCTTCCAGATTCTTTCACGTGATGCGGGAGGTGCTCTGATGGCATCCTTGCCATTGATTAGAATGTCCCAAAACTCGTTTGGGTTGTTGGAATCAGGAAGCCTCAAACTGGTTCCAACAATGGCAATTGGCTCATTTTCAAGTAGTCTTGTTTGTTCCGCCAGTGTGCATTTGTGGTTTGGGTGTGCCATAAAAGGCTGAACTTCCGTTTTCAGCAAATTAAGCCAATATTTTACGATTAGCTTGCCAAGAAGGCCGTGCTCCGCTTCAAATTTATTTAGAATTTCGGATTCTTTGGTAGGGTAACATGTGGCTGCAAAGTGAACAATGGAAATGTCCTTTTCAAAGGCAAGCAAATAAATTTCGGGTGAAATTTCTACACAGTTTTTGTCCTCCAAGTTCAGAAAACCGTTTTGCAAACGATGTTTCATGTAGGGCAGCATTCCAGTGTAGGCATGTCCATTCTCAGTAAGGCCAGACATAAGGTAATGGAAGTTTTTGAAGGAGGGGCGAAACAAAAAAATGTTGACATTATTTTTTGGCAAAACGAAATCCTGGCTCAACTCCGTATTAAAAATCTCGTCACAATTTTGCAAGACCAAAGAATAGGGCGACAAGTAAACAACTTTTTCCCAAGATCCTAGTGCAATCAAGCCGTAGACTGTTGCAAAATCGTCAATGGATAGCTTCTCCACTTTTTTGTTTAGGTCGAGAATGCAAACCAAATCAAATTCAGAGTACAATAAGTCGCTATAAACGTTTAAAACAATACATAAAATATTTATGGCAAAGGATAAAAACTGGCGCTTTCCGTAAGCTAAAATAAATAATGATTAAATAACCTATAAAAGTAACTACCTTAAAGACGCTGTAACCTTCGGTGAAACTAATACTGCTATCCTACGAGTTGTATGGATCTTCCGTAAAGAACTGCATAGAATGAGGGCCTTTTGGACATCCTCATCAGCAGTTACTGCTGTTAACCAAGCCTGGTTACTGGAACCTGCATTTAATAATTGATTACACATTATAAATAAATGAAAAACAGTTACTGAAAATACAAGAAATGCAGCTTTTAATATTGCTTACCTATCATGTTGTAGATTTGAGGTTAGGTACCACTAGACGTTAAACCACCTGAGCTTGCGTGTACGACTGTAAGATTGTGTAACAAAAACTTGTGTGAGCAAAAATTTATACTGGAAAAATCAGTTTACAGAAATATTGGAAATGTGTAAATTTCTTTGAAAGCTTGACAAACGATTCCAAAGATGTAAGACTGAAAACTGATGCTCTAAGTTAACTTAGTCTCCAGGATAATACGTCTTGTTTTAGCGGTTAAGATCAAATAACAGATAAACCGTAGCGTAGTAAATGTAAGCAATAAGTTTATCCTGTTTCAGTGTCAAAGGCAGACATACATTTATAATATATTTTTATGTTTTTATTTCTTCTTTATTTTATTGTATTTCCTCGTCTCGTCAAATTTAGCAGCAATCAAAGAAATAATAAAACTACCAGATTTCTAAATTGTGTACTTTGTACCATAAAGGTGATCACATAGAAGTGTTTGGCATGCATCTTGATTGTTCTCGAATTTACCTGTATTCCAATGATGGGAATCGAATGTTCATCAACTGACAGTAATAAAACTGATTTATTATGCAAGAAGACCCTATATTCGTTTGATAATGAACTTTAAGTCACGTTAATTTTCCGTTTTTTATCGCGTATTATACGTTTATTAACACAACTCACTTACAAATAAGTTTTCCTTGTACATATAAAAGATGCAGTCGACTGATAAACCAATTGACTATGATTACGACTAATCACTATTTGACTAGAAGCTGGCTAGTTTCATATTCTACACACGACTTTTGAAAACATGCTTTTGTGAGCTCATAATTTGTGAGTCACAAGGATTTCTCACTATATTTTAGATTCAATTTGCTGAATTCATTAGTATATTCATTACAGAGATAAGTAATGCTTGAAGGATAGGACAAGCCTATATCACGACTGTGTATGCTTGACTTTGTTTAGAATCCTCGTTTACTGTTATCGGTTACACGAAAACCCATGCGGACAAGCTTTTTGCATGCTCTGTTGCTCGAAGTCCAGGAAACTGCGCGTTGAATTGTAACAGCAAAGACGATAAATCCACAGCAAGCACAAACGATGGTTTGAAACTCTTTTATTTGAAACATGAAATGAAATTATATCATAATATAAGCCGTAGTATAACGTGGTCGTTGTACTTCACTCATTTCTACGTAAAAATACTTGGCACGAGTCTTTCTCCATCGCCAGACAGCTAGAAAGATGAACCTAATCTTGAGACAGAGGGAGCTGCGAAACATGGCAAGCAATTAACCTTTCGAACTCCAAAAATCTGCAAGTATTCCAACTGGAAAGTTGGACTACTTGCCACAGTTTCTGTTGGAAAGTTGGAGTACTAGCATATTTTGGTGGCAATATAGAAGCTTTTATATTAGAATCTTTTGAGTATCTGGAGGATTCTTTAATTTATCACAATAGAAGCGGAAGGCTGAAGGTAGTTCGACTTTGTGTACAAGTAGCAAACAAAAATTTTTGCTTATGATTTTACAGAAAATTTTCAGGTAATACAATAATTTACAATCTGTGTACAAATTAACAAGCTGTCCCATATCTGCTATAATAACGATATAAAAACCTCGAAAACTAAATCCATCTTCTATAAATCCTTATAGTCAAAATTAACACTTTCCGTTGATATATTTTGTTCTACTTTGGTCAATTGTTTCTTCTTATTTGCTTATTCGAGTGATTGTCAGACGCCAGCAAAAGCTGACCTTGATTTCATCATATTCGAAAAATAACATGTATTACAAATTATACACGGTACTCTATTATTATTGCGCCATGTACATTTTCTCACAGAAGCTTTTAAAATTAATAAAATCTGTCTTACTAGATGCCAAAAATAATGCATTATTATTGTCTAACCTAATATACAGTTGATCATAAAACTAAAATATATACGCTTGTTTTTAGTTTTCATTACAAGTGGTTTCACATGTATAGTGGTTCATCTGGTGTATAGCGTAAATTTTGAACTAAAAGATAACAAATGTTTATTAAAAAGGTGTATCTAGTTGTATCACAAAAACTTTATAACAATCTAAGTAGAATATTGCAAATTATCTGTGTATACAAATACATTTCTATACGAGACAATGAGACATAAACGTCAATCCATAGAGAAGCCACAATCTGTTTAGTTTCACCATTCATAAAGCATGGTTTCCGTAATCTGAAAGTAAATTGAATTGCAAAACAAAGCCATATTATTATTTTTTTACAAAATGTCAAACAGCTTAATATGACACTTTGAACTTACAAAAAAAATCTTCACCTAAACAATAAAGTTTGCAAATGCACATAATAGCAGCGCAAAATGAAAAATCAAATCAGAGTTTAGGTACGGGGTTCGAGGCTCTGAGTCGTCATCCTTTTCATGCAAACTCACAAGTTCCAATTTTGACAGTTCTAAAAATTCAAACCAAAATGCCATGAGTAGTAGAATAAGTTCCAGTCACGGACCTTCTTTTGTACTCCAGGGCAATTAAAATTTAAACAAAAGGATTATGGTGTCATAAAGTATAATTTATGTATTTATTATGCAAATGAGGTTTTGTTCCCGGGCACCCCTGTTTATTTAGGATGATGCTACGCATAATAAGGGACACTTGCACTTTTGAATCCGGTATTGTGTAAATGTTAACTACTGGATTTTTAAAACAAACAACTCTTTCTTCCCATGGAATTTGTGGGGTTTAGACACAAAATTAGACTGCGTAGGGCCCCCAACTTTGCCCCAGAAAATTCCAGAAGGTTCGGATCACAGGATACCCCAAAAAACCAAAAAAACTAAAAAATCCCCCAAAATCCCCAAAGTTTTTTATGCTGCTTTTGCTCTCCTTCTCTGCTTGCTCCGCTTTGCCCACTGCTTCTACCCAACCAAAAATGCCTTTTATGCTGCCAATTTGTAAAATAAATGCAGGAAGGACTTCGGAAACGTCAGGATTTACGAAAAGACACAGAGAGAAATTTATACAACTTTTTAGCAAATTTACAGAGATCTGTAGCCCATGAAAGCTTCAGAGAGAGTACTGGTTTTTAGCCAGTTTACAATAGGTAAAGGGACGTTTTCGTCCAAAAAATGATAAGTAAATTTAGAGTTGATGAGGTGGGCTCCAGGAGTCTTCTTCACTTTTGTCTTATGGCAAATGCCACACAGCAGACAAATTGTGTGACCTTGAATGCTGTGAGGACAGGAACCCTAAACTCTGAGCCATTCGGCTTCACAAAAACTAAGCTCGTACGAGCAAAAAAGAAGGAAAAAGTTTAACAAACTTGTTGGCTCGATGAGCCCAAAATATTTAAAATAATTTTGATAAGGACAATTAGGCAAAGGAGGCGGAATTCCTGACAGAATTCATCCCTTTCTAGAATTCACCTGGAGTTTTAATCTATTAAACAAACAGTTCTTTCTCCCAGCACATTCATGCATTTGTACTTAAATTCAGCTGAGTTTTATTCTTTTTATCATGAATGTAGTTTTATTTTTTGCATTTGTATATAATGCAAACCATTATTATCATGAATGCATTTGCACCTGGAATTTACTTTGTATTATTATCATCGCGCATTGAAACAAAGCATCTCTTCACGCACCATGCGCATTCCTTTTCCAGCAGCTTTACTGTAGCTCATATAGCTTTGTACGCTCAGTGCACCCGGAAAAATGCATCCCTTTCACCAGTTTTATGGTGGGTTGCCTACAGCACACGACACACTGCCTACAGCACACGACACACTGCCTACAGCACACGACACACTGCCTACAGCACACGACACACTGCCTACAGCACACGACACACTGCCTACAGCACACGACACACTGCCTACAGCACACGACACACTGCCTACAGCACACGACACACTGCCTACAGCACACGACACACTGCCTACAGCACACGACACACTGCCTACAGCACACGACACACTGCCTACAGCACACGACACACTGCCTACAGCACACGACACACTGCCTACAGCACACGACACACTGCCTACAGCACACGACACACTGCCTACAGCACACGACACACTGCCTACAGCACACGACACACTGCCTACAGCACACGACACACTGCCTACAGCACACGACACACTGCCTACAGCACACGACACACTGCCTACAGCACACGACACACTGCCTACAGCACACGACACACTGCCTACAGCACACGACACACTGCCTACAGCACACGACACACTGCCTACAGCACACGACACACTGCCTACAGCACACGACACACTGCCTACAGCACACGACACACTGCCTACAGCACACGACACACTGCCTACAGCACACGACACACTGCCTACAGCACACGACACACTGCCTACAGCACACGACACACTGCCTACAGCACACGACACACTGCCTACAGCACACGACACACTGCCTACAGCACACGACACACTGCCTACAGCACACGACACACTGCACACACGGCACACGATCCAGCACACTGCTTACAGCACACGATCCAGCACACTGCCTACAGCACACGATCTAGCACACTGCCTACAGCACTCGATTCAGCACACTGCCTACAGCACACGATCCAGCACACGGCCTACAGCACACGATCCAGCACACTGCCTACAGCACACGATCCAGCACACTGCCTACAGCACACGATCCAGCACACTGCCTACAGCACACGATCCAGCACACTGCCTGCAGCACACGATCTAGCACACTGCCTGCAGCACACGATCCAGCACACTGCCTACAGAACACGATCCAGCACACTGCCTACAGCACACGATCCAGCACACTGCCTACAGCACACGATTCAGCACACTGCCTACAGCACACGATCCAGCACACTGCCTACAGCACACGATCCAGCACACTGCCTACAGCACACGATCCAGCACACTGCCTACAGCACACGATCCAGCACACTGCCTACAGCACACGATCCAGCACACTGCCTACAGCACACGATCCAGCACACACAATCAATTAGGTTGCCCTTTCATTCTTTATACCTCCAAATCAAAAGCATAAGTTTAAAAAAAATGTATTCTAAACAAATAATGGTTTAAAAAGAAACTATATGTGTAACTATTTAATATTTAGCACCTGATGATCATGTTTTGTAGTTTAGAAACTACAATAGAGATATTACTTTGGTTATAATAAAACATATGATATGATAATTACCATAGACTGATGATATAAATGTGTACACATATATGTGTGTGTGGTAACATGCATAATAATTTACTGCCTTTGGGTTTTCTTGGTGACGACGATAATGCAGTGGTAGTGTCTTCTATAATTAGATCTAAAATATGTATAGCCAAATTATACTTGTTATAGAAAGGGTTAACGTAATACATAAAATTTTCTGTAAATGTTACCTACATATGTATGCAAGTACTAGTTGATGATAAAATTCAATTAAAGTACATTTTCGATGTAGAGGCATCTAAAGTGGAGGGTTTCTTTATGGAAATGGGCCTTTGAATGAAGTTGCAACATATTAAAAAAGCAAAATTTGGGTACTATAGAACTATTTTAATCAAATAATAATACATACATTTTTAAAAAGCACCCGTGTGGTTTTTAGAAGAAGTACAATTATATGCAATTAAACTTCAACTCTTCTATTTCTATATCTCATATGAATGTTTTTGTAGATTTTAGGTTTTGTAATTACTAATGGCAAGGATCGATCGTAAACAAATCCTGATACTCCCATTCCGGCTTCATTTAATTTCCTCTCCAGAAACGAACTATTGGAGCTAATCAGTGTAATAAAAACTTGATGTGACGCCATGGTACGTAACATGTACGAGAAGTAATGTTCTTGAAAAATTATATTGCGATTCTGAAGATTTAAAAAATCAGTTTATAAACCATGATTGTATTTTAGAGATAAAATTTAACTTAAAACCCAAACATTAAATACGGATTGGCGCACCTCTCCAACCACGTGCGAAATGTTTTTGTCCAAATTGCTCGATAAATTCCATTTCTTAAGTACTCGTAAGTTAGATTAATATCCTTGTCAACAAGAAGGTGCATGGTGTTATTATTTTGCAAATGTTGATGGGCTTGATATGGTCCTAAAAACACGGAAGACTTTCTCAAGACCGAAGTAAGAAAAATGAAATCTGTTAAAAAAGAATGTCATTACGCTACGATCCTTCTAATACTGAAAAAATGTATTACAGTTAGTTTTAAGATGAAGACACTTACAGGCGTACCTAAAAGTATGTGGTCCATAACGCCCACATTCACACAACTGGTCATTTGCAAAGATGTGATTATTCCACTCCTAAAATACAATACAAGCCAATGCATAAGGCTTTAAATTTATAGATAATATTGTAGAACCATTTGAAATACCTGTAAATCCTCTAAGCTTTCATTCAATGGTTTCTTAAGTAGCAGTTTACCGCAATACCTAGCAAAATAAAAAATGAAAAAATAAATAACCTTTTAAAAACATTTAGCATATTAGTGTTTTACGTGTTTGAAATTCTGAACGCAGATCCCGCTGAAAACGAAAGAAAACAAACATTAAAACTAGAAAACGAAGAAATTGAAAATGAAGACAAGCATGTTTAACTTCAAAACATAAATATTACTTTTGACATAAGCTTGATATTCAGAAACCGGCGTGAAAGGTGTAAGGTACCCACGAGTTAATTGCGTGATCTCATTAGCTACCATTACACTAAACAACGCAATTGGACCGACCGACATTTTGCCAAAAAACCTGAGGTATGTAACTTCAAAAATCACTCGTATTTCTTATGTGTGATTCCAAGTAAAAACGAATTTGCCACGGTTAAAACAGCCTTTCTTTTTGAACTTGTATCTTTTCTTCTCTCCAAATTGAATGCAAAACAGTTTGATGACTAATAATCAAGATTTAATCATTGTGTTGGGTAATCGTATTTAACACTGAAAACTATATACCGATTGGGAAAGAATTTTAACAGCATAACAACTGCTACGCTGAAAATCTATTTATAACTCATGAATTCAAATCCATACGGTAAAAAATTTGAATCCAAGGTTTTCTATAAATAAATCTGAACCAAGAATGTGTGCTACAGAATTTTGTTCATGCACCATTTACTACTATTTCTTCTAGTGTTGTTGTGAGATAAATCGCAACACCAGTAAGCAGAAAAGTTACGTACAATCAATGGAATTCTGCACATAAAAATGACTTTTGTACTTAGAAGCCAAAGCGTGATTTCTGTGATTTCCATAATTATATGGATTATATGTAAAATAAAATGTAGGAAAATGCAACGAGTGTAGAGATACGATTTATTAAAATCCAACCCAACGTTTCGATCCAATCTTGAATCCTCATCAGGGGTATTTTAAAAGCAAAATGATTCCCAAATTATAAGTAACTCACAAAAGCTAATATCATAATCACAAATAGTTATATTTCCAGATAATTAATTATTTCCCTGTGTTCATTCCTATAAGGTCTTGGTGATTTCCAATTTATAGTTGATATATTTGGTCCAGTATTTCAGAGTAACAAACAGGAAGTTTCTTACTTGGTATTTCATGTTTCCTGTTCATCAATTCTTTACCTTCGCGTATTGCCTTTTGTATGTATACGCTTTCTTTGATGTGTCTTTGGTAAGGTCGAATTGATTATATGGATTGCATTAATCTCTAAAGCCAACTTTCAAATTCTGCTGGAAAGTTCAAGTAGTTTCAAATCTTAAATTTTTATCAATTGACTTTTCATTTAAAGCATACATTATTTCGGGTATTTGGGTGTAAAAGATTCAAAGCAACCTACAAGCTTGTAATTATCTTTCAGGTTTGTTTGATTGGAAAATTGATTTGAAGGATACAGATTTATTTGATTCTGAATGGGAAATGTTTAAATACATAGCTGTTAAACTCCTGCTTATCAATATCATCAACGTGAAGTCTGGCAGCATTTCTGCATATTTCAGGGTAAGCCTTTGAACTTGAACATATATGAACTTGTATATTATGTGATCATGACAAAAACGTTTGCAAACAAATTTGCATGAAACAAATTATTGCAGAACATCCTTAGGATTTCTCTTCATACCTTACTCATTATTTCCTGGTTTGGAATGAAATTTACAATTGTTGTTTACATGCAAATCGTCTGTTACAAATATGTGAACCGTTTGAAATCAACAGTAGCGTTGTATTTGTATGCAACACTCTCCACTGTGGTTATCTGGCATTGGGTAATTAATATTTAAAGTGTCATATTCCCAGTGAACTTAATATTTTCTACTTCTTACAAATAGTTGAAAGAGGAGGCACCGAGAGTTACTACCTTCATATTTTAATGAGCTTGACAACATTACGAGGAATAAGCTACTGCATAAATTCACAAACACTGACAATGAGGTGGAACGATTGTTTTTTTCAATATATGACCTACACTCCTTTCTTATTTTATGGTCCCTTTGTAAGTTATCACGAGTTTTGTAGGTAATGAAAACAAGAAAGAAGCTTTACTAAAAATGCGTGTATTTATACAGATTCGGTTATTAACATACATGACATTTCCTCACAAAAATTTGCAGTAAATATGACGAAAAAATGCAACCAAGACCCCAAGTTCTACAGGAGATAGTAAAAGTCGGTGTCATTTCCATTTTAACTGAATCTCTGTCCTATGTTATACCGTTCAGAACTTTGTCTGCTTTCTTGCAATTACACAAATACGTATGTATGTATGTAAAGTATGTGGTGCTTTGGTGGGTGCCTGTTTTGGAATGGTAATTAGTGCATACTTTGTTCAGTTTTCCGTTATAAGTGAGATGCTGCACTAAATCAATCATAAAATTTTACTAGGTGTTTTTTCTACCTGAAGTATCGTGTATTTTACGGCTTTGCAATTGCATTAGGTGATCCTCGCTTACCCACACCATCACTGCCATGCTGCACGGCGTATATGTGCAGGTACGTTACAAAGAGAAAGTTATCTAATAGACGAACAAGCGACGCATGAACTTTGGAATTTAATGCAAAATGTAAATTTGCTTAGCTATCCGAGCCTTTTCAAGCGATTTGATTGTGGAATGTACCAATTTTTGAAAACGTAAACGTATTGATAAATTATGTATTAGTATAAAGACACTGCCTTAATTTGTCATCTAATTTGTAGATACGTGTTTGGGATTTCGCTTCAGTTTGCCAATAACTTTGAATCCAAAATACTGTTTCCTTTTCGTTCTTATGTGGCACGGAATGACGTTCCCTAATTTTCTATGGTGCTTTATAAACTTATTGGAGGGGTTTGAAAGGCAAATGGAATTGTGGCTTTCTAAAAACGTGAGTTGAAATGTACTACCCATATTTAATTTATTTATCATTATTTCTATTACCGATTTGGTATATTGCAGTGGATGGCTAGATGCGAGTTTCAATGGAAAAAATGTTTTAAACGCATATGTTATGTGCCTATTTTGGGTTATCTATAATTGGAAATTCAATAGTATGCTCAGATTTGGAAATGACCATTTGGTTTGCAAGTAATATGTATGCAAGAGGTAATCAATTAGATGTGTCTATCAATGGTAAATGGTCATGCATATAAACAAAATTATCATTTGATTAATCAAACCTGTTTGCATGCTATTTTTAACAAATTATTTAGGTAATATATTATGCATCTCAAGTTTTTTGTTGTCTGGGATAATAGCTGGAATGAACATAGAAAATCCAACATAAAACACATCCTTACAAGCATCATTGTGCAAATTTTGATTTATTGTTCTAATTTTGGTTATTAAAGAATAAAGAACAGACAAGAATTTATTAAATTTTTAAATTTATTACTATTAGAACTAAGTATGTAATTGGGAGAAAAAGTATATAGAAATGAAGGACTACAGTTAAAGCGAAACCTACGAGATCAGATGGCCTGGCAATGTGGTGATTTTTCTTTACAACATTGCCACAGAAGCTGATGTGCTTATCAGCGCCACTTGCAAGGTCACAGGGAACGGCGGCTAAAATTTGGACTAAATTTAAGCAGTAGATGGTGTGCTTACTAGCGCCAAATAGACGTGGCGGACGTGTGACAAAAAGTCAAAACAAAAACAAGCCATATTTAATAGCGCTAGCTACGGTTAAAGTTAACTGAAGTTCACAAATATAATTGTAAGCCATGAGTCCAAGTCTGTCAGGTCAGTGCTTCATTTTCAATGTCCTTGTCAGAATCATATGAACCAGATCGTCTATTATGTCGTGTATTGTAGTAGTCTTTGTTTCTACCAGCGTAAGGGTCTGCTCACTGACCGGTCTTGTAAGCTTCTCACCGTTCGATTTCTGTTTGGGTATGCCCTTTTGCAAGTTCTGGAGGATAACCGGCATTTGGGGGAACAACCTTAATTGCAGGAAGTTCCAGCATCTGAGCGTTTTGACGCTTCGCTTCAAATTCCACTGTTTTCCAAAATACTGTTTTTATGCATGTCCATACAATGAATATCATTATTGGAATAATCGCCAATATTAAAAGTAATAAAGTCGACACCATCAGGTAGTAAGCTTGATCAGGAAGCTTACAAGTGTAGGTTGCTGCAGCTTCAGCTAGCGGAAATGCACTAGAGAGCTGAAGTGCAAGTGCCCCTATTGAATTCATTCTAATGTATCCGTATGCAATAAACAAAGTCTAGAGAAGGTTAAAAGCCATTTAATAGAGGTTAAATTTAGTTGTTATTGAACTATCGTCTTCTGGAGGTTCTAATTCCTGTAGGAAGTCTGAATTGAAGATTTCAGTTTTATGTTTGTACTTAGCAGTATCTTACCCATATTCGTCAAAATGAATAACATCTTTTGTGATGGTAAAATGAGCAGGCAACAAAGCGGCAATTGACAGAATGTCTGATTCATGACACAGCTTGCGTCTTGATCTACCCGCAACTTCTCCATTGACCTTAACCACACACGAACAAGCAACATGTAATTGGATTGCGCCATATTCAACAGCATCAGTTACTGTTCTATTTTCGTGCGGACATTCCACTGTAAGTGACCCCGGACGAAGATGAGTAGCAACAAATAAGCCTTGTCTGACCTGGGAGACTTCCTGTCTACTGTGATGAGCGCAGTGCATTAGGCAGGCAGATTTTAGTTTTTCAGTGGTACCACCTATAGATATTCGCGCATGTTTGAGATTCGCCTCTACACAGCAAATTATTTACAAGCAGAGAAAACTTTACCTTGAAGAAGGATTGACATGCAACTAGTACTGGTGTCATCCGTCGTAGACCCGGGAATCATGCATCGTTGCGTGTCAACTGGAACGCAAGTTGACTCATCTAGTTGAGTGTGTAGTTACACATTAATGTGTAATTTTTTAACATTTTTGGAATTTTGGTGAGTTTTATTTATGGTGGCTATTTACTACTACTTATTGTTTATTTATCACGGCTATATATTAAAGTCTATATTAATTTTTACTAATTTATATTATTATATTGACAAACTATATTTTTAGGCTTGATGAAGCTATGCTCAGCGAAACGCGTTAGAAGTGATTTCGTATTTACTTTCAATAATACGCATTTCATCTTCTAGCTAAGAATAAAAACGGTGTATTGATCACTTCTCATATATTAATAATTGCGTTAGTACTCTAGTTAGGCCATAGCTAGACAGTACGGGTACCTGACGACACAGAAACTCAAGATCATTTGGATTTATAAAAGTTATTTTGTAAGCCAGTAAAAGTCATTTTGTAAGCCAGTAAAATTTATTTTGTATGCCAGTAAAAGTTATTTTGTAAGCCAGTAAAAGTTATTTGGTAAGAGTCAAACCAAACCTCATAAATTCGCTACATGAATCAAATTTTGTAAGGTCGAGAACATACTTAATCCACTTTGCTGCAAATTTGATAACTTTGTTAATTCCATTGGTAGTACCCTATTCCAGATTATTACCCCAAATTACAATTGAGTATGGAAGAATACTAAATATAAACGTTAAATTAATCAGAATGATTTTTTGTCAGGTTCAAGTATTTAAGTATTAAAGGGAGTATAGCATAAATACGTTTTTATAATACTTCTTAATTACATTTTTCCTTGAAATTTAGACATTTATCTTGAACAAACAGAAGAATTTTTCTTGATTTTGATTTTAATAAAAACGCAGAAAACTCGCTTTACTGCACACTATGTTATGCATAAGCGAATGAAAAAATTTCCTAAATTTAACCTTAATCATGCCTTTACTGCAAAAAATCATCCATGTCCGGAAATTCTGCAATTATTTTTTATTTGCGACGGATTGCAGAAAACCTAAGATTTTTTCCAGACGAAAAATTATATTATTAAATTGTAAGAATTTTATAGTATAACAGTTGTAAATTTGCCGCCCTATTTGTGATGCATACAGTCCTGACATGAGACATACTGTCAGACCTGATGTTATGTTGAAATATATCTTGGGGCTATAACATTTTTTTTTGTTTTGGTTTCTACAGAAAAAGGAAGTATAAATTTATTTTGTACAAATACAAAAATGAATTCAAATATGTTGAAAGTTGAATATAAGACAACTTTTTTGTCTGCTGCTGTTTTACTAATTCATTGGCTTCGAGATTAAGGTACTTCAATTTTGCTCGAGCAGTTGACACTTGACACGAAAAGTATTCAAAACAAGACTAATGACGCATGACACATGCCATATCACACTAAGTTCTGTACATCTAAATTAAAATGACAATTTCAATTGGTTTCAGTTGGGGCATCCACAACATCCAGCCATTTTTAATTACTTCTTGGTCAACACTTGAATTTAAATAATAAACAACCTACCTTAGGCATAGTCCAAATCATAATTTCTGTTTCTATTCTTATTATTGTTTAGGTATACACATTCTCCCTGGGCTACAAGTTTCCTGCTCCAGACCCAATTGCAAAGCTTGTTGGAAGCAAAGTTGCAAGGGAGCTAAAGTCCTAAGAGGCAAAGAGTTTGGGTAGCAAACTGACTGGGGAGAAAGATGGCATGTGACCCAAGTATTCCAGGAGCTGATGGCTCTGAGATCAACCTTATTTAGGATAATTTGTATTAAAACGATTAAAAGCATGATGTTGGTTTAATGATAAACATGTGGAGTATTATCTACGTCCAACGAATAGAAAATTAGGGAACGCTAAATGAATTTAGAAGTGGAAGGTTGGGATTTGAAAGAGTATTAGAAAGTGAATTCCCATTTTCTGAAATATTGAGTTCCAATCCCACCAAGTAAATCTTGTCCACAATCACGTAAACAAGAATAGAAACTGTCGTAGTTTTCCAGCTGAAAAAACGGGCCGTTAATTTTCATTGAAAACGTTGCCACTTGGGTAGGTTTTGGATTTGAAGTAGGTAGGAGGGTAGGTGGTGTAGAAGTTTACAAAACGCTCAAGAATTTTACCATCAGCTAATTAGCTTCCACAGTCACTAATCCAGTTAGGTAGTTTTCAGAACTAAGGTGTAACTTCTAAAGGTGTTCTCCATTTTTATGCATATTTTGGTTTGTTTCAGATGTCCAAGTTTTTTAACCATGTTTGGTTTTTGAATGTTCTCATAACTTAAGTCCCCTTCTTCAGTACGAATGGCGTACTCCAAAATTATGTCCAGAATCCTAAATAGGCAAATAACAAAATTAGCATTGTTTGTCTTTTTCAGGTAGTTTCCTTCATAGATGACCTTAGGAAAAACTCACTGACCATAGCTGTTTTCTTTTCAAGCTATAAAAAATAAGCTGTAGCAGTGTATACTACAGCAGTAATACTTTCTAGAATGAGAAGCAATGCACTTACTATTTACTTAATTATGCCATTCAGTTGGGAGACAGACCTCGTCATTGTTTGAAAACTGTTTGCATAATTCATGATATAATTTTTATTTAGTGGTACACAAGAGAACATCACAAGTTTCTACACATTCATACAAGGAATTGCAAGTATGAGTTTATCTGGGAATTTAAAGGCATTCAGCTATCCGGTTGTTGCTGGTAAGGATTGTTAGCTTTAAAACAAACTTTTTCTAATTGTCTAACAGTCTATAGCCCCATTAATAAAATTGTAAACCATGGGGCTGTAAGGCAACTTTGACAATGAATGTTGACATGAAGTCATCAGCATCATCATCAGGATGTGAAAAGTTTGGTGACAAAATTACACGGAAATTCCCCGTGAGTTGACAGATGTGTTTTAGGATTTTTTGGAAAATCCATTTTTGATTTTATCACTATATTCATTATGGAAATACAAGCTAGGTACATTTAACTTTTCAAAATATGGAAACTTTTTAGAACAAAGAGGGCACAGAATGAAATCCATTATGTACGAACAACTTAATTTTTATGGGACATTGCTATTTTGACTGAAACATTACAAAAATGTTTGGCATTAATAAATGGAGTACCGTTGCAGCAACTGTCAACCTATTCCAATAATGTCAGGAGCCTGTTTCTAATGTTGGATTATATTCGATTTGATAAATAAACAATTTCTGAGACTTCTTCCTTCTGCAAAATGGAAGTAATACCAGCCCAGTATACTGCAGTTACCAGGACATCGAGGACAGTGTACTTTTCTGCTGTTGCAGAAATCAATCGTCATTATTGCGGGTATGATTTATTCAGTTTGAAATATTAATTAAAAGCGGCTTAGTGTAAACCTCTTGCAGGCAAAGCTCTTTGTTTGACACATGATTTTGTATTGACACATCATGATACAGTAGAGTCGAATAAATCATAAAAACAAAAAAAGTATCTAAATTTTTAAAAGTATTTAGATTAATTCAGTTACCTAACATTACATTTTATTTAAAAACGCTTTTAAAATCCTTGCTCTTGCTTTATCTTTGAAAGCTGACACAGACTTTTGACACAGAAGTTTAAACCCGATTGGGAGCGAATTCCAAATACCTCTGAAATGAAATAGCTCTTTCCAGAATCAGACTTTGGAGAATAGGTTCATAAATAATCATGCTCCCTCCTACCGCTTGCTTGCACAAACTCAATGTTCATCCAATTGGAATTTGCACAACGTATGCAGTGTTGTCAACGTCTTGAAAACGCACATGCATGTCCGTTGGTAGCATCCAATTCAAATCTCTATACATATGTCTGCAATAGGGGCATATTTTCTTAATCCTAACCAGTGTATCAATGGACAGTGGATAGTGGACATTGTCCACTTTGTCCGTCCACTAGCATGGTGGACATGGAAAGTTGGATACTAGGGGTAATGCTGTCCAGTGGACAGTGGAAAGTGGATAGTGGACAAAGTGGACAATGTCCACCAAAAAAGCACGTTGGACGTCCACTTTTGATACTCTGATCCTAACACAAAACTAGAAATCAATTAATTTGAATTTTTCTGGCATGTTTTTTGCCTGACCAGATTAAAACGTTTTCAACTTGTAACGGGTGATGTAATTTGCTTTTTATTTCCCCCAGTTGTGTTCTTAACTAGGATGCAGAAATAATATCGCTTTGTAGGGATTTGTTAGAGTAAATTGGAAATATTTATTTTCAACACTATCGTTAACGAAAATGAATTTAAGAATATTTTCTACAATTTATAAATAAGCCGAAATATTGCAGTGCAGGGGAAGACTGAAAAAGCCCCTGCACTTGCATTCACAAGCTGTGAAGAAGAAGTGTCATTTGTTTTATGTAGGAGAGCTGAGATTTTTCAGCTCTCATTCCTTTTCCACAAAGTGCATGCATAGGCCACATGGAAGATGGGATGTTGAAGTTCGTGCGCTTGGTTTGGAAGGCTTTACGTCATGAGTGGGGCTATAAACTTTTTCACAAAACTGCCCAGAATGTGTAATTTTTGATGATCTTCAAACCTTTACTTGTACTGGATTTTTACGTTCCGGCACCCACAATAATGACAATGAGTTGTTGTACTTTTGGATTTGTGTAAATCAGTTTTCATCTGTTTTGGTTTAGACTTGCGCCGTTGTACTATATTGCAACATTTGAAATTTGCTTAGTTGGAATCACAAGAAGTGGCTTCCCATTTTGAATTTTTCATTTGCGGAGCTGTATTTCTCTTATTCAATGACTTGCGGGTTTCCTCCAGCATATCAGCGGCGGGGTGGCGCAGTTTGCTAAACATGCACTCTGAACCAACCTCACCAGGAGTTCGATCCTCGCTGGTAAAGTAAGTAGGTGTTGCTTTCATGTATTTGAGATTTATTCTTGTAGTTGTAAATGTGACTTCGTTCTCTCATTTGGGTTGAAACCTGTATGAGTATCCCCTGTGAGATTGAGCATATTGTTGATTTGCATACTTGCAATTTCCATAATATTTCTCGTAAAAAGCAGCACTGTGTAAGAAGTAATGGGAGAGCCTGCAAAATATTGGATACGCGGCTGGGTCCTCTCTACATATAGAGGGGATTCCTTCCCAAATTACATACATACATTCCTCCAGCATCAGCGTTTTATTGGTAATCAGGCATATTTTTACGGTCGGGAGGTGTTTGTTTCTACTCATGGATGTGTAACTCATTTTATGTTATTTTTTATGTATTTTATATTTTAAGTTTTACTCATTCTTATCTTTCTCCACATTAAAAATTGTCAGGGCCGACGCCTGAGATTGAACTCTTATCACTATCACAGAAGGTGATAGTGAAAACTAATAATTGTCAGAACCCGACGATTGACAAGATAACAAGATGACTTAACATAAAATGATGAGGCACGGTAGATTTAGCAAACAATAACTTTAATTGACCAATTATCGCAAAAGTTTAAATACAATTTACATCAATTATTGGGACTTGAACATTACTACAATTTAGCTGTGACGAACGAACGATTGACTAATTACGTCACTGATGATCCACACGCAGTCAAATGGTGCATTTACTCCTTTTCAACTTGATAGGGTTGCATAGCTACCTATACTGGTGAAAGCCCGGCTCCCATTTCCTATCACGACTAAATGCACTCATACAAACTAAGTAAACTTACCAGTGGGTAGTACGTTTACTTTACAATTATAATACCGTTCTCGACAAAAATAATTCTGCTTTTTCTTTATTTGTTATTTTACAAAATTTTATTTATTGGATTGCTAAGCAGCTTAGCCTAAGCTCAGCAAAGATTTACAAATGAAACAAAAGTGTGTAGCATACCCACTCTTGTTAAAAGTCTTTGTTTGTAGTGTATGGAATTCCGTCACCATCAAGTTCAATTATTATCAGATGTTTATTTTACACTTCGTTATGTCCACCTTTCTGCTACTGTTTGACAGAGTCATTCGACACCAATTTTTTTTTCTTATCTAATAAATAGACGTCATTGCTTTATTCAGCCTTTTCATCATTTTCTAAATTGAAAAAGAGATATAACTCTATTTACACATATTTTGAAAATGTAGCCAGTGTTCACAACGTGGTGTTTCAAAGTTCTTGAGTCCTGCGTTAAAACTGTCAATTTATTATTTATGCAGCACTAATAAGCAACATTGGTTATCAACGGTTATCATAATATTTTAGTCGCTAATCACATAAGCATACTGTACAAAATCAACTTCACGTTGGAAGAGTATATCTCGCGTAAAGTTTTGTAGATATCTTCTACCAAGAATATTAGCAAGATTTTAAAAACGTATTTAAAAAGGAATATACACAATTTAATTTAGTTCGCCGAAAAAGCCAACATGTATACAGTACTTTCGACTATGTCTAATCTACTAGCAAATAAAGGGCTCGTACTTGTTATGGAGACAATCATGCAAATAGAGATTATATGCAAATGAAGGCGGCATATAAAAAATTCAATGCACTATGAGATAGCTCATCGTTTGGGGGTTACATGATGTTTTTTTCGGTTTTCCAAAAATAGCGCATCGTCATGAAATCCCGGGAAAATGAAGCGTCTTCAAAACGGGTTATATCCTACCTCAAAAATGTCCCTAATAGGTCAAAGATAAAAACCGTGAAACACTTTGTAAAGATAGGAATGCGCCAGACTGCTATATACAAAATAATTTAGGGATATTAAACTACAAATACGCCAGACCGTAAGCTCTCTGAAAGACGTTTTGCAACGTTGGTTCCCTTAAAAAAATTAAAGATGACTTCAAAGTTGTTTAACGAGGAGCCCTCTGCTTCAATAAGTGCTACAGCCAACTAACTCAACATTAGCTAACATACGCTAGGACAAATTAAACTTCAGGAGTTGGGCATTAAGGCATACACCAAGCAGCTGGAACCAAGGTGTGTCAAGGATCAGGAGCATGGTCCTAAATTTGAAGCCCGATTTCTTTACAAAAAAAGTTTCTAAAACCCATGTTATTTATGACGAGGACTACGTCTATTGGGACGCTCAAGATATTTCTGAAAACAAATATTTCCTTGCTTTCAACCCTAAGAAGGTTCCACGAAGCAAAAAAGTGAAGCTAAAAGCAAGTTCATCAAAAAATTGACCGTATGGCAGGCTATGGACTAAATAGGGAGCGTTTCCGAATCTTATATTACCGAGGGGACTATGCCTGGAAAGAAGGGCCCTGAGGAATGTTTGATGGCACGTTTAATTCCGGTTATTGTTGAGCACAATAACCGCGAAAAAGTTATCCTCTTTCCGGACATGACCACTTCACTCTAGGCCAAGAACATAACTCCTACCTGGAAACTCAAACCACCGATTTTGTACGAAAATCCAAAAATGTTCCAAATATTCCATTGGCCAGAGGAACCGAAACATTTTGGAGTTTATACAAAGCGGTGTATTCCAATCAACAAAACCCACCCAATTTACTCCAAGATTTCCCTACTATTAGGAAAAGAATCACCACCAAAATGACTGCGTCATCGGGATATGAGGCTAAAGCGTAAGCCGAACGAAAACTTTACAGCACTGGATGCAAAGACATCAATGAATCTTAATTCATGTGAATATTGTTAACTATAGTAGTACTAAATGTTAAAAAATATTGTAGTTCAATAAGGCTTAATTATTAGGAAATATCACAATTTCAAAAATGTCTCCATAACAAATACCAACCCTTTATTGATTTTTAATATGGTTATTGATTAATTGTCACGCACCGTTTCAAAGCACATTATAATTTCCTAAACAAATATATCTTGTTGAGAATACATTGATATTCATTATATTCTGCTATCAAATTGCATGTTTGCAACATGTAAATGTACAACTTCTTTTGAAATGTTTCCTACCGTACAAAAAGTCAAAATTTCCTAAATCTACAGCCTGGACCAGACCGGATACGTAACACATTGATACTACCACGTTTTAAACCAATCTTAATTAATTCATTTTCTGTGTTCATATTCCAAATTTGAAATGTGTATACGTATTAGCTAATTTCAATTTTAACTAAATCTCAAAACTACGAAAGTGCTGGGATTGAAAACTTGGGTTTTGTTATACCAAAATTTACGTAAGGCTTCTGTGGTGTCCCACTACAAAACTACCCGTATTGCAATGGACAGGTTGAACTATGGATCGTATGAAAGAAGCACTTAACTTATGAGCGATAACCGTTGCTTGAAATAATATGAAAGTAACTGCAAAACTGGTTATGAGATGAACACGCAGTGGCTTTACTTCAATTTTACACTCCTCTAATTCCTATTACAGTTAAATTCCTTAAAACTGACGAGTTTACAAGATTATGACTCTTAATTACATATAATTGCTAATTTATTCCGCTGCGCATTACACCGCTAACACGGAATCCCAAAAGTGAACAATAATCCTAAGCTCCGTCTCAAGTTTGCCCGCAAATCCTGGTGGCAACCGACCTCTGACTCCGGACAATACTTGACTCAACACGAGACCAAAGCAAAACTGACGGCCAACACGGCACCACGAGCTAATATACAAATTTACCCCGAAAATTATCTCACAAAATACTCTATGCTTACACTAGACTACGCTAGAACCCAACAGTTTCCAAGGTCAAGCATTCGGAAATGGAATGGATTTTTCTTTAGCATAAATGTTTTTCTAACTTATGATACTCCACGTTTTGAATTTTTCATTCGTATTTGCTCCTGAAGAAAAAATTGAATAAATTTCGAAAGCTTGAGTTTAAAAAAATCTCTATCATCATCCGTAAAGCCCGTTTACGCTTCTTATAAAATTTACGTAATTCACAACACGCATAAGGTAGTCATAAAATACAATGTTTATAAACTTTACGCAATGCAAATGCAAATGTCACAGAAAACATGAATTTATATCAACTTATAAATACCAGCCATTGTTTTTTAATTAGGCCACACACGTCTAGTCTAACCTATTTCTAAAAAAGCGTTAAAGTTTACGGGGACAGTTTATTAGTACGTTAGAAAATGCTATTGAAAGCATACCTTTCTAAGAAAATCTAATAAAACTATTTCCTGATCAGCAAAGTTTTCTGGTGTCATAATATACTTAAATACCTATATTTGGTAAATATTACATTGCACTGCACAGGTGCACAGTTTCATTAAAACTGTTTTAAATCTAAGTTGTTTGTAACAAGTTGTTTAGTTTGTGGAAAATATGAAGCTACTGGTACAGGTACGTACTAACGTTCTAATCTGTCATCAATCAGTGAAAAAGGCACTAGCTCGTGCATGCATTTGGATCATGCCACCGTATAAATTGTAAATGGAACTTTCTACACCATTTTGAAGCCCGTTGGACAAATTTCACAATAAGAATTTTCTTCAGTTCCAAGTCCGTCTGTCAAAATTAATTCCAGAACAATCTGAAGTTGTCCCGTATTAGCAACACACAACGCAGCATTATCAACCAAAATCCTAATAAATGTTATTTGGTGTTCTCAAAGTGTATTCATTGGCTTGTTAATGTAGTGCGAATGCTCCAGTTTTTATTGATGTTGAATCTATGGTTTCAAGGAAATTTTCGTAGATTGATATATAATGAGCGTAAATTAAATATGTGTGTTTAGTTTGCCGTTTACTACGACGAATGGCTGACATACCACATTAGTGTTTCTCACTTACCGGAATATATAATTATCGTTAATGAACTATTTGCCAATCAGGAGGTAGAATCCTCCAAATATATATAAATGCTTATGCTTATAGGAATTTTTGGTTCTATTTTTGTACCCCTCATGCGCATCGCCATGCCACTTTGGCGGAATTTGACCTAGTATCGAGTATAGTGTGCAAAATGAACTGGATTCCGACAAAGTTCTGGTTTATGACAAACATAGTCGTGAAATTTGTAAAAGGTTGGTCTACTATAGTTACCATCTATATTGTATGCAAAATTATATATTCTGGAATGTACTGTGGTTACGTTGCAATGTGGACAGTTACAAATAGATTTTTTTAAAGATTTAAAGTCAATGCAAGTTAATCAATGTTTTAAAACAAAGTTTGACTTTAAACACATAATTTTTATGTATATAAAACTACAAATTCTAACACAGTTTACTAACAGTTGCTTCCAAACGTTAGCACTAAGATTTCAAGTGCTAATTATGAGTCTGTTTATAGTCGTAGCTTCTTTTTTAATTCAAAAGGATTTTAGGCAAACGGCTTCTGTGACAGCAATAGTGTTGGCACTTTACTCTGTAATGTACATGTATGTGTTTATGTGTTTAGGTTACTACACTCCAGACCAGTGCAACCAAATCAGCAAGTGAAACTTAATCAAATCTGATGTATAACTACAACGTTCAAATTGTCCAAATTACATACATGCAATTATACAATCTGGTACTATACCCATTTATATTATATATCACTTCAAAGGTATTGCTGACACGTCCTTGCACAAGTTTTTATTTACAAATATTTTAATGTCTTGTATAAATTTAGAGTTTAGAGTTAGTAAAACAACGCATTCATTCAAAAAGGGTTATCTAGTTGTATTAGAAAACAGTTGTCTTAAGCTCAGAATAATATTGCAAGTTATCCGTATATACAAATGCATGGTATATTTCTATGTAAGTCAATAACAAACGCCAATGACACTCCCATTTCCAAACAACGCATTACTTTTAGTTTTGCCATTATGCAAGCATAGTTTCCGTAATCAATTAATGAGTAAAAATTGAATTGCATAACGAAACCAAGTTAACATAATAGGGCAAGTAATTTGATAAAAACTCTAGCTCTTTAGCCATAAACTGACTATTATAAACTTTAGTTTATGAAACTAGCAGAATACATACTTTGAAAATTAAATGCTAATTTATGTAGTCAATTTGTACAATGCGGTAGTTTAATATGGTGACCTTGCTTGGTAGCTAGTTCATGACTTTGGTAACCATTTGGCCTTTATGTTCAATGTGTAGAATACGATTATTCAATATTTCGTTTTAAAGCTATTCTAGTTAAACACTGACTATTTTAAAATTAGTCAATTGGGTTTTAGTTCATTTTACTTTATTTTATTAAATACTACTCAACATTAATAGGGTTCTTCATTATGACACAGTAGATCATTGTATAAAATTTGGTACTATTCTGGCAAAGCATCTGGCGTGTAACGGGCTAACAACAGACAGGCAGACAGACAGACAAACAAATATTGCGAAGCTATATAATATTGGCTTGTTTACACTTAGTCACGTTATAAAAGTAAATATATTCTGAAGTCGACGTCCATCTACCCCAGGATAAGATAAGCAAGCACTTCTTGTTGTAATTGGCAGCATACAGCCTTGTGATAACTTTTAGTTTGAAGAACTATTGTAAGCACGTGCAGTTATGTCAATGGTTGCGTTGTGACGGTTTCGTGTTTCACAATATCCTTGATACTGTTCCCTATCACTTGACTCAAGTTGCTCATTTAGACTTTACAAAACATTAAAAACTACACCCAGTTTACATATGCTCAATACTAGTGAAAATTTGAATGGAGAAGGAATCAAGTAATTAAATAGGCACAGTATTATAAGTGACGCCATTTGAAGTGTATTCAATTCCTACGCCATAACTAGGTTACTGAAATTAAATGAATATTCTATTTTAGAATTTTACAAAATTTGCCACATTTACACAAAGGTTTTGAAAAAGTATGGAGAGCACCAAGGGAAGTGAAAACCACCTGTAGTATATATTTACGAGTCCAAGGTTACGACAAAGTTTTGCTTGATTAAAAGTATAAACAGTGCTGTTGCAGCTTTATGCATTTCACTCAATTTCATATTTTTAATAACATTTTAGATTACCAGCGAGAAACTTTTGGTGAAGATGATCTTTTTTCCTATACATCGGCATGGTACTCTAAAGACTTTATTGTTTTTGGAATAAAGAATTCATTAAATACAAATAATATACCCAAGTAACTGTACCTATCAACGCGTTTGTTTGATAGGAGAGGTTTATCTGTAACAAAATTAACAAGTTTACATTTTGTTTACGAAACAATTTAAGTTACATTATGTTAAAGGGTTTGCAAAAGTTTACATTTTGTCGCAGGATGTAGGGATCTCATTTTATACCTAATCTAAGACCTATTTGGTGACATGTTGTATGCACCATCGTCTCGTTTACACTTGGAGCGAGTAGAAAAAACGGTATTTTTTATAAACTAATATAACATAGTAAACCCGAAGTATAAGTACGTATTAAATATAAGATGGCAAGTGCAAAAAACATGCAACATGAACTCTATGAAAATATGTTAATGTGAGAACAATTCATTACTGAGAGTATGTTAGCCTCCTTGATCCTGTAAAACAAACTATGAGAACCACAAGCAATATAGCTGGTAAACAAGAGCTGGAATTCATTAATGATTGCTAATCTTTTGAAATACTGCCAGTTTTGAAATGCAGAGGATTCAATGACGCGGGTAGAGAGATCATTTAGGCCTATTTTCTAGATTATTGATATCACATATACATGGTAGTTACGGGTAGTGAAACGTTCTGAAAGATCGAGGAGTCATAGCAGCAATAAAATGCATACCGTGTTTTTAATGAATTGATTGATAAGCGGTAAATAATACACGATTCGGCTTGTATAAATTTTGCTGAAGTATTTTTCAGAAACAGTAAGAAATCATTGATAAAACTAAAAACCCCAGCATGCATCCAAAATTTAATAATGAAGCGGCTGCTTTGAAAACAACGACTCGAATTCTACTTTATTTATTCTTTCTGATTATTTACAGAAAATACAAAGGCGTTGTGCAAACCATGCAGGTTTAAAAATGGCAGTTGCTTCCACAGTGAATGATTGAGTCAGAATAAAACCCTTGAAGATAATATTATAGATAAAAAGGGTTTGTATATGTCTGTGAAAGAATGGCAACAGAGTTTGACATTTCTCGTCGTCGTCCAGTAAATGAAAAATTGAGTGGCTTTAAGCGGTAACTTTTTTTTGATGGGTATGCCTTGTGTATTCATATCGCATAAGTAAAAAGGCTAGGAAGATTTCAACAGTTACGAGTTTAGCTTTATTGTTGATTTTCACAACATTTTATTTTTTTATTTAACAATTTTAAAAGCCAATTGCTTACATAAATTCTAACTGGAATATGCTAAAGTAACTTATTCGTGCTAATTAAAGTATTATAATAGGAATTTTGTTGAACATACTATGTTATTTATTTGACCTTTCAAGGTTTAAAGGATAGGCAGAAACAACCTTAACTATCTCAGCCTTTGGGTACTGGATGGAGCTTAGCTTATGGGAAGCGTGGGGGAGTACAGTACGTTTAGTAGACTTTGGTGCATTAGTAGGTTCTTGTGCAGTAGCAGGAATAGAAATTGATACGGGAGAAGGAACATGAGAAGAAATATTTAGCTCAGTAACCTGATTACCAGAGGCTCTTTCAATTGTAGCTTGTCTTTTCGGCGTTCGTGCCACAGATGTATAAACTGAGGTACCATGGTTTCTGCATTTTGCTGGCTGATTGGGGAAACCTACCCAAGTTCCGTAAGGGCTATAGCGTCTTGTAACTTTTGTAGGTACAGACGGCTTTTTGAAAAGATCGTCGTCACCTCTTCGCTTTTCAGGTTGATTAGGAGGAGCCGAACCAGCACTTTCCAGGGCAGTATGTACAGGACATTGAAAGGAAGAATTTCGGGTAGGTTGCAACCCTCTTACCAGTGCAGTGCTGGTTGCAAACTGTTGATGCGAAGACGCACCAGCTCTACACTGACGTAGGAGTTGGCAATGGCTACTTTCCCTATCATTATGACTGTACCAATATCTGGTTTGCTCGAATGGATAGTGTGGAAGTGCCACCTTCCTCCGGTTCCTAAACATTTCCAGACCTTTCCATGCAATTGAGGCACCTTCCAAATACAGCTTTCCCACCGAGCGCAGCAGAACCCTCCAATCTTCTTGTATTCGATATAGTGATGGAAGACAAAGAAGAGAATTTCCCATGCAGTTGTGAAAGTTTTTTAGTATAAGCGCACTTAGAATTGGCTGTGGTCCAATTTCTATAAAAATTCGGCATCCTTGTGCCACTGCTTGTTGACTTGCTCCAAGAAAGTTCACCGGTTGCCTTAGGTGATTTACCCAATGGTCGGTATTTAACCTTTGGTCACCAAGCAATCGGCTAAACGATGCGGATATAAACGAAATATTTGTTGGTTGTTGCAACGGCATGTTGCTTGACATTAGGTTTTTCACAATTTGTTTGTATTTTATACATATTTTATCCATTTGCCTGGAATACAATGCACAGCCAACTAATAAAGTACTGTTTGGTATTTTCTGCTGTTTTAATAAAACAGAAAACTCCCTGACCAATCTGGCTTCCCCAGCAACCACTGTTTGCTGGTCCGAATTGACCGCAGCAATATCCAATATTGTTCTATAGTCGGAACTGGCAAAATACTGTAGTTGTTCAATCACACTTTCTTTATCCGCTCTTACTACTAACATATCTCCTTTAGGAAGGCTATCAATTAGCAAACTTCGTTCCACAACAAGTGTTAGAGCAGTTTTTAGAGAGATGTGACCCGCACAAACTGCAGCACAAAACTCGCCCAATCCATGCCCCAAAACAAATTTCGGTCGAATGCCCCAACTATTCCATAGTATGCTAAGAGCATATTCTACGCTGAATATTGACGTATGGCTGTACACAGTTTTGTTAATGTTTGACTGTAATTCGGATTCCAATCCCCATACCACTTGCTTGATATTTAATCCATGATTGTTAGCCAGAAACTGGCAACAATAGTCAAAATGAATTCTGAACACTGGACTGGTTTCGTAAAGTGACTTGGCCATTCCTTGGTATTGACTTCCTTCTCCAGTAAAAACGAAACATATCCTTGCCGCAATATCATCTTCCGTGCTCTTAGATGTTGCAATTTCAAACCGTCCACCTTGTAGATTTCTTTGCAACTCCGCTTTATCTGCAGCTAGGACAAAGGCACGGTGCGAAAAGTTTGAGCGTCCAGTGTTAGCACTAAAAGTAATATTTTGAATCTTGTCTTTCTGATAATCAAGTTTGCTCATGTACTTGCAATACAGATCTATAAGTTTATGCAATTTGTTTTTGGATCTTGCTGAAATCTTCAAAATATGCAGAGATCTTTCTTTTACAAGGTCTTCCGAGAGTTCCAAAGGCTTGCCGCTTCCTGCTAACGGTGGTTCTTCAACTATAATATGAGCACGTCCTCCCTCCAGTCCTGCAGACGTTACTCCTGCAATACGAGGCTGGTCAGTTGACCTGAGCCAGTTAACTGCAACCAAAGGTAAAACTGTCGAAATGGCATTGATATTTACGACAGTCTTGAGCGGAATTTTTTGGTGATGCATTGACAACAGAACTTTTACAATCCCCGCCATTCCAGTGCAACTGTCAGCTACACATGTAATATTTTCAACTGTGCCTATAACCAGTGGCATAGTTCTCTCCGGGACACCGTAAGTCTTGTCAAGTGTCTCTATTTCAATCCGGTCCGTTTTGTGTGCCACAACGTAACCAACTTGTTCTGGTAATACTCTAGCGTCTTCAAGGGCTTTCTTTATAACACTGGACTCGGTGTATATACTTGGCGAACCAAAATTGCAAACTGTTTCCTGTCCCATAGAGGAACCCCTTATTAGCGCCCAAACACGATCTCCGTCTTTCTGTGCGTCGGAGTATCTTTTAAGAACAAAACAGATACCACTTTCGGGTTTGTCATAAGCTAAGGTTTTGCAGTGTTTGTGTGTAGAGATCGCACTTGTACTATTTTGCTTGTTACACGCTCTTGTATGATCATTAATTCCACAAACTAGTGCCATGTTAGTATCTCCACATATTAAGCTTTTGCATGCTGTATGTACAGCAACCAATGATGAGCTACATGTGGAGTCCATAAATATACATGGACCAACTAAGCCAAGGGAAGAAGCAAGACGAGCCGTGGATGTCCTCAAATCGTTTTCTGTATACTGCCTCAATCCTCGTTCATTTTTTGAGCACGACATGCAATCCTTGTACTTTGTGGTTAAAGTAGAGCCCACAAATATCCCTCCATTAGTATTGCGTAGAGACATAGCATCTATGCAAGAATCCTCCAAAGCTTCCCAAACTAACACGTGTAGTAGTCCGATTTGAGTGTTTTCGCTAAGCGTGCCGTTTGGCGACATGTCTATGGAGAGATAAAATCACATTACTACAAACCATTGCAAATAAAGTAATACCTAGTTTATCTATTATATCATCTACAAAATATCATAGGGAAGTTTTAGGTATGCCTATAGGTAATGTTTGGTTAAGGACCCAATGAAAACCAGCCCAAAACACTTGACAAAAGAACTTTCTATGCCCTCGAGACACTCGTTGTGTTTTTGTGCATCATGGCTTATATTACATCAATTCAAAGTAATTTATGGACGAATAACCAAACCAATTTGCTATTTGACTCCCTTTGTACTGACTCAAAATCGATTATCATTGAGTGTAAAACTTTAGTTAATTGAAAATTAATTGCTTGAAACATTATTGACAGAGAAGTGTGATGCTGATTTTTGTGTACAGTTAAAAAAATTCTGGCGTCCAACAGTGCCCAAACTATATTTAGAAACTACAAAAAATATCTAGGATTGGTAATTTTTTGATTTACTGTTTCTTCAGTTGCAACCATTTAAAAATTATGCATAAAACCATAGGTGAACAAAGTGCATTGTAATTTTTGTAAAAATTGTTTCTTCTAAATCGTGCCTTTGTCTACTTACAAAATGGTACTTGCATTAAAAAAATTATAATATGGGTGTCTTTGTATAATTTGTGGAAAGTTGTACTTTCAAACGTGTAATATATATATATATGGAAACCACTATTGGGTTCTGGTAAATTCAAATATAATATTGTGGGTGATATTCTGGAAGGAAAACTATATAGCATAGATAGCTAGTTGCATTCAATTTTACAAACGTCACGGTGCACTAACTGCCACTATGGTTTTGCAAAAACTTTATTATACTCTAACCTAGGAAGCAAAGAAATTTAGTAAAACTGAAGAGAAAATACCAGATCCAGCTCTAGTTTCATAAATAGTATTCACTTAAGGCCTTAGTGATGAGGTGATATAACGTTTTACAGAATACGAAGGTCAGATGTTGAGCACTGAGCACAAAATGTTTTAATTGTGCATTTTTCCCGACTATGAGATGGCAGAGCTATGGTTTTGATGTTTCTCTAACCATCGGAATATAAATAAGAAAAAATTGGATAGGATCAATCACAAAAACTGACACACATAAGTTTTGTTTCAAACTAAGCGTTCCTAATACTGAAAACCCTATAGTAAACAAGTAGTCCAAAATATTAGAAAAATCAGTACCGTTAAATTCGCCAATGGGTGTTTCTATACAGCCAGAGTCGAAGCGAGTGAAAGCGTTTCTAGTTGTGCCGCAATTTGAAGTTGGTTTATTATCAGCTTCGTCGGCATTCATAAGTATTTTCCAAAACTCGTTGGTATTGTTCGCCAACGATAGCTTTAAGCTTGTCCCGATAATGGCAATGGGCTCCTTTTCGTAACAGGTAGTGTGTTCGATTGAAGCCAATTGGCTGATTGTGTTTGTCATTAGGGCCTGGACGTCCATTTCAAACAGTTCTTTCCAATATAGTAGAATCCTTTTGCCTAGAAGTCCAAAGCTCAATTCAAAATTTTCAGCCATTTCAGGCATGGCAGTTGGATAAGTTGCTTCCGAAAAGTGAATGATGCCAATATCTTGTTCAAAACTCGGTAGGTTCCTTTCTGGTGACATTTCCACCAAATACTTTGCATCTATAGACAACACTCTGGTTGGAGTACGAACGCGCAACCATTGTATAATATAAGAGGAAATATCCGCGTATATATTTGCTGCTTGAGGGAGAGTAGACATGATAGAGTTATAGTTGTCTGCAGAGGGTCGAAAAACGAAAATGTTAAGGTTATCCTCCGGGAGCACAAATTCTATGTTTAACTCGGTTTTGAATATTTCATCACAATTTTTCAGAACCATTGAGGAACAGGACAAATACGTGCACTTTCCGAAGGAACGCAAGGCAATCCAACTAAACACTTTTGCATAATCCTTCTCATTTAGCTTTGACATATCTTTGGGCACTTCAAAACTCAACATCAAATCGTACTTAGACTGCAGAATATCCCTGTAAAATATATTTTATTAATATTTAAAAATTATGTGTGCTTTTTTTATTTATAAATTTCTACCTCAAGTCCTTCCGTACAGCAGAGGAAACCAAGGCCGCTATCTTTCGGCTTGTGTGAACTCGCCGCAAGGAACTGCACAAAATGAGCGCTTTCTGAACGTCGTTGTTACAAGTCACTCCGGTGACCCAGGTTTGATTAGCTGAGCCTTTAAATTAGTAAAATCACAACACCAAATATTAGTATATAAGAGATTGCAACAATAATAATATGACATTTTTGTTTCAAGTTAAATGGCTTACTCATTTTATCAGTGTAACAATGTACTTTGAAAACACTTTCTGATTATTGGAAAAAAAAACCCAACCGAACTCTGAAACTTTGAAATTAAGAACTAGAGAAATGAACAGCTTTTGTATTTAGCAATACTTTATGCAAGGCACTTCACGAAACAACTACATTTGTGTTATTGCATTACAACTGCTTTTAAAAAATATGTTTTTTTCCTTTATGCTTCCCACTAATAACCAAGCCTTGACCTAATACAACTAAAAAATGAAAGTACATTCAAGTGTAGAGTCACATAAATAATTTTAATTGGGGATAATAGGGTACAAAAATCAAAATTTTAATGGTCGATAAGTTCGGTTACGTGGAAACTGTCAGAGTAATTCTTGCTTGTAAACGTCATAAAGTAAAATGTTTATATCTTGCATCGGGAGTGAACTTCATTTTTAAAAATTTATTGCCTATAAACCAAGGTACTTGAGTTCAGTCAGAGACAATTTATCGAGTTCAGTTCAGAATATTAGCATCAGGTTGTGAAACAATTTATGAGTGCCCAGAGCATTAATTAGATTTAAACTTGTATCCAATCAACATCACAAAAAATATTTGCCTTTCAAGTTCAACCTAGTTCAAAGTTTTAAAACAGTGGTTACACATTACATGAATTTACCATTTACCTTCAACGTGACACTTTTTTAATCAACGAGAAGAAACTTCAAAAATGTTGTAACGTTTAAAGATTAAGGCGGTATGATTAAAGATTTTATCGGTAGCTAGAAGAATGTAACACATTTTAGAACAAAATGTTAACCTTCCCTCAATTAGGAAGACCAAGTAGATGGTGTGGAGGTACAGTTTTTATTTTTACGTTTAGTTGTTGTCTTTTTCCACGCTTTGGCTGGTCTCGTAACATCAGTCTACTTAATACATGAAGATTAGTACCAATTTTACAACATAATAAATTAGCTACGCATCTTAGCGTAATACGGTGGCACATTTTACGATGAGACACACGAGGAACACTAATTAGATATGAACTTTAAGTAGTTTCTTTTTAGGTAAGTTAAAGAAAACATATGTGGCACACGCAAACTTGGTTTAAAATGTAGCCGTTATTCTCATCCATATCAAATTATCCCAATTAGTTCATTCTGATCATCTCATCCAATTGCAATTCATCCTAATCATCTTCTTCTCCTGTGATTCATGCCAATCAATTCAATTCCATCAGTAGATTACAAGCAGTATATTCTAATAAATTTATATTAGAGAACTCACCCCAATCTTTTCATCCCCGTTCTTTAATCCCAAACACGTCTTCCCCGTCAACTAATCCTAACAATTTCGTCACCGTGAACTAATTTGGCCTTCAGTTCACCTCTAAATTATTTATTTCAAGTATAATATGTTTTGTCGCAAATGGTTTTCCGCCTGGGAAAACATGGTACAATTACTAAATTTCAGCGTATAAATTACCACATACTTATTGCGAAATTAGAACAACTCACACAACATGACGTAAATCTAATAGTTTCAAGTCGAGACTTTATGTAACAATACAATGTGATGAGTTGCTAGGGATGCATGCTAAACTGCGATACGTTTTATGCTGTGTGCCATGACAACGCATTTACACTGCGACAGTTTAACCTAGATAAAAAAGATTTGTGGAATTATTTTTGGCTTGGTGAGTTAATGAGAATACATTGATTTGCATGAATCGATATGAGAATGAATAGATTGAGAGGACTTGATTTGGGTGAATTTATTGGAATGAGTTTATTTGGGATGAATTCATTAGGGTAATTTTATTGGAATGAACATTATTGAGATGAAATACCTGGAATGAATGATCGAGGCGAAATACATGGAATAAATTGATTGGTATGAACTGATTGGGATGGTTTGAAACGGAGATGGATTTATTGGGAATTAATTGGGATGACTTTGTCGGGTTGGGTGAATCGATTGAGGTGAATTGATTAGGGTGAAATGGTTGGAATAAATTGATTGGGCTAAAATAATTACGGTGAATTGTTTGGGGTGAATTGATTGGAATTAGTTAAATTGAGGGTGAACTTATTGGGATAAGGGGGCTTGCTGATGAAGTGAGGCCGAGTGAATTTTCGGATGAACTGAGTATTTGTGGGTGTTTTCATAATTGAAATGTACATGTTCCTAAAACGTATCAATAAATTCAATTATGTAATATCGTTTTGTTCTTAATTTAAATTCTATATAGTATTTACTTTACAAGCGTTAATTATGTTCATTCACATAACATCAAAAAATGACATTCAACACATTGCAGACTATTATTACGGTTTCCTAACAATTGTGCTCTTTTCAAGCATGCCGGTGGTATGTAAGTATGCACGAACAAATTCGTGATTCACCAATAAAAGTACAAAAGCAGTATTGAAAAGCAGGACAGTACGTACATCATTTGCTTCAAAATTAAATAGTTCTTCTCCGCTTAATATGCATGTTCAGTATTCTAATTAGAAATAAGACATGATAATATGTGACAAGTTATATATAATGTTCAATTTGCGTAAGAGCAACTTTATTTTTGCATCTCAGCGTCTGAAGTTTCCAAAGATTCGTGTAATAGGTACACATTAGTTGGTGCTATAGACAGTAAGTATGCCATTTTGCAAACCCTTCCCCTTCTCCATAACTGTATTCAGTCCATTCAGCTGTCAAAATGGCATGATTCGTTCGTAAACGGCCGAAAACACATTTTCACAGGGTGTTGTATTCATTAGTTTACATCAATAATTAAAGAACAGAAATTGGAATGAGGACAAAATGCAGACCAACTAATTTTACTGAAAAAAACGAAAAATAAAAGTTTTCACAGCGGGAAAGCATTTTATATAATATTTTGCTTGCAATCCTAATTAGTTTTATGAGATAATTTTGGGTGCTAAATACAGATGGAGCAACTTTATTGGGGAGACCCCATAAATTGGGTGGATTACTCTGAATGTGAATCTATGAATATGAAAGGTTATGAATCCTAACTTATTTGTTACGACCAAATGCACTCCTAATTGTGTTGTTATCCAATACCCAATTCTGTTCCCCTGAATTTGCGTTATGAGATCAAGATTTTTTGGATCTCCTTTTGATACTACAAATATTTTTCTAATTTTTATTAGTATTTCAAAAAAATTGGTATATTATCCTTATAAAAACAATTAGCATTGGTGATTTTTTGCATCGTGGAATTTTGTTTTGTGCCAAACAAAATTTGGAACTCTTTCGGAACTCGTAAGGTATTTCCGATTCAATAAGAATTTAACATGTTTTGGGGTAGCTACTGTAAATTGTGAATGACAACAATATTTCCGGAAATTGCAAGCAATGCATATAAACGCTAAGTACTACATAACAATCGTTCGACGTTCCTCGTCTTATTCATATAGAAATTCAAAGCCTAGTATTAGCATAATAAAACACAAATAGACATTTTTTATTTTCATATTATTACTCTTGAATCTTTAAAAATTCATCCACATCCGCGACAAATTCATTCATCTTCCAATTTTTTAAAAAGAAAACAAGAATTCGTGGAAAGTGAAGTAGTTAATTTGCATTGTCAAAAGCCATCAAACAGGAACATACACATTGAAAGTGCATTTAGAAGCAATTATAAGCAATTATAAATGTTATTTCCCTACTGAAAGATACATGCAATTGACGCACAGCACAGACCTTATCGCTATTCAAATTATATGATCATCTCTCATTTTTTCAGAAACGGAATGCAAAAACTGTGTGTGTATGGTTAGTTTGAGCAGGGAAATAGCTGTAAGTATAAACTCACTTTCAGTGTGCTCCACTTTTAGTTAAAAATATGCACATGTCTGGGTGCGTCATGCATTCCTTGGTCAATTATAAAATTTTAATTACAACATTTACTGCTTCAGAATGCTTTCCATGCACCATGCACAAGGTGCCAATAAATAATATTACCGAACTGTTTTTTGCAGTAGGAACTGAAAAATGTAAAAAACCACAGAAAACAACGAAGGTATCAAAGGTTGTTTAATACTTGAGAATTCAAATAATAAATATTATTGACGTGACAAGTAATACAAACCGGTTTTCGGCACTGGACCAGGTTACCAAATCAGATTTTTTTCGCACTAAACTCAACTATAATGTTTTTCTCTTATATATGTCCATAAAACCCGAGTTTGTATATAATGATGTTTTTATGACTGCAATTTTATTGTGCTAAAAAACTTGCTGTTTATCGTGATGTCATCTGCTCAGAAATATATAAGTTCTGCAATAGTGAGTTGTAGAGCAATATGAGCAGTTTTATTCAAAATCTCCAACTTTTTTCCTCATACTCTCCAAAACATTCCAAACTTTCAGGATAGATAAGTTGCCATGATAAACTCACAAATCTGAAGTATTAGCTCGAGATGTTGTCATAATTCGAAAAAATCGCAAAAATACCGAAAAACTTGGATTGCCCCAGCTGAACATCTGTAACTTTTTTGTCTTAAAACAGAAACCTACCAAACTTTGCATGCGTATACAGTACTACATAGGCTATTATGCTGCGGAGTATCAAGTTGTCATGTTGGCAATATACAAAGTTATATAAGGTTTTACGCCAAATTTTTATTTTTCCTGGCAAAAAACGTAAGCCAACAACCATAAAAAACAAATATTTTCAGAAAAAGAAAAGATGACTATAATACCACCACTATAATGTAATAACTGCCACAGGTCGCGTGAAAAAATCTCCAGTCACTGTGAAGAAATCCCGGGTTAAGTACTAAAAAACGGCAGTTCTTCCTGCATAATTTTGGCAACTTTTTTTTGAAAAGTGTTTGAAATTTAGTTTTTTCAACTTAGACTATAGAGCAGTTTGTGCTGTATTGTTATCTAAAAAAATTACTTGGTTCTGACCATTGAGTCAAAAGTTATGACAATTTGAAAAATCTAAGGTTGTGTTCCTTGCCAATGTAACCAACAAATTTCAAAATGTCATAACTTCTGACTTAAGAATCCAAACCAAGTAAATCTTTCAGATAATATAACACCTCTAACTATTCTATTATCTAAGATGAAGAAACAAGAATTCAAACAGTTTTCAGAAAAAGCTGCCAAAATTATGCAGGAAAAATTGCCGTTTTTTAGTACTTAACCCGGGATTTCTTCACAGTGACTGGAGATTTTTTCACGCGACCTGTGGCAGTTATTACACTATAGTGGTGGTATTATAGTCATTATTTCATTTTCTGAAAATACTTGTTTTTTATGGTTGTTGGCTTACGTTTTTTGCCAAGAAAAATAAAAATTTGGCGTAAAACCTTATATAACTTTGTCTTTTGCCAACATGACAACTTGATACTCCGCAGCATAATAGCCTATGTAGTACTGTATACGCATGCAAAGCTTGGTTGGTTTCTGTTTTAAGACAAAAAAGTTACATATGTTTAGCTGGGACAATCCAAGTTTTTCGGTTTTTTGCGATTTTTTCGAATTATGACAACATCTCGAGCTAATACTTCAGATTTGTGAGTTTATCATGGCAACTTATCTATCCTGAAAGTTTGGAATGTTTTGGAGAGTATGAGGAAAAAAGTTGGAGATTTTGAAAAAAACTGCTCTATATAAGTTCAGCAATTTTTTGAATTAGAACTATAAAAGTTTTATGAATACCCAAGGAGTAAATATTATAGTGTATATTAAGCTGTTAAAATTGTTTTCAACTTTTTGCATTAATCATACATAATTCTTATCATTATTGTTGCGTGACGCTACTGCCTCAATTTAAATTTTAGATTTATTGCATCTTAAACTGTGTTACATTGGAATGCACATTGCATTTTTGATTTACGCTTATTATGTTATTGTAGCGCGTCCGTCGTAATTGAAGTGTTTCATTACCTAAAATTACTCTTGTTGTCTAAGTTCTCTTGTTGTCCAATGCGTGAATGGTTATCAAATACAAATATTCAGTATAATCCAGCAACTTAATTTAATAAACAACTCGATCTGTTATCTAATCTACATAAGTATTATCAAGTACATAAAATCTGTAAGGTATATTACATTTTAAGGTATGTGAGGACAGACACAGATAAGCATAAAAATAAACAAAAATAAAACTTTAGTAATTTTGTAAAATACGTCAACCGACAAATTTGTGCACAGATTTTTATTTTTTTTTAAAAGCCCATGATTTAATCGAAAAATCCATGAATTGTTTCTCAAATTTTCGGAATTCTCCACTCTTTACCTACTTAGTCAACATACCCAATTTCAGCTAAATTCGTCGAAATATGAAAAAAAATTTGCAGACGGAGAGGACGGACGGACATATCCGTAGGATAAAGTCATATACGAGCATAATTAAGAAGAATTTAATCACTACCCATAACTCCAAAAACTTAATACTTAATTAATTCCATTCCTATGCAAACACACAAGCACATAAAAATTACTCCTGCAATTACAATAGCCACAAAATATATCGAGTTCTAAAAACCATTCCTACGTATAAATCATGTTTTTGCCTCCAAAATATTCATAGTGTTATGCTAATATTGTTTACGTTTTACCTAAACTTACCTTGTTTAATGCATAAAGGGTTTACAATATTATCATTTACCATGGTTTTTGTCGCAATATACTGCAAAATTTAGTACTAACGTCATTCCACCTCACTCCGCCGTAAAAGTCTTTAAGAAGGAAAAGCCATGTCAAATTGTTTTTAGAGTAAAACCAGACGCTGCGCATCAGACCAGTTTTGAACAAGAAAACTTCTTGAATAAAAGTTTGTCAACGTATTTTTCCTCCTCATGTGCCATGTTCTAGTCATAAAACTTGTAATGACGTTAGTACACCTACTGAAAAACCATGATTTCATAATTAATAGAAGCAGACGACGGTGGCATTTTTAACAAATATTTCCGTACCTAATTAAACTTAAATTATTTTCTGAACAATTTTCCTTAACAGGAGCATTTTTAATCAGCCGTGACATTGTATAAATACCGCGCGTATACCATACGACCTTTATCATTTTGTATTTACATTTATTCTCAAACGTTGCCCTTTTTGTTTCTCTAGTGCCGTTCTCATCGTCATACTGAACAAACCGAATCCCTATATATTTTCACAGAAAATAAAATAAATTTAGGCAAAATGGCTAACTTTTTAAACACGAAGCTCTTGTGTACGTTTGGATTTGCCTGTTTAGTACAATTTCTTTCGTTAGCAAATGGAAGCAATTATTATTCAGAAATCGAAAATTTGAAACCGTCTCATAAGAAATCCTTAGAAGCTCTGAAAACATCCATGTCACCCGTTTTGACCCAGGACTTTATGAAGGAAGATATCTACCTCGTTAAATTTTTACAGTGTAAGCATCATCAAGTCTGAATTAAAATTAATTGCATATTGTTTTTTTTAATTGCTCTTTGTTTTAGTCAACAATTTCAACTTGGCAAGAACAGAGCAACATATAAAGGACGTGTTAAAATGGCGAGCGGAAACCAAAGTGGACGAGCTGATTAAAAACCCTCCAAGTTATTTCGAAGTGCTGCAACGAGAATATCCCGCATTTAATGATGGATTTGATAAGGAAGGACGACCGAGTAAGTGAAAACTTGTAAAAATTATTTTGGGAATTATAACTTATTACTTTAAACCCTGCATCTTGCAGTTTGTGAAGTTCCGTTTGGCAGCTGGAATATTCGAAAAGCAGCCACGAGTGGAATAATCAAAAACGTTACTAATCAACTCCTTGTTAACTGTTTCGAAAAGGCGTCAATTAGGGTTAGGGAGCAACAGGCAAAAGGTTTAAATGTTACGCAGTGGCTTTTTCTGGTAAGTTTGAATTGTATCAATACATTTTTAATAGAATGAAAAATGTTCGAAATAGAAGGTTCTATCTTACTGTCAGGCTAACATGGAGGGATTTTCGGTTACTGAACATCTATGCCCATCATGTAGGTTTAATCATACATGAAATTCTGCATAAACAGTGGATTAAATATACATGTGTGTATGAGCGAGTGTTAACACGTTATGAACTTTAAAATTGTGTTTAGGTTTATCCGTAGCTGTTAGCTTGGCAGGAGCACTTGAAAGATACTATCCCAACTCCAGTGGCGGATTTTGGCTGATTAACAGTAAGATTAGTGTGAATTTTATAAGTCGTGTTGGTTTTAATTTTATATTACTAAAAATAATAATAATACTTGAAATTCTAGCTCCCTCTCACTTTGCTACACTTTTCCGGATTGTTCGTCCAGTTTTGTCCCCGGGAACTAGAGCTGCCATAACCCCTTTCACTACGGATGATACAATATGGAAACCATTTTTGAAGAAGCGTATAGATTTCAGCGAAATCTCGGACTGGTATGGAGGTGCAAAAAGCCGTCAGTGAGTACTAGTGGGTATAAGCCTAAGCCAACACTTTACATTTCAAAAAAGTAACAAATAATATTTGTGAAGTTTAACAAAAAGTTACATTTCTAAACTAATATGTATTATGTATAGGAATACGAATTAGCACTTGGTTTTTCTTTCTAAATTTTGGTTCTTTAGATTTCGATGAAATTTTGGATTTGTAGAGAGGTGCAAAAAGTCGTCAGTAGCTGGTAGTTCCAAAACCTCACATTTCAGTTTGTAATAAATAATATTGGTGAAATTCAAAACCGAATCATTACCCTTTTTAGCTGAAAAATTAAAATTAATATGTATTATATATTCAAAAACAAAACATATTTGCACTTGATTTACTACCTCAATTTTATTCGTGGGTTTATTCTAATGTAATCATTCATAGGATACAACATTCACCTTACTGACATTTCTTCCATTAGCACAACAGGCTGGTGCACAAAAATGTAACCATGCTAAAATGAGTGCCAACCATGCTGGGTTTAAATAAATGAATGATAGATTAAAATTAATAAAAACAAAATCCGTTTCACGCAGGCATTTCATACCAAAACATCATCTTCTAATCCAACAAGAATTAATATGAACATGCTATGCCACCTGACATGCACACGACTATTAGGTTTCTTGCACGTTGCCCATCTACTTTCTTTACCGCATTGGCAAGTAGCCAATTTGCTTAGTACTTTACCATAGATATTTGTAATGGCTAAAATCTTTTACTTTCATCACGCTACATAATAAAATAGTATAAAGCAGTTTTGTGATTCTGAATATCAAAATAAAAGTTATATCACGGAATTTCATTCATGCAGTCCACCGGTTACTACGTAGTAGTTTGTTTGGTTTAGTATTCTACGGACTAAGATTGTCCAAGAATCGAAAAGCATCATCATAATAATGTGTTCTTTTTATGATTCCATAATATTAATTCAACGTATTTGTTTAGTCTTTACATTTGTTGATAGCCACCAAAGTACTCGACCCTGGGAACTTTGAAGCTACCAGACTATGCACCCGTTTCATTTTGGTTTCAAATAGCGTTGTCAATTATTGCAGGGGAATCGTGCTAAATCTAGTCTAATCCTTATCTTGTCATAACATTATATTTAAATACGGAAACGTTTTTGTTGATACATCGCTTTGTCGTATGTTGCTTAGTCCTGGAGGAAAACACACGGCTTGTTTGATAAGCTGGTTGACAAATTATTTGGTGACTAATCCGAACACCCAGCAAGAATTATGGAAGAGGTGATGCAAGCCTTTGGACGCAGAAAACCAGAATTAGCAAACCAAAAAATGTATATTAAATTTGAAATAGAGGATGGATCATATTAAAAGTAAGTACTTTGTTTTGAAAAACGCTGGTTCCAACGAATCTTCAAAGAGGCTATATTCATTCACAAATATCCACAAAACATGAACAGGAACACTGGACATGACATAGGATCGTGGATACCATTAGCAATAAAACTAATTTAAATTGTTGCTGTTCTATTTTTATAGCATGTTACTTTTGAATTTGTACTGGGGTTTTCTCAAATTTGCTATTCAGTGTACTCTCGTAAAAGCTAACGGCAAGTTAGCGAAAGCTTGGGTTATTAAAAATAAATTCAGCCTCTTTAACCATTAAAGATGAACAACTCTAAAAGTAAGTATATTATGTGCTAGACTAGTGTTATAAAATTTATATCTGATGGATGTAAACCGGTTATACACGATAAAAAATGTTAACCAAATGGCATTAGTAAGTTTGAGAATACCAGCAGCATGAAATGATTAGACGACAACGGGACTATTCCAAGTTTTTGAACTATACCATGGTTCACTATGAAATATATTACTCGAAGTGAATTTAAATTACCGGAATTTGAGCACAGATTTATACATAAACTCCATGTTCCAAAAGAATCCTTAATTTTTTTTAGATATATAGGAAGTTTTTTTTACCATTGTGGGAAAGTGTTAATATTTGCTTACAAGAGAAGTTTAAGGGTAGCGATATATAATAATATGATGCTCTACCCTGCGGTTGCTTTGAGAATAAGGATGCACATTGACGTCGTATTGGTGCAATTTCACTTGCCCTTTTCTCCTCTACAAAATGCTGGATTTCATTATACCAACATTTCACTTCCAAATATACACGGCGGTAAAGTATTTGAGCAGGTATATTACAAACATATTACGGCACCATCAACTTTTTAAATCGTTTTTCACAAGTTCAGTTCACATTTACTACAAAATATACTCATTAGATCACCAAACCATCTGAATGTTGTAAAATAAAGATTGCTTCATATTATTTAAGGCATGGTAGTTTGCCAGAAGAAAATGCTTCCCTTACAGAATTATCTGATTTTGGAAAATTGTTGTAAATTACAACTTGTAATACGTAATTTACTCGACATGTTACTAATCCACAGCTTTCTACGCAACTAATGAGTACGCTTCCTGTTAATGCTAATGGATCATATAAATAATAACAAGTTGGTGACTAATTAAGTATTACAATTTTTATTTTACATATCATTCTTTTAATTAGTATCTTATAATATTAGGAGTAAACTGTTCTTGTAATATAATATAGAGAACATTATTTGGGAACGCTTATTTACAAACGCTCAGAATGTTACCTCCATTTTCCTATAGAATTATTAATAGGGAGTTAGGCAGCGTAAAATTTGATGATTATGACATTCATAAAGATTTATCGTTATTTTCAAATAATTATCACATACCAACAAAAGTGTTTGGGTACATAAAAAATCTTCAAGATTTTAAGAAATTAAATGCGACAGACCTAAAAATAATGTTGGTGCATTTCATGCAAGAAAAAGAGTTTATTCAAGGACAGGTCTAGTAAACGTGCTGTTTTTCATAATTGCAAACGCAATACAGGTTTCCATTTGACTAGTGTCTGGTAAAATATTATGGGTGTATATTCAACCCGTCTATCTGTTCACATCAAAGCTTCAAGAAGATAAAAGCCAGGATGCAAGTACCTATTTATTAATGTAAAAAAATGTATTAAAAATTATAATCTTAAAATCGACGTGAGCTCAAAGTATCAAGATATTCACAGATTTGGTATTTTTACGTACTCTCTACATTTTATGCACTTCAAAGTTCAAAAGGAATTTACTTTTAAGGAATTAGAAGTTTTTCGAAATTGATAAGTTTTAGTTACGATGAACATGCACTGCGTTTATGCTGGAAGATTTTTAAGTACACACGGAACTCTAGTGTACAGCATTTGGTGTTTCTTCATGTAATTGCTTTTGTCTGAAAAAACAAAATCAGAAGACGTGTAAAACAAAAGTATATTTATAAAAAGTGGTTATAGTGATATAGCACTTTTTGGACATTCTAAACTTTAGTATCATGTTTTTTATGAGAATTTGCGCGATTTCTTATTGGTAAAAATTGAATTTCTTCGACCAGGATTTATTATGCAAAAAGACGTTTCATGATTCATGTATTCAACTGTTTTCACATATTATGGTTTTTAGGCCATGCTAATAAACAGGTGATGCTGAAGGAAAATATACCCAGTATGCACCCGTGTGTCCCACATCGTGTAAACTTTTATACTAACAACTTTTGAATACTGTAGTAACACCTTTGTACCTTGTTTGATATCTACAAGGAAAACCTTGTTGTATTATTGTCACATGTTCTACGCAAAGCAGACTAAATGAAACTTGAGCCCATTAAATCTGTATGGTATCATTCTGGAGCAGTTGGGATAATGAGTTTTTGGCATATAGGGATTTTACTCTTGAAGTATTCATTACAATTTTTTTGCATTAACCGATCAATTTTTATAGTTGACTATGAACACATTGCTCTATAAGAAGTATATATAATAGATGACTTTGTAAATTGAGAATCTGTTTTGGTAGAAGCACATTATATTACACTTTTTATTAACTTGATTCTTTCACCCAGTGAAGATAATGTTTATAAAATTTGCAGCATTTGGCCAAACAGCCAACCTTGTCTTAAAGTATAAGCAAGTTTTTTTAATTTTTTTCGCATCAAATTTTCATAAATACTCTGCGTTTATAACCAGCTTCTTACTTATTATTCAGACCAGTAGTAGTCATGAATCATAAATAGAAACCATGTATTTTGGCCTCTGTGGTGTAAAAGTCACAACACTGAACCCAATGTACCTAATTGCACATGAGGAAAATCTGCACACTGTCAATGTTTACTACACGTGGCATAATTCATTGATACTACGTGCAACGTGCACAAGTCAAAATGCAGATAAGGAAAAACCGTATATTTGCAAAAATGACCTTGCGTACATGTGACTGTTAAATAGAAACAACTTTTTGCTCGTTTGGTTGTTACTCCGAGTCAGCAAAACACCGCAAAAAACGTACACCACATTGAGCTTCTCTAGATAGGATTAGTGAAATTATATGCAACCTTGCTAAATGCAAATATAAAGCAAGTTGGGGATTTTAGCAACTTTAGAATAATATTCAGTTGCAATGTGAAAGCCAGTTTGTCACAACGTTAATATTTTTGGTGGCTAATATATTTCATAGTGTTTATATTGCAAAATGTTTTTCTCGTTTCTGATTCCCGTGTTAATACTGTTACTATACTATTACCACACAAAACATGACAAAATATTTCGTGAATACAATTTGCCACAGGGTAAAAAATAAAATCTCAAATAGAATATTTCATTAAATTTTTGGGTTCATTTAATTATAAAATTTGCAGGACCCAGCGCATTGTCCATATACCGCAATATTTTTCAAGTTTTATCCAAACCCCATCTGCAATTTTCCAAATGGACCAAAATATACGGAAAGGTTTTCGCAGTGAATATTTTGGGAACGCCTGCTCTTGTCATAAACGACGCTAAAATCATGAAACAAATATTTAGTACTAGTGAATCCACAGGAAAACTGGCAATTACTGCGTTTGATGAACTCAGCAAAGGAAAAAACGGTATACTTCCTTCTGAAGGAGATGTGTGGCATGAAGTCAGAACCTTTACAATGAAAGCTTTAAGAGACTGTGGAATTTCAAAAAGCTCCGTTGTGGAACCCGCCGTTTGGCACGAATGTAAAGAAATTATGGACTGGTTTGACAGCGAAAGTAAAAATTGTGGGGTTGTATTTGGTCTCCGTGAAACATTTATTGATTGCATTGGCAACGTAATATGGAATATTGCCACTAGAGGTGGAGAAGATTGTAAAACTTCTGGAATGGGACAACTGGTGATAAACGTAATAGATGCGTTTCAAATTACTACCAACTCGGGCTTAGTGTTTTTGCCTTGGCTAAAACACATTGTGCCAGAATGGTCTGGATATAGCCACTTATTTAAATCTTGTGCGGCTCTTCATACCGGAGTTAACTCGTATTTTGAGGAGCGTAAACAATACAGAAAAAACTTTCAAGTGGAACCGGAGGATAGAAATTTGCTGGATGCGTATTTGGATCAATGTGAAAATTGTACTGATGCAAAAAGCTGCTTTTATGGGGAGGCAGGATGGAGACATTGCTTTTTTACTTTGGTGCAGATTGTGCTTGCTGGGGGAGAATCCACTGCAACGACATTGAATTGGATTATAAATTATTTAGTGGCTTGTCCAAACGTTCAGCAGAAATTGTTTGAAGAAGTAAATGGAGCATTGGGAAATGAGAGGCCGGTTTTGAAACATGCTAAGAGGTAAACAATCATACTGTTATAGGCTATTTGTAATTTTTGCATAACAATTTTTTTATGATTTTAGGCTACCGTACTTGGAAGCAGTAATCTACGAAGCTTTGAGAATGTCGTCATTTACCCCGTTTGGAACTATTCACAGGCTTCTGGACAAGATAAAATTTGAGGATTACTACCTACCCAAAGATATGCTTCTAATTGGTAACATTTATCACTGTCATTACGACAAGAGTGTTTGGGGCGACCCGGAAAATTTCCGACCTCAAAGGTTTCTAGAGGTAAACGAAATGGAGAAAACTCAGCTTAAGCAAAACGTCGTTGCGTTTCAGACAGGAAAACGACTCTGTCCTGGGGAGGGTTTAGCCAAAGATGTACTCTTTTTAATGACTGCTAGGCTTGTGCAAAAGTTTCAGTTTTTACCTCTGTCTGATAAACCACCCAAGGATTATATTGAACCTGATTCGGGCTATGTGCTGCTGCCAAAACAAATTGGAGTGAGGGTTAAAGCCAGATTATAAAAGCAATGTAGTAATTTATAATGAAAAATTTTAAAAAAACAGTTGAAAATCAACAATAAATAATGAATGCAAATGATTTCCAAAAACGCAAAAAATTGAATGTTTATATCTGATTAACCTAAGCTTAAAAATGTAAACTGGTTTGTCAAGGAAAGCCCTTCCTAAATTCAATTTTTTTGAGTGAAAACTCGTAAAAATGTCTATAAGGAAAAGAGCAAACTTTAATTTCACGTGCGAGAACCAAACTTACACTTTCATGTTTTTATTACTTGTTTTGTAATAATACCAGTTCTTCATCGACAGTCATTCCAATACGATATTCTTCATCAAGGTTGTTCCATATGCATTTCGGATTCTAACCGGTTTTTTTGGACAGTCGTGCTTATTGCAATCGGTACGGTCGTGAGCAAAGAAAATGAAAACAATATTTGCGCCTGAATGACATAACGTGCCTAAAGATTTACACGTTTTTATTGAAACAATTCCACAGCACCATAAGTACCTAATCATAAGGAAAGCTTTGTAATATTACATGTTGCTTCTATCAAGTTTGATTCTTTATAAATGTGTGACGACTATAAAATCCAATTTGGCATTTTAACAATTATTCATATTTATACTAAAATCTTTTCTTTCACGTTGATTTTGATGATGATGCTTAAGTAGATAAAACTTGTTTAAATACAACAAGAAACCTATTCTTAATAGAAAGGGCTTCCTCCAATTTTGATAGGCTTATTGTTTGACAACAATGGCAATCTGCTAAGTTCAAGAACAACAATCGGCTTAGCCAGATAAGGTCATCTACCAGGCGCTATAGTTGCACCAGCAGTCTTTTATCCTGCTCCACCTCAATTCCATTTCAAGGTTCTGCTTTTTTACAAGCTCCTCCGCCTGAACCAAGTCTAGCAATTCCTCCAACTGCAAAACCCAAAATTTCACAAAAATCTTTCAATTCCGTCTTCATTCCTTAAACTGATGCAACAAAATGCATGTAAGCCAAATAATACCTCGCCTTCTCAAAAATCCAACACGCAATAACAACGCACAGCTCCACTCAGGCAGATCCACTCAGGGTGCTCGCTTTTAATATGTTTGTCCAGCACATGCAATCTTTGTGGATTTTTGCACACCTCACCATCATCTTGCACAGTGTCTTCTCGACAAACTGCTTTGTACTCAAGCAAGATGATCAGTCAGCTTAGTCATGTTCAACTGACTCAGCGCCCATTTCCCAAATTCCACATTTAAAGCAATATCTCACAAAAACTTATAAGAACCAAGATATATAAACAGGGCGGAATAGTTGATACACATTTAAATTTCATTATTTATTACATAAAGATTGCTCGTTGAAAGCCTATTTTAAGTAAATATAACGGCATATAGCTTGTCCATATGAACTTTTAGATGCAGCTTGACAAGTAAAATACCGGTCTCAAGTACCCTATTGTCTGGCTCTAACTGCTAACACCAAGTCTCAATTCGCACTGTTTACTATGTTTTTAATCATACGATAATGATGACGTTGATGATGCAAATCAACCAAAACGCCAGTTCTGCTTCACCAGGTGAACTCTGCACAGGATAGGATCATTCCTTCAGCTTTATTCTCTCAATTAAACATTCGACAATCCAAACGTCCGTCGCATTCAAAACAAACTTATTCCTCATCGGCAAATTTATATTGAGCTGACATTGTGCGTTGAAAATATTCTTTTAGTAATTTACTTAAAGCTAGGAAGTTGTATTTTATCAATGCTTAAGTGTAAATGTATAAAAATGCTCGCTATTGAAATCCTAATATGAGATGACATCATTTGTTTACTAAAAATTAGATTGAAAAGCTGAAAATATATGTAAATTTGTATAGACATTTTTTTAAACCTTTGTTTCGATCCTAGCTCCGGTGCTTAAAAACCTAGTTGTTTGGTATAAAAATGTAGGCAGACTGACACAGTACACTAGAGACTAATTTTATTAAGCTGCTGTTGAGAAGCAATAAATTACCTATTGATGATTTTGAATGCAATTGATTAGTTTCCCATATTCGGGTTTCAAAAACTTAATATTTTCCTGAGAATATTACTTGTAAAAAATGTTTATAAAGCAAACTAGGCGTAATGCATGCAAGCTTATCTCAAATTGTACTCCAATTATACTGCTGATTTTAAACCAAGATTGTTTTCCACAAGAACTCAAGCAATTTTACAAATCAACATAACATGAACCTTAAATCTTGACACTTTTCTAACAAAGTAACATTGAAAACCAAAAAATTACCTCAAAGCCTAAATCAAATCCCATATTAATAATTATCTTTGATGATTTATCAAGTTCCGGTTAAAAGTTAACAAATTAAGAGAATGAAATGAATGAATAATGTCTAATCAGAATCAGACTGCTCAGTAGAAAAAAATTTAACACCCTATCCAAATTCACAAAACACACATTTTTGCCCACACACAAGTATTTCCCAATTAGGTTGGACTTTTCTACAATAAAGTTCAGAGCATGTGTCTCACAAAGTCGGATTTTGTACATTTGACAGAGCTTTAAAAAACACGTGAGCCATGTGTCACGGGATTTTGGATCAATTTTTGAATGAATTTACGAATTTGAATTATGCTGTTTGTTTAAAACCAGAATTGTTTAGCAGAAATTCCAACCTCTACAAGAAAATTTAAGACAAAAAGATTTACTAAGAGTGCGAGAAAAGTCATAAATACTGAGAGGGAAAATAGTGTGGCTTAATCGTAAATTAAAGTGAATTGAATCCTCAATTGATTCGATCTAATACACCTACTTCTTTGTCCGGTCTGTCTTGACTACTAAATACTAAATAGAAAGTTGCGCAATGCAATGACTGCAAATAAGGGTTTTGTGTTTTACTGCCGAATATTGTAGAAGAAATCAGAATTAATTATCTAGAAATAAAGGTTTGACATGTAAATTCAGCGTGTGCTGCCGTTGGAACGAGAAATTTGACGCAGTAACGCAAATTTATAGGCGAAAAATAAATAGAAAATTAGAAGTTGCTAAAAAGATAAAACGAAATTTTGTTTGGAGCTACAGTGTTGTATTTTTCATTTATCTACACACAATTTAATTTGTAAAAGGAATGCATGCAATTGTTGTGTGTGTTTTAATAGCCCTGAAGTTATATGAACAAGCTTTATGCGAGACGAGTACTATTCAAATATTCTGAAACATGCTTGCCATTGTGGAATGTACGCATGTATGGGCAATATCAATATCACGGTGTTGAACTGGTCCTTTAATTAGTGGTAATAAATCTGAAACATTTACGTTTTTTGTATAGTAAAACAGTATATTCAAAGAGTTCACAGATTCCATAAGTACACCAAACAAATAGATTGCAAACGAGACATTATGCTTATATTGGCTGTATTTTATGATTTTTAATTGCCTTGGAATTTAATACATGATAAACGCAGTGTAAATTTCCATAAATTTGCTAGATTTTTTTTACAACAGTTAAATGTGTATTTTGTCTAATAATCTGGCATAAAAATTCATTACATACAATTTCTACGCATCCAAAATGAATGATACGAAACTACGCACATTTATTCTATTTCGTCATTTTCTTCAACCCCACCAAGTCCTAGTAGTACAAGACAATTTCCTTTTCAGTCACACGTTGGACTTCTGTTGGGATTGCTAGTAAAAATTAGAAAACAAATTAATTCAATTTATTATCAAGGTGTTTTATAATGAGTATAATATAAAACAATGGGTTATAACAAACAAATAGATGTCTATTTGCACTAATACCTGCAGTTTTAGCAGCGCCGCAGTTGCAAAAATAGTGCTGATGCTTCTTCCTCCCAAATATGTTGGAGACCTACCCAACTTGAACAATGAGTCAGATTGCCATCCACCATCCTTAGCATTCTGAGCCTTCGTAATCAGTTCGGTTGCTTGTTTTACCTTTGTTGCTATTTCAGCATTTTTAAGTTCCCCAATTGAATCTAGCGCCAATAGAAGCATTGATAAATCCATAGGCCATGGTTCATCGTTGCCACTGTCATCCAGCTTCTTTTGGTGATAGTCCAGTCGACCACGTGTTGCGTCTAATAGTGGCTGTTTAAATCTTTCAAGAGCTCTCGGGCATTCCTTAACAGAACTAGCACACCAATACAGGAATGAGTCAGGTGAATGATAATACCTTGTGCCATTAAGATAATTTCCAGAGACCAAATGTTGAAACAAATGGTCTTCCGATTTGATTATGTACTCGGTATCCACTTCCATAACATATAGAAATCTAAGACAATTTGCCAGTGAGCCCTCGTCCAGTCTATTGCGACGATTTTCCTCGCAAGGTGGAATGTACAAATTGATCACGCCATTTATGTTAGTGTTCAAAATAAGAACACGTATTATATCAAGGAGACGTCTGTCTTGTTTGCAGAGTAAGCCAGTTTTAAGACACACCAAATGATAAAGCCCTGTATCCTCCACGTCGTCTGGTATAAGGCGCTTAAATTTATTAAAATTTATAATTCCTGTAGGAATCGCAACATTACTGGAATTTCCCAACGGGAAATCAGGTCTTACAAATTGCAACAAGATACTACTGGTTTCCGGACTGAACTGCTTGCCAAGCAAGTCTAGTGCGACCAAATTTTGAAACACGTCCTCCGGAAAATAATCAGATTTTAACGTATATCTGTTCGATCCTATCATTTCGGTTTGAAAACCTGTAATCGGAGCACAAGTCTTTTCCAAAAATGCTAATCCTGCTTCTATGGTCTTTGTGAGTTCTTTTGTTTCCATTGTAGCAAATTTTTGTGGTCTATTTGTTACCCGCTTCAAAACTGGTTAACAAACTCTGATTTGTAACTCGTTTTTGGTAGTTCACTTATATATTCACATTAGTTACATCCAACCGAAAAATTTTCTTCCCACAAACATTTAACGACGTCTTCGTTTCACAGCCAATTATTATTTCTGCATAGTTTATAGACTAACTGTAAATTTTAGTTATTTGTATACCTAACAAGCAGAGCAGTTTTGCATTAAATTGAAACAATGGCTTAAGTTAGAGACAATTTACTACCGACATGGCTCTTCGTTACCACAAAACCTTCTTATGCTTTGCATGTTGTAAAGTTGTCTATTAGTTATCCCCTTTTTACTTGCGTAGCCCTAAGCGGGTAAAAAATAACCATTGTTATGTGTGTAAGTGACAACTGACAACTAATAGGTTTATTGGAAAACGGGTCTATTACACACCGTTTATATTACCCAACGTTGGATATGAGCGGCTAGCCATTATGTGTTCTGTTATGCTTACTCTGTTATACGGTTAAATGTTGAACTTGAACTTTGAGTAACCATAAACGTAATGTGTATGAGAACCGTAACTTGGTAAGTAGTTCTGTGAGTGATTTGTGGTACATAAAGTGGATTAGTTCGTGTGAGAGTTGAGTTGACTATCCTTGCATTGGATATTATCACTTCCAGTCTAGACATTTTTACCGCCTATAAGTTGCACTTTTGCAATTTTATGCTGTCGAACACTAAAATTATCCAATAAAATCCAATGAGATAATGGCTGAGATTGAATGTGAAGGTTACGGACGCGAACGTGTCAAGGTGTCGTCCCCAGACATACTCGAACGTTCCATGGCTATTTCTTATGGCTATGATTTTTTACCCATATGGTAGCAATAAAAATAAGTGTTTTCGCGAGAGTTCTAAGTTACTTGTACAATTCCGTAGCCATTCATTAAAAAAGTGAGCAGTTACCAGCAGAAATTAGAAAATGGTAAATGCCGTAGACTTTATAACCAACCTTATAATCCTGAACTCCGGGCACCTTACAAGTTAAACTTTGAAACATTTGGAAATGAAATCAAATAAAATGAAACTAACATAACAGACCTGGGTCTAACATTTTCACACAAAATTCAGCAAATCGCAGTTGCTTTGTTTTCTATACAATTGCATGTCTGCTCATCCAGCGCTCGAAAAGTGGTGGAACTTGACGTTAGAACGTACGTCTAAATTTTTTTAGACAAAGCATGTGCTTACCGTTTTATTCATAGTGATAGTGGTAATAGTCCTATAGTCCAGTGTGCGTCGATTCCTGGAAGTATTGCGTAATACATATCTTTCATAACGTTCTTGCGAAAACCTACAATCTACAAACCTACAAAGGAAGCGTCCCCCAAAATATGTGATCATGCCTTTTTATCAATTCGTTTCAGATCTTACACCACAATTCTAGACGGGTAAATTAGCCCTGCGTCTCTTTATTCAATGAAGTTAATTTGTATGTAAGTACCTATGCCTACGTCTTGGATTCGGCTAAACGAAATGATTATGTATTCTTATTTCATGATCACCATGAGTCTGGAGCTTCACCACAAATACATACTTCTAGTCCACATAATTTATGCCTACAATATGCCCACATCATTTTCATAATATTGATTAAAAACCAACCGTGAAAATATGATCATTTCAAGTCATTTCGGGAGAAACTATATAACCTACGAAAGCAAACCACAAAAGAGAATTGCGAGCCAGAAAATGTCCGATCCTTTATGAAAACTTTGAAATGGCAATTTCTTATGAGTGCTCATTATTGGAACAAAAAAAAGGCACATCCATGTCTTCTCTCATTGAGCACGCGTGATGTGAATAGCAGAATGACACCATTTCTCTGTAAGCATATATTAACCACTCGGATTGGATGTCTCAAGGAAAAATAGGAAACTAAAAAGGCATCCTTATTATTATAAAGGTGATGAAAAGCTGTAATTTTGTCTGATGTGATTTTTTGGGGTCTTTTAGTCAATGACATGGTTCAAGTTACAAGAAAGTTTTGGTTCTTGAAAATAAATTCAGCTTTATTAGTCATTAAAATGGACAACTCCAACCCGTTATGGGTTAAAAGGAAATAAAACATGGTTTTGTCATATGATGTCAAATTGTCATATATCTCAGGCGTTAAGATTTAATGAAAGATTTATACAGTTTGATTTTTTGTTTAAATATAACTACTGGGAGCCCGTAATGCTTTGCATTTGATAATTTGAATATTTGTGTCCTTATAATGATGAAGTACACTTTTCCACACAAATTAACAGACACCGACGAATTAACAACCTTCTAGGTAAATGAATCTACTCTTCAAAAAACCACACACTTTCCACCTAACACGTCTACCCTTAGCACACCTGGTGGGAACCCATTGTGCTTGTTGTTTGATAATGAATTTAATCAAAACTTGCCAGGACAATTTATTTAGAATGAAGACTTCATTTTATTTATATACCATAAAGGTTCCCGTAGAGTCCGATTACAAATACATTTACAATGCCAAAATTTTGCATTCCAATTCCACTTCTGCATTTATAGTTGGCAATTTGCATTGCATTCCAATTCATACTGTGGTATTTTGGATTGCATTCCAATTCCAATTCATAATGTGGCATTTATAGTCAAATGCAAAATTTCAGTTGCATTCATATTGTACTTTCCTATTCTCATGTGGTGTTTAGAGTACAATGCAATGCAAATGCAATGCATCGATTTTGGTACCAAAATAGGAAGTACAATGCCAAAATCAAGAGTTGGATTCTGTTCAACTCTCGAGAGTAGAACAATAGGAAAATACAAATGCAAAGTCTAAACTAGCAACATGTAGAATGCAATTTTTGAATTGGAATACAAATTCAACCAGTTTCCTATTTTGCGTTTATAGTTTTCACATTTACAATTGAATTCAGTAAAATGCAAAAACAAGCATTTCATTTTGTAAATGTACTTGTAATCGGACTCTACGGGAACCTTAATATGACTAGTAAACTACTACTAATGATGATAACGATTGAACCTACTTTACAAAAAACTATACGCACTTCTCAGAACAAAGAGCAGTTTGACAAATAATGAACACGCCGCCAAATATTTTGCACATTATTCAATACCCGACACCGTAATTTTATAAAGGATGATGATTTTATGTGTGCTCCATGGGCTTTGCCCAACGAGCTTTAAATGAAATAAATAAATAAATACATACATAATATGCTTAGTTCCCAAATTCCCAACAATGGTTTTATTATATAATATATATCCAGTATTTTGTAATGATGACTTCTTATATATGGCTAGATATACGCACCTAAACTAAAATAGCAGTTTTGTAAGTGTGTGAACCTTTTACATAATAATAACTTTGATTGTTAAATTAACGGTAAAAAATAACTCCTTCATAACACCTACTGCGATGCCTAAGTACGTTCTGTGCAAAATTTGATGTTTCGAAGTGGTATATTTTTTGTCAAGAGGGACCGATAGCACGCTTAAGAGTTCCATGTTAAGTGAATGGACACACCTATTATCGTCATATTATTATAGTGGTGTTTCGTGATTTTTGTTTTAAGTATAAAGTTTCGTGTTTAAATATTAACTATTATTCTCTATAGGTTTATGGTGGAAGAGCGTGACTTTTTAATCCGTCATCTTATATGTTTTTGTAAGAAAAACATTGTAGCCACTTTAAGTATTGTAAAAACTGAGTGTGAATTGCATACAAACTGAAAAAAGTCGAAGATGGATTCAAATTCGACAGGTTGGACAAAGTTTGCTCTTTTTGAAAACTTGGTGTGAAAAAATTGGTGTTACCGAGTAAACGTAGATGAGAGGTAGAAGAATGAGTGAAGGTGCGAGGGGACTTTGCCAAAATATGTACAAGGTTTTATTAGTATTTCAGGACAAGAGCTGAATGGGGCCTGAGAAGACCAAGAGAGGTGTACAGAGCTTTTGTAGGTGTACATTAATACAGCTAGTCTGCAGAATTGGATAACTGTCTGGCAACATACAGCGACCGCGAACTGGGTTTTATACAGAATAATATAATATTCTAAATAATGAATGTTTGTATATTCTACACTTAAAGTTTATCTTGAGTACATGAAAAAAACAATTATATTCCGCTTGGAGCCTTCAGTAAAAAGCCAGGTTAGCCATATATGTTCAATAATAACTTATAGAAAATATAACGCTGAATGATTAAAAATACAGATTATAAGGTGTGGATCCTACAGAATAAGATGGTAACGTCTGGGAACCTACAGACTCCAATTGTAAGACCTACGAATCAAACATTTTGAGGTTGCAAGGTCTGTTTAAGGCAAGTCTGGCAAGTTTAGATGGGACCTTAGTATTGCAAAATTGGCTACTTTTTGGGTGTTGGAACGGTGGTGTCACATTATGCCTCGGCACCTGACGAGGGAATCAGTTTTTATAATTTGGGAGACATGTGCTGAGCACATCCAGCAGCAGCAGCAGAATTCACACCCCAAAAAATATCATCATCATCCTCGTCCGCCGGAGCAGCAGCGCTTCACCACCACCAAACCCACTTACTACTACTCTCCTTTCTACCTTGCCAAGAGCAAGTTTGTCTATTTGTCGTTGTGCCATTTTTGGCTATTAAATTCTGTAATAATATAATATAGAAAATAATAAATTATTCTTTAAATAAAGTTGACGAAATAACTGCTAAAACTGCCCCAACAAGTTACTGAAATATTTCCTGGTTTCACTGATCCTGAGATACGAACCTTTCTGAAAAATAGTGTGATGCGACTGATTTTGGTGCATAAAAATTTAGGCACGCCCATACTCATCAAACATTAACTGTTGAGCGCCTGAAAACGCCCCAATTATCAACACTTAGTAATTTAGATTAAAAAGTCTAACCTATATATTCAGACCCTATATCTTCGAAGCATATTTTACCGGAAAGTATAAGTGACACTGAGTGCAAAGTACAGATCAATACAATTGAAAATCAAATTGAAAAAAACAGGAAAAATTATGTGCTCGCCAGATTTTACGTCACAAACATCTGTTTGCTTAGTTAGGGTGATTTGGGATATTTATTCAATCAAGACCGTCACATATTTCTGGTACCAGTGATGGTCACTCAACTCTCACTCCACTCTCACTCCTTCACGTCAGTGAGGGCAACCCTCACTTTTACTCCACTCGTTATTTGCCCAGATGCTATCACTCACTCCTATCCAACTAAGTACATGCAGAAACTTATAGCAATGTCGAGTCAGATGTTCCAAATGCGCTTAAATTCCAGATCTATATGTTCGGGTTTCCGAAAAACCGTCAGAGGTTGATGCCAAATGGTCCAGAAAACTAGTTCGGTCAACGTTCAGACAAAACCATCGGCGCACCCAGTTACCAAAAGCAAAGGAGTTGGAAAGAGTTATTAATCGCACAAGGCCGGCCGGCTTGAAAGTAAAGTAGTGACATTACTTACCTTACCACCCACCCTTGTCACTAGTAGTCACCGTCACTGACAGACCACTAGCTGACACTAAAATGTGATGTCATTAGTGGATGACACCTTACCTTGTCATCTGTTCTTAAATTATCATTCCTGTACGCCGATTCCCTCTAAACATGGAGCATGAATTTCTTGTTCATAAATAAGGAAGAGATTACATTAAAGTTATCATTTTATTAAAAACCTAACCGTAATATAATTAGTTATTAGAAATCGGGTTTAGGTTAGGTAAGGTTCCATATTTCAAGTATTTATAGGGGCCAAAACTTAAATTAAAAAAATTCATATTACGTATTTTTATATGGTACCAAATTTTATGTTTTCAAATTTCAAAAAATCATAATATATATTTAAATATGTTGATTTTACTGGGTTAATACTTTTACTGGGCGACCAATATTTCATTGTTGACAGACGCTGTGACAGCCGTGTTTTAAAAAACAATTCAATAACAAAACCACGCTGCCAATTATAAAAAGAAAACATTTACTTCGTAGTGTTTTAGTGCAAAATGATGCGCTGAAGTAGTAGCCAGTTATCCATCATTTACTGGAAATCTAACACACACATTTATCTAGTTTTCAAAAATTTGTGAGTATTATCTATCATCTAGTTTATCTCTTTGTGTTTGTTAGTGTAATTTTTAAGTGCATTGAAATGTCACAGAATGTTAGTTATTCTCTTGAACCATACAAAAGTAGAGTGTCAAAAGTTTATGGATTTTGTCAACAATTTCTTCACTCTCCCTTTTCTGTTTCTTTATATCTTTATTTATCACTGTAGTGCAGAAAAGTAACGCATTTCTTTACACGGGTTAATTCACCTGATTCGGTATCATTTTGATAAGCAATGCGTACTCTATCAAAATGTACTATCTATCGAGCTAGAATACAAAAAGCATAACAATAAAAAAATAATCTACTACATATTTAGTCCATATTTATTAACATATCTGAAGCTTTAACGTTTTTTGGTAATTTTTTGTTAAAACATTATTATTAAAGTACTTTATACGCTTTGTTAGTAACATTTGGCGTACATTGAGTATATTATGTAAACGAAGTAAGTAAATAAGAATAGTATGTGAAAACAATTAGATGCAAGCATGGTGGACTAAACCTGTCTGCTCTAGTTCACAGCCATAAGTTACTCACTTGGAAGAGATAACTAAACCCACAAAATTTAGATAACTTTTGGTGACGTTGGAGAGATTTGATGTTCCACACAGCACCTCAGCATATAAATGAGGACTTAATTTGGAGCGGATTCCATAATTTTGGAGTATATAAATTATTATCATATAAAACTGTGCATCATATAAAAATGGTAGCTTTGCCATATAAAAATTGAAATATAGAATCGTAAATATAAAATTTGGGTACTTTAAAACGTGAAATATAGAAACGGTCCGGTAGCGTTAGAAATTGTCCCGGATAATTTCCTGTTTTTTAATACATGAATTAATTTTATAAACTAATTAATTACTATCAGATTAAGCCATTGCACACCACCCATGCCACGGCGGCTGAGCTTGAGCTATGAGTTGGAATAACTGGTGGTAAACAAAGCATGTGAGCCCGTACATACTTACAAGTATAGAAAACAACCGAATTATAACCGATTCCGGCGGTTTTTAGTGTCCGGTGTTTAAATGTAAACGAACCAAAACCGTAAATGAATTTAAATCCAAACCAAAACCGCCAGTTAACAGAAATAACCGAAACCGTGACAACCCGGAGCTCTTTTCAGGACTGCTACTGAAGAGATGAGAAGAGTAGCCAAAATATCTTTCCAACCTGTAAAGTTTAAGGTAAAGGCAGATGCGAACAATATAAATGACCAAACGTATTTATACAAGATCTACTGTGGCATATTTTGGGTACTGTAATTTGGGTATGAAATATTCTGAATATGAAACGGTTTGGACACAAAATACTTTGTGTTTGAAATATTTTGGGTTGGAAAGATTTGTGTATGAAATATTTTTGGTATGAAATGATTTGGATATGAAATACTTTGTGTATGAAATGATTAAGCTTAGAAATATTTTTGGTACGCTATGATAATGCTACGAAATGATGAAGTATTTCATTGTGTAAAAAGCTTGTCATGACCATGTTCTTTCCTTACTTGTGACTAATATTTTTTGGTGTAGTTGGTTCAATTGTGAAAAATGTGTATATTGTGTCATTCTGGCTAGTCGTGTTAAACTTGTAAATTGTATTTGACTTAGAATTACATACTAATGCCTGCCTATTCATGAATTTCGTGATGTATTTTTACAGCTTACTGGTTTGTTCGATTCTGTTCTAATATCCGTAACAAGGAAAGTTATGTCATACTTTAAGCAGCAGCATATTTTATTTTCCACGCTGTCACAAAGTCAGTGAACCTTAATGTAATGTTTTGTTTACATCCTGCAACAGACAAAATGTGTTCATTTTTGCATGTTAGCACTTGGCTTGGTTGAAAACAAAAGTAAATGCTGTCATCGTGGGAAGTATGGAATTAGGTTAAACACTAGGTTTTGTTTTTCTCAGGAGTAGTTAAAAATGAAAGCATGAAAACTTTTCATGGTTTGGAAATGAATACGGATGCTAAATAGACTTTATAAACAAAAATAAAAAGGTTTTAAAAATAAGTTTTTATTTATTGGTTTTCTGATTCATGAACAAATCTTGAAATGCTTTGTTAGATTTTTAGCCATCCTGATTACTGCTATAAACAAGTCCAACGAAAATTATAGATAGAACATGACTTAACAGACGGACAAAGTTTTACTACCCAATTATGTATATGCCTGGAACATCAACTTGTAGCATGCTCGTTTACTGACATATTGAAATGGAAACTAGCTCACATCTTACAACATACCGGAAACATCATGCTCGTAGAAACTTCTCGGAATAACAAAACTTCACTTCATACATTTTATATTTGGAATTGGAAACTGATATATAATAACTCAAACAAATTATCAACATTTCATGTATTTTCTATAAGATCAACTATAACTTCCTATAAGCACGCCTCTGAATCTTTCAGTGTCATTTTCAGAAACCAAAATGGTAGATAGTTTTTAAAACATTTAAGAAAATCCTGAAACAAGTTTTCACAAAAAACGGAAACATGCACCTGGTTCATGAACACCAAATATTTCCCATTGAATGACGAAAGTACAAGGAATTATCCTTCCAAGTTCCGTAGACCTTGGGAAAGATTGAACGTAGATTTGTTTTGGGAAATGTTGGCTGCGCCGATCGGCAAAATGCGCTCCAGAACATAAGGCAAAATGCTCGCAGAACATACTACAAGTTCTGCAAGGCTGATTAGTAAGAATGGATATTGCATTTCTCTTTTTAATCTTGGGTCTGACACATCAATTTGGGTAGGAGTTTTGATTTTGAGAGGCCAAGAAAAACGTTTCTGCCTTTCGTTTTTTAATCTTGTCTGGCTCCAAAATTTTGGAGTTTTAGTCAGTAGGTCAAATGGCACAAAGGGATTATGAGGTCATAAGTCACAGTGGCAATGTAAATTGCTATCTTAAGTATTGATGGATATTGCATGTCATTTTTTAGATTGGTCTGGCACAGAAAATTGGGTTGGAGTTTTTGTTTTGATTGGTCAGTTTCTACCTTTCGTTTTTGAATATTGTGTCAGGCACACACATTTTGGTCGCGGTTTTGGTAGGTCAATCAAAAAGGGTTTTACCTTTCGTTTTTTAATATTGTATCAGACACAAATTTTGGTAGGAGGTTTTGTTTCGGTAGGTCAATAAAAAAGTTTCAACCTACCAATTTTAGTCGGACAATTGGTTTTGGTATACCGAGAAAAACGTGCCTAACCTTCGCTTTGATGTCATTTGTCTGGCACAGAAATTTTTCTAGAAGTTTTGGTCAGCTGGTCAGTAAATATGGCTGCTGCCTGTCGTTTTTATATTTTGTGTCTAGCACAGGAAATATAACCAGAGTTTTGGTTCGTTAGCTAGTAAGATAGCAAATGCTGGAAGGTAGTAAAGCTGGTCAGGTTTTAGACAGAATGAGTTGGTCTAAAGGAACTTTGACAAAATTTAATAGTTATTTAAAAAATTTAAACTTTGTCTAAGTTTGCGATATGTAATTTAATAGTTCACCTGCTTTCGCGACTTTGCTAAATGTAGGCATGTTGCCTGCTTTATTTGTTGCTTCTTCAGGTAAAAAACGAATAGCAAAAATTCAAGGTGGAAGGATGCAGCAACACGAGAACTCAATAAAAGCACCAATATGTGGTGTGAAGATATTACGCAGTTGGCATGTTTTTATTGCTTGAAATTACGCATTAATCTAAACCAGAGCAGTTAAAAAGTTTACTATTTCCTAAGTTCGACCAGGAAAATCACACATTCGCCGTGCATTCCAGAACAGAATAATAACTGGGTCTAGGACCCCATTTATATTGACAGTTATCACACGGACATTTGTCTTAGTCAAACTTTTATACCGGACAGTTATCATATTATTGATTTTTTTTCCATTTTGAGCGTTTTTATGAATGAGGACAGTTATCTCAAAACAACAATTGTCTATTATGCAACAATTTCTCAATTGTTGACTCGTTTAATTCTAATGAAATTACTTTTTTTTCTGCGCTTCGTAATAATTCTACGTGCGTCCTACGTGTTAGATACAGTAAAACGTCCTCTTCCTTTCATAATTTTTTTATAATTATGTATTCTACTCATGAAGTCCAATTCTGTCTATCACGACTACTTACTTAATTGAGCTGGTATCGTTATCACAAATATATTTGACGGCGATGACGAGCATGGAACAATTTTAGCTACATGGGAAGCTGTACAATGCTTGGTTTTGTAGTAGCATCTCGTGATCTTGTTATCGTGATAAAAAGGGATATTTTGGTAAGCCGTTTACTCAAATATGAGCTTTTAGAGAAAATATGCATATCTAAAACTTACATTAAAAATTCATCTGAATTCGAGGCTCAAGTTAGACTAACTATATACGTTTAGTAAGAACTTTAAGTCTGCATCCTCAATATGGGCAAATCAAGTACATATAAAAATGGTCCATACCAGAAAAGCTTTAGAAAAAATACGATATTTTAAAATCACATTATTTGCAAATTTTTATGGCAGGTCTTTTCAAGTCCAGATATCCAGCCTCTGAGAAATGGTAGACCTGAGATTAGAGATGACTGAGAAGTAATACGTCAAAAAAAATTCTAAACGTGCTCATATAAAAACCAAGTTCCAGTGAGAATAGCAGGCTTCATTACACTTTCCTGGCTGCCAAGCGCATAAGTACTTTTTCTAAATCTTAATCTAATATAAACGTTTTGGAACTACACTTGTCCATATTAACTGCGCTATCACAAAACGTATGGTCAATATTAGTGAACAATCAAACCAATGCGAAGAAACAGTTTGTAATATTATCAGAACAGCATAAACAACTTTGATTGTTTTGGGAAAACCTTAATCAATGAAGATATGTTCTTAGAATCATCAATTTGGGGAATTTAAATTGTTGTCTTGAGATAACTGTCCTCATTCATAAAAACGCTCAAAATTGAAAAAGATTCATATAGTAAGATAACTGTCCAAATGAGATAACTGTCCGGTACAAAAAATTGGCTAAGACAAATGTCCGTGTGATAACTGTCAATATAAATGGGGTCCGTATCCCATAATAACTAGACTCTTGAATTTTCTAAAGTATAAGCAAATAGGACTGATATATATAATCGTTTAGCCAGAATTCTTACAGTAGCTGTAAGAACTTAAACTACGGTAACCACCACTTTTCACGCAACGTCATCAAGTTTGCAGTCACTTGTTCTTTTTTTGTTCGCAGATAAGGTACTGAATGCTACTCAAAATCTATATTTTATCCATCAATATTAATTGTTTTTTAAAGTGTTTGGAAACTTTATTAGTGAAACATACCAACATGGTCCAAAATCAACCTCTGGCTGTTGCCATCCGCAACGGATACAAATCATTCAAAGAAGATTCAGCAGAAAAACGTGTCAATGTACTTGACAATTTCTACATGACTGTACCTACTGGTGCACTGTATGTGCATAAATTGAAAAGATTCTTGTTTCTTTTTTCATAAATCTACAAATCATAAATTGTTTTCTTTACTCTTTTAGATACAGCCTGTTAGGTAGCCGAAGTTGTGGCAAAACTTCAGTTTTGTCTGTTATCATTGGAAAGATCAAGCTTGATAGTGGTAGCTTATCCGTGTTTGGCTGTGACGAAGTACCAGTATCGCCTTCTCGGTGGCAGACAATTAGTTATATGCCACAAGAAACCAGCGTATACACCAGCTTCTCAATTTACGAGACGTTTGTATTCTTTGCTCAACTGTTTAATGGCGGTAAAAGCCAGTCCGATCTTGAATATATCAAAACTCGTATTACCCTTTTAAGAGAGTTATTACAGCTTCCAAACGAAAACAGAATTGTTGGCAGCCTAAGTGGTGGGCAGAAACGCAGAGTTTCGTTAGCTGTGGCACTGCTTAACGAGCCGGATCTTTTACTGTTGGATGAGCCAACCAATGGATTGGATCCTGTAATTCGAAACACGTAAGTTTACACTGTTCCAGAAATAAGTAACCATAAATATTTGGCATGTTCTGATATTTATATTGATATTTTAGCGTATGGGAGCATCTGAAGTGGTTATCACTTACTAAGAATGTTACAACAATAATAACTACTCATTGTATTGATGAAGCTAAACCTTCTAATATTGTTGGTATGATGCGAGGCGGACGCCTTGTAGCAGAGGAAAGCCCGGCCACACTAGTTCGCCGACTAAACGCAGGATGTCTAGAGCACGCATTTTTACGGTTATGCACTCGACAGGAAAATGAAGTAGAATTGTCTTCTGGCGCAGTAGTTTTAAACCTACCACCAGTAAAACGACTGAACCTAGAAACTAGTGTAACATTAAACCAAGGGCAATCTCTTTGCGTGAGTTTGCCCCAACTAAAAAATTCTACACGTAGGATTATTGCGTTTGCAAAGAAGAACTTTAGAAGTTACATAAGGAACATGTTGTAATGACGATTTATTATTTATATTACTGGTGGTGGCTAAACTTATTAGGCCTTCTGTCCCTCGTTGGCACCCCATTCAGGTAACCACATCACTGTACATCTCCCAAAAATAAGACCCAAATAAAAACAGCTAGACATCGCTTCATACAACATACTACATGCCCACAAGTAAGCTTGCACGTTTACATGTGTGACAGTTGCTTCCACCAAAACTCATTAAGCGACGATAATGAGTCGCTTAAGGGCGTTGTCTAGCAGCTAGACACTAGCTGTTTTGAATTGCGACATATTTTTGGAAGACGTGCAGTGATGTGTTTACCTTAATGGTGTGCCAACGAGGTACAGAAGGCCTAGCAAGTTTAGCCACCACCAGTAACACTTAATGTTATGTAAAGATATTTACAGACTTGAAGAAGCAAATTTTAATTTCGGTATTTGCTTTGTACAGTATGACAGTATCTCTGCTAATGTGGCCTGTGATTTATCTGGTAGCCTCCACCAGCACTGTAAGAGCTGAATTCGAAGATCTTAAGCTCGGCGTGCTAAATCTTGAAGTTTCCAATAGCAGCGTTTGTTGGAAAAATTCATTTTCAAACTCTACGTTCCTGTCCACATATCTTAGTTGTGGATTTTTGCAACAAATACCATCAAAATTTATACACTTGGTAAGAAATGTCTAAGAATTCACAACGTACCTAAACTACAAGTTTTTTCACATTTAATTTTTCAAACTGCATAAAAATGTGGATATGCTAGGAGTCATATGACTCATTGGACACGGTTCAGGAAGCTGCCAGAAAGGGGAAGATATTGGGATACATGATATTTCCTTCCAATTATACGAACAATGCTATAAAAAAGGACCAGATAAGGCACACTGGAGGTCATATCAGTGGAAGTATTTTGAACGGCTCAGACATTTATTTGAACCTGGACCAATCAAGTAAAAATTAAGAACCATTAAGCTTTAAAACGTTTAATTTGAAATTTGAATTTTAAAACAATCATTTGATATGCTGACCCACTGCTGCTATGTGTTGCAGACACAATTATCTACAGATATATTCTAGGTAAGCTAGAAGCCGCAGTTCAGGATTTTGAAGAAACGCGACTGAGAAAAATTGGGCACACTGCTAGATTTGCAATATCCTCACTTAAGGTACATAGTATTGATTTGGAACAACTTACAAATGTAAAACAAGTGCTCTTTATCAATTTTTTAAAATCATTCCAGTACACTGATAATGATTTTGGTAAATCAACCAATGAGGAATTTAATGGACCCGGTCATTTAACTTAGTAATGCTATGAAATACTGCCAATCAAAGCAATTTCCATCAGTCTGTTGATATACGATACATTTTTTGGCTTTGCAGCATTGTTGTTATGCTCGCCTCTATTATTGCCACTCAAGTAATTAATGAGAAAAAACTTGGAACTTTGGAACGGTGCATGTCATGTGGAGCAACCTGGTTCGAGATTTTAATGGGTTATGGCATACCACAGGTGGTTCTTATAGCCCTGCAGGCCATTTTTGGATATTTCACACTTCACTATGTTCTTGACTGTGGCCCGTCGCCATTCCAGCACCCACGACTAGTTATTTCTATTCTGGTTCTTTTGGTAATTGACGGTATACTCGGAATGGTTTTTGGCTTTCTTCTTGGAGTTGTGCTAACTGAAGAAATCACTGCATTTCTTATGATAATGGCTACAATTTTCCCTGTTGTTGGATTAAGTGGAGTATGGTGGCCACTTGAAGGACTGCCAACAGCTATTCAGACATCTTGTTATAGTCTACCACTAACGTTGTCGTTGGATGCATTCAGGTCTTTGATGAACCAAAGGAAGTCTATTTTTCACCCAAATGTTTGGCCAGGCTTTGCTGTAGTGATAGGGTACATAACGCTCCTTTGTTTACTTACTGCTGGTTGTATTTGCCAAAAATCTAGAAAATAACAAGCCTCTCAAAAAAATTTGTTCAATCTGCACAACAAATTATTGCAGTGCAGCATTATTAATGCTTTCATTATTGTGCAGTGTACAAATTCTATCAGGTGTAAATTGAGATATTATATAATAACTAGTTGCCGGGCCCATAGCATTAGTCGATCTTTGTACAAAGTATTAAGATTAAATTACTCAATCCCTACGCAGTTTTTTCTGTAATTCCTGTTTCCCAGGCTTCTGACCAGGTCCCAGATCCCAGAGATAACACAATTAACGACTGAAAGTGGTAAGATAAGCTTATGTTGACTCAACAGGACTACAAATTGCCTCCCCCTCACCCCCTTACCCCCGGTGGTAGGATCCCCCTTAAAGCGAAATTCAGCGCGAGAGCTGAAACTCGGTATATAAGCTTATAATGACTCATTGAGTACGAATATGCAAGAAAAGTGAGTCCCCCACCCCCCACTTACCCCCAGGGGTAAATTTCTCACATAGCCTAAATATCGTCGTAGAGAGCTGAAATTCGGTATATAAGCTTATAATGACTCATTGAGTACGAATATACAAGAGAAGTGAGTCCCAAACCCCCCCTTACCCCCGGGGGTAGACTTCCCCACATAAACCTAAATAGCGTCGTAGAGAGCTGAAATTCGGTATATAAGCTTATATTGACTCATTCAGTACGATAATACAAAAAAACTGAGCCCCCTAACCCCCGGGGGTAAGTTTCCTCACATACCCTAAATATCGTCGTAGAGAGCTGAAACTAGGTATATAAGCTTATAATGGCTCATTAAGTACGAATATACAAAAAAGTTAGTCCCCCACACCCTCTTACACCCGGGGGTAGACTTCCCTACACAGCCCAAAAACGTCATGGAGAGCTGAAACTCGGTATATAAGCTTATGTTCCGGGTTTAAGCTCTTTACAAGTCTTTTAGTTATGGGCTAGTCGGGGATGTTTACCCCCGGGGGTAAAAGGGGGTTAGAAAAACTCAATTCTCTGTAATATTCGTATTCAATGAGTCAATTTAAGCTTAAATACCGAGTTTCAGCTCTCTACGACGATATTTAGGCTATGTGAGAAATTTACCCCTGGGGGTAAGTGGGGGGTGGGGACTCACTTTTTTGCATATTCGTACTCAATGAGTCATTATAAGCTTATATACCGAGTTTCAGCTCTCTACGACGATATTTAGGCTATGTGAGAAATTTACCCCTGGGGGTAAGTGGGGGGTGGGGACTCACTTTTTTGCATATTCGTACTCAATGAGTCATTATAAGCTTATATACCGAGTTTCAGCTCTCTAGAACGCTTTAAGGGGGATCCTACCCCCGGGGGTAAGGGGGTGAGGGGGAGGCAATTTGTAGTCCTGTTGAGTCAATATAAGCTTATCTTACCACTTTCAGGCGTTAATTGTGTTATCTCTGGGATTTAACCGAATTTTCCCTTATTTCCGGGTACTTGACCACGGTTAAAAAATCACAGTTTTCGGATCCCCGACAAACGTCAGCTTCAAACAGAAAGTTTAGGAGCCAGGATTTGGGGCATTTCGACATGAAACACTACATGCTAAAATTGCCATTTGGTTCCAAGTCGCGTTGCCCTGCTTCTGACTCAAATTTGAATACAAATGAACATAACTGGAGTTTTTGGGAAGTCTCTAGTTCCATACACGTTTTATTCTAATCCTAGGTACCAAGATATACCATTTCCGTGCCTATCACATCTTACGCAATTAACTAAGATTTTATTTTAATCACCCGCCAATTAACCCTCTGAAAATCCTAACTGCTTTACGAGTTAACCCGCTAAAACCTCCATTATCCAACTGCTCTTCAAACAACCCACTAAAACCCCAATTACCCGACTACACCTCTAATCAACCCAGTGAAATCTCCATTACCTGAGGGACTCAGGCTGAATCTTACCACAACCTACTAAACCCTACTTGACCTACTAAAACCCCCATTAACAGACAGCAATTCAAATTAACCAATTGAAACCCGCATTACTTGACTACAACGTCAATTACCTGAAATATACACCAACTACTTGGCAGCATCATCAGATTCCCGGATCAGTACCTCAGTACTGGAAAACTGCGCTATTTTTTGTAAAAATTGAGTAACTTGGTCTATTTTCAACCGTAATTGAAATTACAGAAATCGTGCACCTTTTTACGTAATTCGTTGTAATTTATTTTTATGGGTCTTCAATAGCCCAACTTGTGATTCACGCGCGTGTGTTTAATTTAAGACCTCTCCCCTTCAGAACTTCACCAAAGTTTGACAATTAAAATAAACGGAACAGGGTCGAAAATAAAAAAATTGCTCGAGCAATTCTAGAAAAAGCATTAAACTTTACGTAGGACCTGTTTTCAGTATTGGAAACGGGGTAGCAGCCTAGGAAAATGTACCTGCATGAACCTAAAATCTCCATTTAAAAGCATTAGTTTGCCACTCTCCCAAGGAAAACCTTCCCAGCTATGTAATATGGATTGTTTATTCATGCAAGTACACTCAACCATTCAAATATGTCTTTTCAGAATTACGTGCATTATTGATGTACAACACGAATGAATTCTCGCTCAAATCTAACAAGTTTAACTAATTCTCAGTTATGTTTACGCAGCATGTTAATGTACGTTAAATTAGTACAAGTACAGAGTAACTAATTCAACGAGCATTGTAAGAGTAACTTGAGAGTAACATAAATCAACATTATTGGAAGGTAAAAATAATCTTACTTTCCAATTTGAAACATGGCAAGTAGCCCAACTTTCCAACTACTATTTACATGCAAGCAATCCAACTGGTACAAAGTCTACATAATAAACGGGTAAATAGGAATTTCAAAGGCGGAAAATCCGCCGAGATGTAGCAAATCCGCCGGGATGCGGCAAAGCCGCAGCCGGGAGCAACCTGTAAGCCGCTGTGCTCTAACGTATACGATTTTTGTTCCAGATTAAATCTAAAATTTGATTCATCTTTTCACTTTTGATTCTACGAGATTAGCAACATCGCATAACTGCTGTAGTTCGTTTTCAGTTTCTAACCACAAATGTCGCTTCTTTTTGTGACGCCGTTCTTCAAATCCTCTTTACAAATCATTATTATTGCACCCAATTCTTGTTTCAAGGTCAATATTAACACTTCCAACTTTGATAGAGTTTTGGAAAGTCCTTTTTCTTTTATATTTAATTGACACATATAGTTGACACATCATCAGTACAGTTCAAACTGCCTCGTTAGACATGATTAAAAGTTGCCCCACAGCCAGCGGTGCAACCAAGCTCATTGGCTTCTAGACAAGGTAGCGGTTTGCAGGTCACACCTATCGCCGTTCCATACAGCTGAACAAAGTCGTCTGTAGTGTAGAGTAATGTAGACAGTTTAAAGTAGTGTAGATAATGTAAAGTAGTGTAGATAATGTAAAGCAGTGTAGATAATGTAAAGCAGTGTAGATAATGTAAAGTAGCGTAGATAATGTAATGTAGTGTAGATAATGTTAAGTAGTGTAGTTAAACGTTGGTACCAAAAAGCCTGATCCGTTCAACTGTTCAGCAATGAATAACATTTTGGTTTCACTTGGTTCCTGCTTTGGAACCTTCTCAGGTTATTCGAATCCAACAACATTTCAATTCCAATTCTTGTTTTGTTATATTCTCAATGACAAAGGTCCAAACTCCCACCCTCTAAGGTCAAACTGCGCTGGAAGAAGAAGTGAACCTGCTACTCGCTGGAAATTCTTTGCCTCTTCCAGCGTGTCGAAGCTCACAACGGTATTGTCCACGTAAAGAGACCGGAGGAGAACTTCTGCTACTGCTGCTTCTTTCCCCGTAAACTTTTTCAAATGATGTCGCAGGATGGCTTCCAATAAATAGGGGCTGCAGTTTATTCCAAAAACTACTCTGCAATGCTGATACACTTTCAGCAGCTTGCAGCAGACATCAGCCCACCATAAAAACTTCAGGAACTTCAGTTCAGCTGACTGGATACTGATGTGCTGGAATGCCTTCTTTATGTCCGCCAGCACTCCAATTCTTCTTAGGCGGAAACGGGTCAGGATCGGGGGGATGAGCTCCAGTAGGTTAAGGCCTTTATCTAGGCAATCGTTTAGAGATAATTTACCCCTGGCCTTGGCTGATCCATCAAAAACAGGCCGGTTGGGAGTAGTGCTGCTGCTCAACTTTACCACAGCTCGATGTGGTAAGTAGTGACCACTGAATGGTGATGAGGATTCACTTTCCTGCTCGCTCACTTCCTCTATCATCCCGTCTTCCTCCCACTGCCTAAAAAGAGCATCATACTGCTGCAGGTATCCCTTCGTCTGCAGGTCTCTTGTCATCACCTTCAACCGTTTTTCAGCTGCATAGCGGTTTGACGATAGTTTCTCCTTCGCCCCCACTATCCATGGAAGACAAACTTCATAGCGCCCATCTCTCAGCTGTGCCACAGTTTTATCAAATTGCTGCTGTGTAGCTTTCTCCAGCTCCTCCTTTCTGTCTCGTTCTGTTGGGCATTCTATGCCAATCGCCTCTAGACTCCAAAGCGCTGAGAGGGGCTTCCAAATGGAGGAGGGAAGTGCTGACGAGCATGGAACTCGTTTGTCTTCTTGGGGGAACTGGAAACTTCCCTGATGGTACCCAGCCCCAAACTGTTTCTAAAGCTGCTCGACCACCTTCCAAATTGAGGGTCTTGCCAGTGTAGAGTCTGGCAATAATGTCGTTCCCAAATATTATTTCAATGGGATCTTTCGGGTTGCCGTCCAGGTCATTAAAAGTGACCTCTTTCTTTCTAAATTCGTCCAACCACGGTCCTCTTGGCACTTGAGCAATTTCACTGGCAATTGCGTCGGTCAGGTGCACGTCAAAATTGCACGTGTTTCTTCCTTCCAGGTCCGAGACGAAGAACTTGGCTATTTCTTTTTGCTGTGGCCCTGTTTTTTTGCTCCAAAGACCTGCTGACAGAACGTGTCAAAACCAGCTGGCTTTGCTCCCAATTCCGTTGCTGTTGTGGTCAACCCAAAGGATTTTTGGGAACCTCCATCCATTGCCCCACGGGCTCGTCTCACTTGTCCTTCTGGACCATGAATGAAGACGTATAGGGACTGAAGGGGCGTATCTGGTGATTTGTTGTATACAGTCATGCTGGTGGTGGACTTCTCTGGCTGCTGTGGGAGAGATGCATCTGCTACTGTTGCTGCTGCTGCTGCTGTTGAGGAAGATGATGAGGGACAAAGGTTTGACTTCCCTTTTCCTTGAGCCTTGTCCAAACTGGGACACATGACCACCACGTGGTACTGCTGACAAAGGGGGTACTTGGGCATATTTTTGCACCTTCTTCCAGAATGAGTTCTTCCAAGGCACTTCCAGCAACCATGCTTCTTTGCTAGGATGGCCTTCTTTTGCTCTAAACTCATTTCCAAGGCTGATTTGCACTCTTCCCCATAGTGGTTCCCTTCACAAAACCAGCATGACAAAGTTTTCTCTCCTCCTCCTGTAGCTGCACTCTTTCCTCCTTTTCCGCCACCACTGACTGCTTGGAAAAGTGATGATGATGTGGGCATTTCTTCCTTTTCCTTCCTCACTTTCTGCTTCTTATTATTGCTGCTGTCTCCTCCACTGCTACTGAAGGTGAACTGGGCCAGGCTCCGGTCCGTCAAGTTGTTCACCTCCTCCTGGAGGAATTTCATGAGGGACTCGATCTCTTCTTGGTAGTCTCTGCTACGCTGCCACGCCTGCAAAACATCTGCTGGGAGACACGCTTCTTCGGTAGTTCTCGTTTGGGAAGGCGTGTTTTCAGGGAGGATTCTGCTGTGGACACTGGAGCTGCTGATGATGAAGAGCAAGCTGAAGAGGTGGACGAGACTGGTAAACGGGGTGGCACACTACACTCATAAATACACAAATCTTTCTCCAATTGGGCAATAATGTTGCTGACCTCCTGAAGCTCCTTACCCTTTTTCTCTTTCAAAAGGGCATCCTGAAACTTGGTCCCAGCATCAACTGCAGCTTTATGGAGCTTTCTGTAGTAAGCCCACTTGTAGTTCAAGCTTCCTTTACAAACTCCTCTTGCAGCTCCATACGAGCATCGCTGAGATTGTGCAGCTTGGCGTCAAATAGGATGGAGTAATCCGTCATCTTCTTCCCAGGCTTGGTGGTGTCGGTTTCTCCGTCGGTATTGCTCAACTTCCGGACAGGTTCTCGGGCTCCTTCACCTTTTGCTCCTTTTCTTGATCCTCTGGCTTTTCTTCTTCGGAATCCTCAGGCTCCTTTACCAGAGGCTTTTTGTCTTGTTCCTCCAGCTTGTCACTGCTTAATTCACTGATCCTGGCAGGTTCGCCAGTAATGTTGATAATTGGGGCGTTTTTGGGCGCTCAACAGTTAATTTTGATGAGTATGGGCGTGCCTAACCTTTTTATGCACTAAAAATCAGTCGCATCACACTATTTTTCAGAAAGGTTCGGATCTCAGGATCAGTGGAAACAGAAAATAATTCAGTAACTTGTTGGGGCAGTTTTAGCAGTTATTTCGTCAACTTTATTTAGGAATAATTTATTATTATACAAATTTGAATAGCCAAAATGGCACAACGACAAATAGACAAACTTGCTCAAGGCAAGGTAGAAAGGAGAGTGGAGTAATGGGTTTGGTGGTGGTGGTGGAGCTCTGCTGCTCCGGCGGACGAGGATGATGATGATATTTTTGGGTTGGTAATTCTGCTGCTGCTGGATGTGCTCAGCACATGTCTTCCAAATTTTAAAACTGAATCCCTCCGCTAATGCTGAGGCAATATGAACACCACCGTTCCAACACCCAAACAGTAGCCAATTTTGCAATAATAGTCACCTACTAAAATACTCTCAATGTCAAAATTTCGGATTTCAGAACACAAGTCATAAAGATAACTATGCATTCTTTCATCTGAGGGATTAATATACACTGCTCCAAACAACAAAGGTTTCATTCCTAAACTCTTAATCTTAAATATTTTGTATTCAATATTACCATAACATGATTCAATTACAAAAATTCTGTTAACGGTTCACATTCACAATTATCTTTACGTACATATACAATCATTCCTTCACCTTCAGAACCTACTCTATCGTATCTAAATAAATCAAAACCATTGACTTCATACATCGTTGTTAGATCACGATCCTTCTTTAATTTGGTTCTGTACTTGTCAAAGCCCATATGTTCTTCTCTGTAACTAATAAATTAGAAATTTCAGTGAATTTAGACGGTAAACCATTTATATTTATGTGAAGAAATTTTAATCCTGGTGGTAATAACGGCAATATGTCCATTTCACTGGAGATTCTTCTTCATCCTGAGCAGAGTCATTGAAATATCCTTCGAAGGATGGTAGTTCCGGATGTAATGTAATGTAATCATCGGCGGGGATTCACAATGAACGCACTTTCAGTCATATGTAAAGTGGACAGGAACTACATTTAGTGTTCCAGGTGACGCCTTAAAAATCTCTCGGACTCCACAGATCATACAAGGACTCCACTTGAATTCAGCTGCTCCATTGTGCTGTAATGAAAATTCATTTTGATTATTGGGCTCAGTGGACAAGTTTGAGCAGGCCATTTCAAATCCAAATAACAGAGCGGTATAGAACTGGTAACCCGTTAGTAGAATTCCTTTGCACCGACCAAATAGATATTATGTTCTGCCTTAGTTGGATTAGGGTATCTATATTTACCCAGCCAGACCCAATGCTGCATTAAATGTGTTGTGCTAAAGCACAGGTCCAGTGTCTCAGATCTTCCCAATTTAGAGCGGTGTCCAAAAATCCTGTTTACTCCAGCTCCATATGGGATCCAGTGAATTTTTAAATGAGTAAACACTGATTATACCGACTACTGACTATCCAAACAATACTACAACTCATTGCAGTGAGAGATATTTTAGTTTCATGAATATGAGCGCAATAACTTTTTTGAAAAACTAATTGTGGTTAAAAAATATTTATAAAGACGAGCGGTAAAAAAACTGAACCGCAGCACTCTGCTCTCTGTCTCTGTTCTTTTAATGAAACATTGCTCATTGTACAGCTTTCCATTGCAAAAACAAACTTTTTTCCTCTGTATTAAGGTTCACGTTAGTGAAAAATTTCTACTCATCTTCATCATCTTGATGTACCTGCCCGTCCCGCCGTCCGTCGGTCAGTAAACACGACTTCTCCTCTACCGTTTGGCCTATTCCAATTCCTTTTTCAGCTATCGACCAGATAGCTACGCTTTTTGGGAAGATATCTTTTGATTTTCAGGTCAATCCGATAACCGAAAGGTATCTAAAATACCTTCTCTAAAATTGTATTTTTTGCAACATTTAAACGCCACAGGACTACAGGATTTTACACTACCGACGTGAAAATAATGCAGAAACTACGAATACAGAGGGTTTCGCGCTCTAGATAAATCGATTTTCGAAGCCCATATTTCATAACGTAGACGTATGTGGGGTAACCTAATCTAATATTAGATTAGGTTACCACTCTAATCAAATATGGCAATCTAATATGGTACTCTAACTCCTTATCTTTAAATTTGTGCCACCGTTTGTATTGTTGTGAGTGAGTTTGCCTATGTTATGCCACCACGTCCCGCTTCATCTCACTTTGTTACAGAATGGTTTGGATCTACAATTTTGATGGGCAATAAGTTTTAATCAGAAAATGTTAAACACATCCTACTTCCTTATTGAGGAGGTACAACTACTGCAGCATGTGCTCTGGTCAAGCACTGTATGAGGAGTCCAAATGGTAGAAGTGTTCTAGTGGTGGTGTCTTGTGTGAAACTTATCTGGAATTTTATGGTTGGCAAAACGTCATTTTTCAAACTTTTGTGGACATAATATGTCAGTTTGTCAAATTGACAAGGAAATTTTTTGTCAAATTCAAATTTTGTTTGACAAATTGGCATGTCCAAAATTTCGGACTCATTCTCTAACTCACAATGTCATAAGACGTTTAGCTAAACTGAATGCATAAATCTGAATGCTACATCAGCAGGCGGTTGTTTTTGGTCATTATTCATCTACCATACCCACCCAATCTTGTTTGTGTTAATTCCTACCATCACCCAAGCCAGCAGCAACCTCATCTCGACACCGCTGCATTGCTTAAGCATTGATATGCATAGCACATCAACGGTTAATGTAGGTAATTGGAAATGAAATAATAATTCTCTAATTTTTAATTTGAAAGAAAATTCACTGTTTTACCAAATCATTTAGTGGCATCTTCACTATCATTTTTATGAAAAACAGAAAACCATCACTTCATTGCCATTCCGTTCTTACCCCTGCGAAAGTTAGATTTTTATGGTGAATTTCAAACATCGACACCTAACAATGATAGTAAGCGAGCATGCTACAAGATGAGGTTCCAGTTAAATACATAAACGAGTAGTAAAACTTTGTCTGCTAAGTCATATTCTTTCTACAATTATCGTAGCGTGAATACCAATGACTACGATACTGTGCAGAAACATATGTTTTCGAAGACGCAAAGAATTCATTTTGCCGGACGGGACTCAAATTCACAACATAAGTTTCTGAACCCTAGAAAGGCCCTATGGTAAAAAAATTTTGACCCTGCCCCTACCCTAAGAGCCCCAGGGTCAAAAACATGATTTAAATGGTTTTTGGCACTTTTCTCCGGAGTCTCCCGTCCGATTTTCGTTGTCAAGGTGTCAAACGAAAGATAAAATTTGTGGTTTTTCTACCATTTTTTTGTTGGCCGAAATTTAAATAAATGGGTGAGTTATGACAATTTTAGTGCCAAAAAAACCTGTTTTTTGTAGATAACTTCTGAGGGTCAAACAAATTCTGAAATTTGACTGTTCCAGTAAATAGAGCATGCCAAATTACATAAGTGGCGGTTTCCATGGTATCAAGTCATATGTTGAAACATCGATTTTTAGACCATTTAAAAACTAAATTATTGATTTTTAACTACTTTAACGACTTTAGTTAGTTTCTAATGGCAACCAATGGTCCCATATTGTAGAGCATGACGAGTTTTATGTTACCATTTTTTTCCGTATCAATATAGTGAATATGAACGGCGATAAGGTAATTTTATAGTAAAAATTGGATATAATTTGTAGTTTTTGGCACTTTTCTCCGAAGTTTATCAACCGATTTTCGTTATCAAGGTGTCAAACGAAAGGTAAAATTTGTGGTTTTTCTAACATTTTTTTGTTTGTCAAAATTTAATTAAATGGTTGAGTTACAGCAATTTTAGTGGCAAAAAAGCATGTTTTTTGAGGATAACTGTTCAGGGTCAAACAAATTCTGAAATTTGACTTCTCCATTAAATAGAGCCTGCCAAATTACATAAGTGGCGGTTTCCAGGATACCAAGTCTTATATTGAAACATCGGGTATTTGGCGATTTAAAAAGTTGAATTACTTAAAAACCAATAAATGGCATATTAAATCGCCAAATACCCGATGTTTCAATATAAGACTTGGTATCCTGGAAACCGCCACTTATGTAATTTGGCAGGCTCTATTAAATGGAGAAGTCAAATTTCAGAATTTGTTTGACCCTGAACAGTTATCCTCAAAAAACATGCTTTTTTGTCACTAAAATTGCTGTAACTCAACCATTTAATTAAATTTTGACAAACAAAAAAATGTTAGAAAAACCACAAATTTTACCTTTCGTTTGACACCTTGATAACGAAAATCGGTTGATAAACTTCGGAGAAAAGTGCCAAAAACTACAAATTATATCCAATTTTTACTATAAAATTACCTTATCGCCGTTCATATTCACTATATTGATACGGAAAAAAATGGTAACATAAAACTCGTCATGCTCTACAATATGGGACCATTGGTTGCCATTAGAAACTAACTAAAGTCGTTAAAGTAGTTAAAAATCAATAATTTAGTTTTTAAATGGTCTAAAAATCGATGTTTCAACATATGACTTGATACCATGGAAACCGCCACTTATGTAATTTGGCATGCTCTATTTACTGGAACAGTCAAATTTCAGAATTTGTTTGACCCTCAGAAGTTATCTACAAAAAACAGGTTTTTTTGGCACTAAAATTGTCATAACTCACACATTTATTTAAATTTCGGCCAACAAAAAAATGGTAGAAAAACCACAAATTTTATCTTTCGTTTGACACCTTGACAACGAAAATCGGACGGGAGACTCCGGAGAAAAGTGCCAAAAACCATTTAAATCATGTTTTTGACCCTGGGGCTCTTAGGGTAGGGGCAGGGTCAAAATTTTTTTTACCATAGGGCCTTTCTAGGGTTCAGAAACTTATGTTGTGAATTTGAGTCCCGTCCGGCAAAATGAATTCTTTGCGTCTTCGAAAACATATGTTTCTGCACACTGCAAAATATTCATGGAATTGTTTATAGCAGTAATCACGACAGCTAATAATCTCACAAAACAAATATGTTGATTAAACAGAAAGCGATTAATTGGAAACTGAACATTTATTTTTTAAACCTTTTCTTTTGTTTATAAATTCTATTTAGCACCAATATTCATGCCCAAACCAGTAAAGATTTATGCTTTCATTTTTGAACACTCAAACGAAAAACAAAAGCTGGTGTTTAACCTAATTCCGTACTTCTCACGCTGACAGCATTTACTTTTGCTTTTAACCAAGCCAAGCTGTTACAATATGAGCATGAATAGGGTACTGGGACACTGCTTCCGCGTAAGGCCTAATAAGCTCAAAAATGTTGTGTCTACAAAACTGTAAAACAGCACACATTTTGTCTGTTGCAGGATGTAAACAAAGCATTAAAGGTTCACTGACTTCATAACAGCGTGGGAAATAAAATACGGTCTGCTTAAAGTATGACAGCTTTTCTTCATGGATTTAAGGACAGAATCGAGCAAACCATTAAGCTGTAAAATTCTTGTTTGTAAAAAGCTGTGAGTTATTCGCATGATAAATAAACCCTATGTAAGCTTGAAGAAAGGTTCACGCGTAGTCTACTTGGTAACTTTGACTGCCACTGCCATTGATGACTGACTGGCCTAATATTATCCTTGATTATCCTATATAATCAAAGATTATCCCTGATTACTTGATGAGAAACGCAATTCACATGAATGTGGCATGATGAGAACATTGTCACATGAATGTGGCATGATAAGAACATTGTCGCATGAATGTGGCATGATGAGAACATTGTCACATGTATGTGGCATGATAAGAACAATGTCGCATGAATGTGGCATGATGAGAACCACTAACTGCTGTTTGGTACCCTAAAGGACCACTATCTGCTATTTGGTGTTATTCCGATGTCGGTAGTGAAAATGCTGTAGCTCTATGGCGTTTAAATGCAACAAGAAAGAGTACTTTAGAAAAGGTACGTTTTAGGTACCTTTCGGTTATCGGATTGACCTGAAAATCAATTGAGATTGTCGCAAGAGGTGTAGCTATCCATAACTGAAGACAGAATTGGAATAGGTCAAACGTTTGACGAGGTAACGTGCTTACGGACGGAGGGAGGAACTAGCAGACACATCAAGATGATAGGAGTAAAGGTACACTAACGTGAACCTTAATAACACTTACATACAAGTTTTACTTTATATAGTCATCCTGCATTTACCTCACACTAAATACAAGTTTTTGGAGACTATATAGCAAAAGGATGTCATCTGTTATCTTGTGATAAGATATGTTTTGACATGGTGTTGAAAATCAAAAACGGTTTAAGCTGCGGTGGCTTTAAAAGGGGTAAATGGTTGTGAAACTACCGTTAACATGTCAAGTTTTTGGAAAAAATTTAAACGATGGAACTCTTCAAGCTCAAATTAGTTTGGATGCTTCCGTATGTTCGTTTACTAATTCCCAAAAACTTTGGTGTTCTGTCCTATTACCAACTAATGGTTATCGTGCTTTGTGTATATGATCTGTACATTCTCTTTGTCCACATTTATTTACTTGGATATCTCAAATTAAAGCAGGATAATTTAAGTTATGTGTCAGAAGCAATTTCCAGGCATACTAACAAGGTTTACGTTAGTCCCCATTTCAACAATTACCCAGGTGTCGATAATAGTATTGTCACTGTCCGTTAGCATGCGGTATACAATGTTTAGGATTATATTATAACTAATTAAAGGTTTGATAGAATTGGATAAGGCGTCATCCAATAATGACGTCACAAAAACCGATTTTTCGAGGGTCCCACTCGACCCCTGTCACTACTTTTTAACATTAAAGAATCGGACACTTAACATAGGCCGTCACCTTTTATCAACAGTGACCCATTGACTTTTATAAGTCATTAGTGGATGATCCCTAATGAGTGAAAAATAGCGTGGTAAAGCAGCACTAAATATAACGTAATTAGATGCGTAAAATCTCCCAGTATTACTGGGGAATAAAGGAAAGGTTTACTTCAATCAGAGATATGTCCCATATAGTGTTAATCAGATGAGTTTTTTATTGGCGGTACTAGTAAGGCGCCATCCACTAATGACGTCACTTAAAATCGCTTTTTTTCGACCACTGACTGACCCCTGTGATTATGCTGTCACTTTTTCAATTTACCACTGACCCCACTTGTCATGTCACCTAAGGTTACGTGAGGTTACCTGACATAAATAGGAACCTCAATTTTTAGTTTTAATTTTGATGATATGCTTCATAAGCTAAGAGTAACTCATTCAATGAGTCTCATTGTAAACTACTGTTTTGTGGTTAAATACCTTTGAACTCTGAGATTGAAAGTCAGTGTTATTTCTGAAATTGAAAATCTAAAGTGCATCATCTGATGGTTTGTTGGAGAGTCTTGTAGCATAGAATACAAATCTCAATTTCAGCATGATTTTGGCCTTAATTACAGGTTTCAAAAGAGAGGCTATTTCTGTCCCTTTTAAATGCTTAAATTTGAATTTTGCAAGAATGCTAGATACAGAAAGCCAAACTAAACCGGTACAAGCTTTTGTACTGGAAGTCTTAATCTAAAACACAGAAATATCTATATTTCAAATATTAAGTTGCCTAAGGCTAAGGCTACGCCAACTCCCGACAGCCATATTTCGAAGTTACGAAAAACGAAATTATTTGTGCTTTGGTCGATAACTAGTGTCTATCTAATAGTAAGACAAAAAAATTCAAGTTCAGTAAACCTAACGTAAGGAAGTTATGGACCATTTAAGTTTAAATGTGTTCGAACATTTAGCGGTGTAAAAATGCAATATTAATGAATTAAAAAATTTGGCTATTTTGGAATAATCTTATACAAGTAGAGGAACAATTTGCGACAATAAAAACATCAAAAAGTTAATTATTTTTTTAATTGCCCTGTTAACTTTAACTGCAATTATCTTTTGGTCGCCACCAATGCTAAGCCTGTTTACAACTTTTTTTGGTACTATAGAGGGTGCTGGTTTTAATGACGCTTGTATTTTCTTTAGCACTGGTGGCGACCACAAGATAATTGCAGTTAAATTTAACAGGGCAATTAAAAAAATAATTAACTTTTTGATGTTTTTATTGTCGCAAATTTTTCCTCTACTTGTATGATTATTCCAAAATAGCAAAAAATTTTAATTCATCGAAATTGCATTTTCACGCCAATAAATATACAGGCTGGTTCATGAAACTCGAATATGATGACTTCGTTTTGTGTCTGGAGTTGGCGTAGCCTCCACCTAAGGATTGTTCTAGAAATAATATTTCGAGGTATAATTTTGCAAAGAGGATAACCATTTTTCCTTGGAAGAATTCAACAGAGGATCTTTGGTGGTACGGTTGCGACGACACTTTGGCCATTAGCCACCCACCCACCCATGTCATTATTAGTCACTGTCACTGACAGACCACTGTCTGACCCTAAAAAATGACGTCATTAGTGGATGGCGCCTATAGTTGGGCAGATCTTTCTTTTATGCAACTGTTTTTTACCAAAATTGATATTCCGTTACGAAAGATTTTTTAGGATTGCAAGATAATTTATTTTATCAGTTCTTTCATCTACCACAGTTTAATTCCTGTCTCTGCGGTAACCTAGTAAATTACATTACATCAAAGCCTGCCTCAAAACCTAAAAAGTCTTGACTGCTTGCCACTGTGTGTGTCTGAAACATAAACGTTTGAGTAAATCATGACACGACGTGCCCATGCCAAAACTGACCCCTGAAGGGTATGGGTAACTTCGTTTTTCCTAACTATCCAAATTTCTTAGAACAATTCAAACCTCTCATACCCGAATCAAAAAACGGGTTGAAAATCCTTTTTCACGCCCGCGGGCTTATAAATGTTATGTAAGTTCTATTTCATCATTAATGCAAGACGAACGGAAACTACAACCGTGTGCTGCTGCTCACTATAGAGAAACGGTTTTCCGGTAAATTATTTCAAATAATTTTTAAGCCGTTGTGTTTTAATAGCATTCAGTATGATAAAGTACCATACCCACATGGAATTAAAGATAATCAAGGTTACCCACATGCAATAAAAGGCTACTAATATAATATAGTAATAAAATAGTAATACCCAATGGCTTTTAACAATTATCTATGGAGAAATATAACCAGCTTAAACATTAAAACTTCCTCACCCTAGGTGTAGTTATATTTTGTATAAACCACCACTCTCGTATACACATATAATCTAATAACGACCAAATACTGTGTGACAACGGCTTAACAGATATACAACCACGCGTTCTTCAAAACATGTATTTTTGTTACCACTTTGTTCGTTATGCTACATAAAACAGCACTATTTTGGGAATCCTTTAAAAGCTCAAACTTAAAGGCGTTACGTGACAGTAAGTATACGTCAAAATGAATTTTCACACCATTAATTTTAGTCCCATTTTAAAAATCAGCAAAGAGATTTAAACAATCAACCAAAGATGAATTTCGTTATTACCTTTTTGTAAATATCCCCTGAAGAGGATTCGCGGTCTAATCAAAACGTCGGGACGATTTTTACTAATAAAAATTTGTTAAAACATTCGTTGCACCTACAATACTTTAATTTAAATAAAGGGTTCGTACTTGTTATGGAGACATTTTTGAAATTGTGATATTTCCTAATATTTAAAAATTATTGAACTACAATATTTTTTAACATTTAGTACTACTAGTAGTTAACAATATTCGTATAAATTAAGATTCATTGGTGCCTTTGTATATGGTGCCGTAAAGTTCTTGTTCGGCTTATGGTATAAGCCCATATCCCGACGACGTTGCTACTTTGGTGGAGATAAAATGAAGTCATGATTTACTTTGAACCATGGCTCATTGAATGTTCTTCGATTCTTATTTCAATTATGGTTTATCATCGGGCCTTCAGCCCTCGATAAACCTCCAATTGAACACCAGAATCTCCAAACATTCAATGTGCCATGGTTCAAAGTAAATCATGACAAAACGGATGATCCGAAGGACTTGGTACTAGATTCTCGACAATAGTATTTAAAAAATGTATGAGGACTGCTCCAGTCTGCCGATTTTTGAATGTCATCTAAAGACACTCCCTTCCTAAAAGCCGCCGATGATGATGCAGCCCTTACAGAATGTGCTTTAAATTGATCGGTATCTATTCCGGCTTCTTTCATGCAATCCAGAATCCATCGAGCCCTGCCCCAGTACGAGAAGACACTTCTCTGTAGGGTTTCTTTGTGGTAATTACTAGCCGCGTTGCACCAGAAGGCCGGAGGTCCTTTGTTTTTTCAATATAGCACTTAATTGTATCCACAACGCATAGTTTTTTGTCCTGTTCGTATTTGTTGTAAACGGATTCTGGAAGGTGATTGATTCTAGAAGTTTTTCGTAAATGTACATGTCCAAAAACCAAACTTGAACTTGTTTCCCGTAGCCCTGATAAATCTAACGCACAGATATCCGATGAACAGGCGGCTTTACATAAAGCAAGAAGACATACTAACTTCTTTGACAGTGCCAGTAGTGATAGATTTTCACTATTATCCAATCTCTGAAAATATGTCAGCAGAATCGCAGAATCCCAAGTTAAAGTATAACGTGGAGCAGGTGGTCTCAAATTGAAACGACCCTTCATAAACTTTAAGACCAAAGCCGATGAACCAAGTGAACAGTCGTTACTAAAAGGAACATGATAGGAAACCGCCGAACGATGAAGGTTGATTTTCCTGTATGCCAATCCTTTCCTGTGAAGTGTAGTTAAGTATTCCACTAATATCTCTGGAGTGAGTTGAAAAGGATCGTAATTTCGTTCACTACACCAGCAATTAAAGGATTTCCAAACGAAATTGTTAGACTTCTTGGACTTTGGTCTGAGAGAGCTGGACATGATCTCCTGAGCTTCTGCTGAAAGGAGTGTACTGCCTTTGCATTCCCTGATACTGGCCAGGCGGCTAGACTCAATCGGTTCTGCTCGATTAACGGATGTGGTTGACCCAAGGGGTCCAACAATAGATCCTTCACCTGGGGAAGCAGAATTGGGAACGCTTGCAGCTGCTGAAGAAGCATTGGGTACCAGTGCTGGTTCTTCCAAACTGGTGCAATCAGCAGAACTTCCGTCTGCTCCTGTCGTAGTTTTAGCAGAACTTCCGTCTGCTCCTGTCGTAGTTTCAGCTGAACTCGCCCTATCAAGCTAAATGTAGGAAATGCCTACCCCTTCGTTTGATTCCATGCTACGGAAAACGCATTCGTCCCCTGGGCTTCGGGATCTGGCCTCCAACTCCAGTATCTTTCCAGTTGGAAATTGTTTCGATCGGCGAACCAGTCCACTTCCATGGGAAAGTTCTGGAAAAGAGCCACGAATGCTTCTCTTTTTAGCTTCCATGAGCTGTAGTCTGTTTGATGCCGTGATTCCCAGTCGGCGTCTATGTTCATTCGTCCGGGAATGTACTCTGAAGTTATCCAAATGTCGTGTCGTACACACCATTCCCATAGCTGAAGGGCGATAGAGTTTAGACCAACGGACTTGGTTCCTCCAATTTTGTTGACATAAGCTACTGCTGATCTGTTGTCCATTACAAGGCGAACACCTTTGTGTTGTGGATTCCAAAATGACTTGATCGCTAGAAATGCAGCCTTGAGCTCCAGCTGATTGATATGCGGGCAGCTTTCCAGATATTCCTTTGACCATTTGCCCCATGTGGATGCTCCGTTGCAGTACGCACCCCAGGCGTCTAAACTGGAATCTGAGAAAATCTCCAGAGTCATTTCTTCGTTTAAAATTGGTGACGGAGGCATGAGTTTTGAATTCCTCCACCAGATCAACTCGTCCACTGCTTCTTTTGTAATGTTTACTTTGCAGTCCCAATTTGGCTTTTGTCGCATTTCTTGAATCAGGTTGAGTTGGAGTGCTCTGATTTTCAAAGTGGATGGGCGTAGCGTAAGTTTTGCTGAATTTACTGTCCCGATGAACTGAGCTAACTCTCCCGGTTGGACGTGACATCTGTAATAGTTTATTCGCGCAGTCGTTAATTTTCTTAACCTTTGCGGATGACAGAGCAAATGACATAGTATTACTGTTAACTAAAAATCCTAAATATTCTAGGTTTTGGGTTGGTTTTATGATAGATATCTCAAAACTAATTGTAAACCCTGCTTTTTGGAACACATCCATAACTTTAGTACAACTTTTAGTGGCCTCATTTTCACTAGATTTGGCTAACCATATATCATCCAAGTAAATAATCAATTTAATTCCTTGATTTCTTAAATGCGACACGAGGGGTTTTGTTAACTTGGTAAATACATATGGAGAAACGGCAAGACCAAAAGGCAAACAGCACATATACATGTTACTAGATAAAAGGTCTTTAATAAGTGTGACCGATTCTATCTTAAAATGGTCTTGTTTCAGAAATTTGTTTAAAGGTTTTAGATTGATGATTGGGCGCCATGATCCATCCTTTTTTGGAACAATGAAAATCTGACTAAAAAAGAAGGGATGTTTTGTCGGTTCTATGGCACCTTTTGCAACTAATGCATCAACCTCTTTGGAGATAAGATCTTCGTATTGGCCGATGATATGCGGCGGAGGATTCAAATGCCCACTAGGTATTTGATTGAAAGGTAACTTGTACCCTAATACGCAACTAAGAATCCATGGATCATCCGTTATGTCCTCCCAATATTCATAGCAAACAGCTATGTTATTAAATGATAATTTTCGCTCGCACTCACCTTTGAATTGAGGAGTTCGATAAGAAGTTGCGGGTTTTGAAAAAGGCCGTGAAGGACCTTGGGCAGGTTTGTCATACGGTAAGAAACGACCTCGATTAAGTTGTACAGAAGTTTGACAAAAGTTTTGGGCGGTAGGATCTGCTAAAATTTTGCTGGTAGCCGGAAGGAATCCCGAAGTCTCTCTTCACATCTGAAGCTTCCTTGATTGCTTTTCGAACTTCGTTTCCAAACAGCTCCGTTGATGCTGGTCCAGGGAACGTCAATTTTGACAACAATGGTATGGCTGCTGAATTCACTTTCTGCAATATGGCCCGTTGTCGCTGAAAAATTGCTTGCGAGTTTGCATTTCCAATCAGAAGCAAAGCATGGTTAACTGCGTCCAAAACGGACGATGGATTCATAGATAAGCCTTCATTGCGGTGCTGGGTAGCCGCTGCGTGAAGCGCCGAAAGGGGACCGATTGCGTCAAGCATCCGCACCTGAACTGCCTCAACAGACAAAACACTCGGAATCTGTTTTAAGGTTATCTTTTTCTGAGTCAGCAAGTTGGCAATAGGCTTATCCAGCGAAGGGAAACTTTCCGCAAACCTTTTCACGCTCAGTCTTTTCCAATGGTGTCGCAAATATTTTTTAGTGCTTCTTTGGTTTTCACAGGCGGTGTCCACGATGAGGCATCCATGTCCTCTAACGGGTCCAATTCCACTTCAGAGTCATACTGAATCTCTGAAAAAATACACAATCACCTTTAGTTGATGATATGTCTTCTGATCACCCCGTTTGTTCCAACCGTTTAATTCGGAGGAAATAAGGGTCTTCTTCCATACAGTTTACTGTTTGGAAGGTATTATTAATAGAATCTCACAGTAAACCTTTGCTACCCCGTTTGTTCCAACGGTTTTATTCGGAGGAAATAAGGGTCTTCTTCCATGCAGTGCACTGCATGGAAGGCATAATGTACCTTGATTAGCATTTCCAGAAGAGATGTTGCTGATATTGTCAAGGATCTCCTTTTCATCGCCATTGTGCGAATCATCAGTAACAACTCCGTCCGTTGGGGACTGGTTTAACGTAGCTTTAACCTGCTGATTAACGATAGACAAAATCTAAGGTAGAAGAGCCGCTTTTATCTCGGCTATCAGTGAGGCGATCCCCTCTCCAGAACCATTCTTTGATAAAACTTCCTTATTTAACCCTGTCATTTTTGTCTCCTAACCAGTCACAACGCTACACAAACGCTGAAATTATTTAAGTGCACTTATATTCTCAAATAACTAGTTAAATAACCAAAAAACTGAAAATCTATTAATAGCTGTCGGTTACATGCCACGAGCTGAGAGAAGATTGACGGATGGGGAGAACCAGGGTACATTGAAGAGGAATGGGCACAAGGTAGTATATTTTGTATTTTCCGCTTTACGTTTAAACAGCTGCGAGTTACACACGACCTGAGTAGATGGCTCATTGAATGTTTGGAGATTCTGGTGTTCAACCGGAATTAAACGTACTATCAAACATTCCTTCAGGACTTCCTTTGAAGGCAGAACCCCCTCTGTAAAATATGGTTGGGAAACGCTCCCGTTTTTACCCATAGCCTACCATATCGTGAAATTTTATGAAGAACTTGGCTTTTAGCTGCACTTTTTTGCTTTGAGGAACTTTCTTAGGGTTGAAAGCATAGAACTATTTGTTTTCACGAACATCTGGATCATTCCATAGAACGAAGGCTTCGTCATAAATAACTAAGGTTTTAGAAAGTTTTTTTTGTAAACAAATCGCGCTTCAGATTTTGGACCATGCTCCTGATCCTTGACAAACTTGGGTGCCGGCAGCTTGGTGTACGCTTTGATGGCCAACTTCCGAAGTTAAATTTGTCCTAGCATTGGTGGACTAATGTTGAATTTGTTGGCTGTAGCAGTATATGAAGTAGAGAGCTCCTTGTTGAACAACTTTGAAGTCGTCTTCAAATTTCTTAAGGATGCCAACGTTGTAAAACGTCCTTCAGACAACTTACAGTCTAGTGTTTTTGTAGTTCAATATCCCGAAATTACTTTGTATATAAGTCTGGCGCATTCCTTACTCTACAAAGTGTTTCACGGTTTTAATCTCTGATCTATTAGGGACATTTTCGAAGTAGGATATAACCCGTTTTGCAAACGCTTTATTTTTCCGCGATTCCATGACGATGCGTAATTTTTGGAAAACCCAAAAAATGCATCATGTAACCCCTGGAATATGAGCTATCGCATGGTGTATTTCAATTTTTATAGTTGCCTTCATTTGAATATAATCTCTATTTACATGAATGTCTCCATAACAAGCACGAGCCCTTTAAATCAACCGAAGGTTTCATATGTTATGGAAAAAGTGCCAACACTAATTACAATAAAAATCTCATACACCTCTCATCGTCTTTTGAGTAGCATGTCCGTTCGCTTTGGCATAACCAAGCCATAACAATTTGTTTATTAATGTGATATTTTGAAGCTGAAGTATCAGAAAAAATGGCATTTAGCAGCACCATTGCTCTGGAATTCTGGAGAAGAAAAGCTCCATTCTCTTGTAATAAGGTAGTCATTGTGACGTTTAACCTCTGATAACCTTTGACCCCTTCAACCCAGTGACATGAAGTTTTGCGAGGAGGTCCACCATATAGTGTCAAACGTTTTTGCTAACTTTCAATGAAATCGGTAAAATTATTATGAACGGACGGACACACAGCCAGACCGACGGGGACGGGCAGACGGCTTGCGCCAAATTATTACCCAAACTGACCACGACAGAAACTGACTTTTCCCTTATCACGAATTGCTTGTTTGCCGGGAAAGCCAGATTTTTTAGGGGAAAAATCAAACACCAGACTTTTCACTTATGATAGCTGAAATTTCCCTGAAAAAACTTAGATATACTTTGACACATAGGTAGAGGCTGCTTTTGTCAATGAATTGTGCACTGTACAATCATTTTTCATATGCTGATAATATGCATTTAAATTGTCTTATTATTTTTAATTAAACATAGACATTAACTTTTATACGAATGAAATGTACTTTCTACTCTTGTCATATTGCAGATCTGCAGGTATGCAATTATCTGTATATGTAACAAACAACAAAATAGTATGTCCAATACTACATTAGCATTTTAGCCGCCTATTTGCAAAAATATAAATAATATTTTCGGTAGGGACATGTGATATGGGGACACCAAAAATATCACGGCGTGCAAATATTCTGTTTGAAACATACCCTGATTTTGTAAAACCTGAAATAAAACATAGTAGAGTGATGGAATCTTATGTTGATCATTTTTGTTTATTCAAATGCAATTGCATTGAATTCTTTAAAACTTGTATGTGTAAACATGCAGTAACACTAGCAAGCTTAAATTGCAGTTACAAGTTTCCTGGTGAAACCATAGTTGGAGGTTTGGGCCAGAAGCCTGGACGTGGTAGACCCTTACGGAAACACTTTTGAAGTGAAACTATTTACTGCCTATTTGAATTTGAATTGCTTAAGAACGCTTAGTACTTGTTTAAATATTTGACACTTCTTTTCTTTCGCATGTATGTTGACAGGTGTTCTATATTGTTTCATATAAATTTTTAAAAAATATATATTATCAAAATCACGATAAAATATTTACAAAGGCAAAAAAATATACTTGACATGTGTATACTAAGCTTGTGCATTCAAAGCACGTTTTATATAGATATACAATTTAAATGTATACTATCAGCTTATGAATCCCGAATGTGCAGTACTCAGTTCAGTGACGAAAGCAGCTTCTACCTACGATAAACCAACCTACCTAGATAAATTTGCATACAAAGCAGCTGGTGGTTTAAGTTATGGTTACTCATACTTTTTTGAGTACTTCTAGCATTAGTGCTGGACTCATGGCATGTCATGTACTAAAAATCGTATTCATGGCATGTACATTTCAAAACCACCATGTCATGTCATGTCAAATACTGCTTCATGTACTAAAGCTTCATGTCATGTCATGTATTATGTACATGCATGTACATGGTTCATGTACATGAAGTTTTATGGGTGCCCAGTGTTCTAAAAATATCGTGAAAGCTAACTCACTTCTTTAGTTTTAGAATTTAAATATAAGATTTGGAAAAATAAGAATCATTTCTATTTGATTTTACGTAAAAATATATAAGAAACTGGTGACTGATGGCAAATTTGTCAATTATTTCTTCCTTGTTTTACACTCATGTACATGCATGTAATTCATGTCATGTACTAGTATTCATGTCATGAATTGGGTCATGTAACAGTCCCTCATGTCATGTCATGTAACTTGGCATGCCATGACATGACCAAGATACATGACATGAGTTTTCATGTACATGATGCATGAGCCCAGCACTATCTAGCATTTATTAAAGTGTGCTAAATTTTCAGAACATCAGTGCTGTATTTTTGAATACATTGTTTACTGTATAATAAACTCCGAGAATATGTGTTTGTCGGGTAAACTAATTGTACCATACACATTACATTTCGACCAGATTATGAATAGGATCAACATATATAATAAATAAGTGCAAAGCATCATAAATATCACGTTTGTCTTTCTTTAGTGCTGCGTTACAAAGTCTATCAACTTCTCTATTTCAGTCACGCTGGCTAGTTGTTTTGAATCGTTCGTAAAGTTGGACACACCTTGTTACAAACAAGTAAGTATGTTAAATAACCTGAATACCATGGTGTACATTTGTCGTTTTTACGAGGAGGTAAGCATGGTTTTGATGTGGACTGCTCGTGCATTCTGATTCATACCAATCAGGATTTTAGTATTATTAATAAGGGTTTATTATTATTCTCAAACTAATTTTCAATAACGATCTTTACTCTACTTCAATAGCAAAACATTTGCTTTCGAAAAATGAATTACTATGTTGTCTCTGTGAAAAGCTGTTAACAAAACAGCATGTAAAGTTAGATTTCCAAGCCTGTTCCTGTTATGGTATGTAGGATAAATCTCAAATAGTTTAGATTAAACCGTAAGTGCCCCTTGTTCAAATATGCATTAAAATTAGGTATAAAATAGGCGAGATGTAACAAGTACTGCTTGTTATCTTATACGCATGCTGTAAGCACATATAGCTGACTGTAATTTGTAAAAGATTAAAGACAATTTGTAGATGCATATATGTAAATAAACCAAAACTTCCCTGTTTTTTGTATGTACTTGCTAGCCCAACCAAACCTGGTTCCTAAATATTTTTTTCATCTTGTTTTGAAAATTCAAAAGTTACGTCTCCTTAAGAAATTTGTTACGATAAAGTGTTTTTATAAGGATTTTGTGCAGATATGCGTGAACACGTCAAATGTCGTCGCCTTCATATAAGTACTCCGTATTTAAACCGTTGCCTAGCTCGTATGTCCACACAAACGCATTTCGAAAACCCTCCAAAAATATTTTAGACGGACCAGAATCAATATTATTTCAGTTGAAGAGTTTATTTGTGAAAAGTTTTTTTCTTGTCACTAAAATTAAAAGAAACTTGGCGGAACTAATGGACTTGCTTCTGCTTAGTCAAAGTCAATCATGAGCAGTTTCCGTAAGTATCTATCTATTAGAAATAATATATACGCATCATTCTTAGCAAAATGAGTTGCGTAATTTCTGTGTCGTAAAAATTGACCTGTAATAATTGTGCTTAGCACAGCATTAGAGAAAACAGTTAACTAATGCCTCCTGTCAGGAACCAAAGTATGATGCTTGAAACTTACTAATTTTTTTGAACTTTGCAAAGACAAAAATAGAATTACTCTTGTCCTTTTAAACCTAAATCTATGCAAACTCTGGTAGACAAACTGTATTGGCATCCTAATTTCCCGTATAAATTTGGAATTTTACGTATAAAAAATGAGTTTGGAAAAAGAGAGTGTACCAAATGGAAGGAAAACAAGTAGGAGTCGGAAAACAAATAATATATAAAAAACTTCATGAAATAAGAGTGGCCATTATCGTTTCCAGCTTGAGACAGGTCGCTTTCTGCATAATTTGTGATATATAGTGCAATGATAGCAAAAACCATAATAATAATAAGTCCAAGAGCAATAATATACTATCTTGAGGGAACAAGAGAATGCCTGAAGCACGATGCAGCCTAACGCACCAAAAGTGATGATACGGAACTAGGAAAGGAGGACTTTACTGTAAACATCGCTTATGAACATCTCTTATGGTATGTGGTTTATTATAATGTCATAGTCAATAGGTCTACGTTTGCAACAAATATTATTCAAGGCACTGCATTTACCTGAATGAGTGAAAAATGAAATGTAAAATGCAAATTCCATAGCACTCACCTATGTAGGTGCTGGTTGCAAACGAGCAGTGAAATTCAGAATAGTAACTTACTTATCACTTCATTTTATTCATTAGCTGCAAGTGTAAATAGCGTATTAACTGGGGAAAGACTCAATTAATTCAATCAATACGCTTAGAGAGTATTGTTTTGATTTAGTAATATAAAGCAAGCAAGCATTTAGAAATATCATGATCCATTAAATTCAGTACCAGTTTAATAATAAGGCTTGGGAATATCAAATAATCCACAACAAAATGTTGAAACATTTGAAAAAACTTTCACATCCACACTGCTAAAAATATATGTACACAATAAGAGAAAATGTTTTTAAAAATTTTGGTTCCCCAGCTTGGAAATTATGCGCATACTTTCATAAAATAACATAGAAGGCTACCGCTAGCTTTGAAAACTCAAAGGATTAAACAGAACTAGAACAACATTACCAAAAATCAGTAAAGATTTGCAATGTTATAAGAATACAGCTAATTTGTTTCTGCAACAATTATATGCATGAAATTTTTTTTAGACAAACAGAGAGACAAATGCATACGTTCCACCTTGTACAACATCTTTGCAGAAACAAAGAGCAATTAAATGCTCTGTATCCTTCTAGTATTTCAATTATGTCTGGTTTATGGAGTAATGTAGGCTATCACTAAGATCCGCAGATGTACGACCAACGAACGCTTTTGACATCCATATTATATTATAGTTTTACCCGACCTAAAAATATACTGCGAAGTGCATAAAACAGACCAAACGGGCTTGATTAGCCGGAAGCGACAACGCCGTATTTGATAAGCGCTGGTCCCAAATTGGTTTAGTGAACAAATCAAAGAAAGTAATTATTTGAGTAGCACGATTAAAACATTTTAAGACTAGCAATGTTCTAAAGCTAATGTTATTTTCATTAAGCCAAACTCATGACGCAGCGGCTTGAGCTGCGATTAAATTCCCTAGTGCACCGCTAATATGCCACCAAGCTAAGTATTGCACGCCACCCTTACGAAATTTTGCGAATTTTGTAAGCCGGTTTGGAATAATATGGTTAGAGATGAGGACGTTCAAAAACCATGAAATTTACAGATCATTTAATGAGGTCTGATATCATGTATGTTCGAGCTTCCTTCCACTTTTGCCGTTCTTGTTGATAAAGATAAAGACAACGCAATCTTTACTCATTATACCATGTTGCATAAATTTCCTGGTAAATGAGCCATTCTATTTCCCACGCAATTCCTTTCATTTTTCATAATGCGCAGACAGACAAACTATAAATCCTTCAACTCCAATGAACCATAATCTCATGACGTAATACACAAGCTTGTTTAGGCTGATATAAAAATGTGATATAAAAATGTACTAAACATATTTATTATTACAAAAGGAAAGTTGCAAAAAGTTTGCCGTTGTTTTAGTGTGTTCTGGGAGATGTTAAGAAGAAAATGTGATTAGTTTTTCCTGGAAAGACTACTTATGAACACAGGATTAAACGTATTCTTCAGTGAATTGTGATTGACAAATAGGTTTGGTTTACCTGTTACTGTGGAGTGACAGAATGGCTCATTTACGTCAGGTGCCGTTCAAAACTACGGAGATAATGGCCCGATTCCCGGAGCTCTGTTACCCGGAGGCTTGGGATTCATCTGACGAGTCGGTTTGCAACTATGCCGAACTTGTTGTGTTTTTTGCCAAAATTGAGAAATACGCAAAACAGCTGAACTGGTGTCACTCCACGAAATATTTTTGTTTAAGGGCTTTTGTCCCTTATAAGACTTTGTATATTTATTATGACGTTGAACGTCAGTTTGGCCTTCACTCAAGAGATCCTGGCTTTCCACACCAGTTTGAGCGTCTCTACCAACTGACCAAGGAAGCTTATTTCCGTGCATTTCCAGAATAACCCTTCTCGTCTTGTTTACCTGATAACGTAGTGGATATTGTAAGTAAATTTTTGAGTAGTTTTAGGGTTCAAAATATGTATAGGTTGGATTTTGTGTCACATTTACCTTGAAGTATGCAGAGATCTCATTTTTTCTTTTCTAGTTAGCACGTCCATGACTTTCCTTTTGCATCATTCAACTTTGCGCAACAACTTTATACCAACAAGTTAAAGATCAGCAGACAGACACTTACGTAATTGATTATCATCCAGGATCGTATTGCTACCCACCTTTTTTGCCACTGACTTTCGTCTGACTTACTCCGAGATGTCCAACTCACTCTATTTAAACAACCGATTGGGACTATACGCTATTTGGTGGATAAGGTTATTTTCACTCAACCCAGGATATATCATTCCATAATATGTCAATTCTGACATTTGTCAATCTGCTTTGTCATGAAGGCAGAACAAAACCTGTTCTACTTTTTGTTCAACTAAACAGGAAATGTTGAAGAGAACCCCAAATAAAGTATTAGTATTTTTGAACACACTACGATTTTCCACGGTTTTATCGCTAATAAAGTGGACTTCATTTGCTTACTAGCTGTTTCTTAATTTCTTTAAAAAACATATACTGTCCTCTATAAACGGGAATTATCAATAACTTATTGTAACTTAGCTTTCAAAAAACAACAACGACAAAATACATCCTACTACGATTCTTTGAAATAATATTAAGTCGACACGAAAGTTCTGTAATACGCTGCCTTTATATCATAAATTGTTCGTGACACGAACTACGAACATTTAGAGAATTTCAAAATCATAGTTGTAGTAATTATGCCATACAGTTTCGCAATATTTGAGTTTATTGTTTATACGTTCTGTTTCACTCACTAAAGTGCACTTTGACCCCGCAATTTGTAGAATCCTACATGTTAGACACCAGCCATCAAATTCCTGATATAACAGGAAAACATGCATCAGTAGCTCGCTGCTTCTGCAGAGGAGCTATTGCAGATGTCGGTGTCCATGTGTCTTTCTGTCTGTATGTCCTTAGACTTTATTTTTTAGCCAAACAAAAAGGGCTCTAAGCCAGGTAAATAAGCTCTAAACCAGGCTAAACAGGCTCGAAACCAGGCTAATTAGGCTCGAAACCAGGCTAATTAGGCTCGAAACCAGGCTAATTAGGCTCGAAACCAGGCTAATTAGGCTCGAAACCAGGCTAATTAGGCTCGAAACCAGGCTAATTAGGCTCGAAACCAGGCTAATTAGGCTCGAAACCAGGCTAATTAGGCTCGAAACCAGGCTAATTAGGCTCGAAACCAGGCTAATTAGGCTCGAAACCAGGCTAATTAGGCTCGAAACCAGGCTAATTAGGCTCGAAACCAGGCTAATTAGGCTCGAAACCAGGCTAATTAGGCTCGAAACCAGGCTAATTAGGCTCGAAACCAGGCTAATTAGGCTCGAAACCAGGCTAATTAGGCTCGAAACCAGGCTAATTAGGCTCGAAACCAGGCTAATTAGGCTCGAAACCAGGCTAATTAGGCTCGAAACCAGGCTAATTAGGCTCGAAACCAGGCTAATTAGGCTCGAAACCAGGCTAATTAGGCTCGAAACCAGGCTAATTAGGCTCGAAACCAGGCTAATTAGGCTCGAAACCAGGCTAATTAGGCTCGAAACCAGGCTAATTAGGCTCGAAACCAGGCTAATTAGGCTCGAAACCAGGCTAATTAGGCTCGAAACCAGGCTAATTAGGCTCGTAACCAGGCTAATTAGGCTCGAAACCAGGCTAAGTAGGCTCGAAACCAGGCTAATTAGGCTCGAGACCAGGCTAATTAGGCTCTTAACCAAGCCATTCAATCAGGCTACTTAGACTCTAAACTAGGCTAAACATGCTCTAATCCCAGCTAAATGTGCTTTAGACCAGGCTAAATGAGCTCTAAACCAGACTAAATGTCTTCTTACTATGATTTTCTAGCAAACAGTTTTGAGTAAGAACGCGTGATTGGGGGCCAGCCAAAATTAAAAGTTCTTGCAATTCCAAGGTTTTTACATTATCTGAACACATGTACGTCGAAAATATTCCGCACCGGGTTGCAACGTCTCATGTTGTTCCAGGAAAAAAATTACAACGGTTCGAACTTTGAGCATCAAAAATCGACTTATTGAACCGTTTTTCCGTGAGGATAAAGAGTTGGTGACTGAAACTTTTTTTGATAAATTAGCCACTATATGGGGTCTTATTTGTGGCAATATTACGTCATGACCACGTTTTTTGGAAAATTTTACGAAATTTTTGAATTCAAACTTCTGTAACTTGTCATGTAGTAACTTTTGGAAATCCTAAAAAGCTTGACCAGCTACAATATTTATTGCTCTATCAATCGCAGAAAACATATTTAGTAACAAGAACGCTATGCATAAAACTGTAAGTAAAGGCATTTTCATGTGTCGACTTACATATATTCAGAATGAAGTGGAGCTTCGTCCAGACATTTTTATGCACTAATTAGGAGTGAGTACCTTACAAACCTCTTCAAATGCTCTACCAGTAATGACCTTTATAAGTTTGTAACTACTTGACCACATCATATATCAACTAAAGTTATCTATTAATCAGGCTAGACAAAAAGTGTCCCGATTTTACAAAATCTTGCATAACTTTTCTTGGAAATTGAAATTTGAAAAAATGAAAAAAACACCTTTTTGCACAACTTATTGCGATGATTTTGACGTCTTGATTAATAAAATTGGATGCGTAAAGGACGAGTGGTCAATAGAAAACTAAAGCAATCTTGCCAAGTTTTTAAAAATTTGAGTTTTTTCAATTTGTGATTTAGATGCCTACATTTGCCTAAACTGAAGCTAGCGTTCCCCAGGTACACAAATATATAAACATATTTTATTTTGTGTGCCAAATGGCAAAAAAATAGAACATTTTTGAAAATTCAAATAGCAGCGAGCATCTTTTAATGGTTTACCATGGATTTTTATAACTTCTTAACGTAGAAAAAAGCAACTGGTATGTAGGCCGACTAGACTAACTCAAAAACTCCTAGATTAACACTGGCTGGCTGTTACACATAAACAAACGTATATGAATGGTCATATAAATTGCGTTACTGACAGTTATGAGTTACTTGATTTATACCAATTAATTCGGTCCGCGATTTTCTTGGATAGTGTATGATATACAAAAGTGCGTTCGAAAGTATTGAAAATAGAAGTTATGGTCTCCAAATATTTCTCTATGAATAATGAAATAACCCCAGTAATACTGTTTGACCATAACCAAAAATTGCTTTCATCGTAAATTTGCAGGATGTTTTTTAAAAATTTATATGCTTACAATGTATGCCACCTAGTTGTCATTGTTGTAAGCTTTGAATTGAAAGTGTCTACGTGAGTTATGATTTTGTTCCTTCCGTTTTTGGCAAGTTTTATACGGCTGAACCGTCCTAAATTACTAAAAAGTGCAAAAATCATTCATCATCGCCAAGCTCACACAGCACATCTAAAATTCAAGTGTATCTACAGAGAATATCAATGGCAAACTTAAGACTTATATTATCAACTTAAAGTACAGTTGCATGCCTGATTTGTTAACAAACTCCGGTATGCAAATTTCACACGCTTCGATTTGTGAAAGGCATGTAATTTCTCGTCCCTAGAAAATCTGAATTTTTAAACTTATTTTTTGTTCTTTTATCCAACCCCGAATCTTCAGTCGCAGAATTCCCCCATCATCTAGGAAAGCTGGAACCTTCTTGTGAATTGCGGGGTCGACTGATGACTGGATGAAACGGATGAGGGTAGCTTTGGCTCGGTCAGCTTCATTGGCATGGATATGCCGGGGAATAGAAACTTCCTGGAGATCTGGTAACTGAAGTTTCGATTTAGCAAATTTCCTCTTGGCTTCTTCTTCTGGTAGCGGGTCGTCCCATCCTAGTTTGCTGGAATAGCAAACTTTCTTCCAAGGGGTTCAAACAGCATGTTGATCATGCTGTAGAGGTTTCCTTCTGTCGCTGGCGTTTTCAAATGGGCCAGCAAGTTTTTCATGTCGAAGCGCAGGTTGTCATCCTTCAAGTCCTCCAGCATCCCCTGCTTTTTCTTCGTGAGAGCTCGGTCCGAACTCCCACCCACGGAAGTCAAACTGAGCAGTTGACAGGATCTTTCGGGTATCACGTTGGACCTGAATTGCGTCTTCCATAAGGAGAAGACTTTTGACGGTATTGTCCACATGAAGACACGAGAGCAGATTTTTGTTTGGTTCGGGGAAATGAGGATACTGGTTGATGTGATGCTGGAGCGTAGCACCCAGCAGGAACGGAGTGGAGGACACCTCAAATACCACACGGCCGTGTGGGCATTCTTTTATTTTTTGAACAGGTTGGCAGGTCCTTCCACCATTCGAAACGCAGCTTGTTGCGATCCGCCTCCTCCACAGACATCTGCTGAGCAGCATGGTTGATGTCGACTACAGCTCCCAATTTGTCCTCATGGAAGCGTGTGAGGATCGATGGAATCAGCTCGAGTAGGTTTGGGCCGTTTTCCAGGACATCTTTGATAGATGGCCCAAATCTGGATTTGACCGAAGCGTCGTAGACGGGACAGATAGGAGTGGTGGAACCCTCCTTCATGACAGTACGGTGTGGGAGGTAGTTGAGGGTGGTTTTTGTGGGAGCGGCTGGCGGCTCCTAAATCATCCTCTCCTCTTCCCACGTTTTGAATACTTGCCCGGATGCTTCCAAAGTCGCTTGTTGCTTGAGGCGTCTGGTGTTGACTTGCAGGTTGCTTATGGCAAGGTTTTTATTGTTGTGGAGTTCTGGGTAGCCCTTTTTGAAGGGAAGATACACGGTGTAGCGGCTACTCAGCTCTTCTTTCACATGTTTGTGGAAGTGGGCGAGAACGGATTGCACTACTTCCTGTCTAGTTTTTGGGTTGGCTGGATCCATGATACCGAGTATCTCCAAGGCCCAAAGCTTGTTGAGGTTTTTCTCGGTGGTGGTGGCCTGGTGGGTCATCATGGTAATCTTTCTTACTAGTGGTGGTGGGGACTCCTGTCGCCCAGGAACGATCCACCCCAGCTTTTTGTGGACAGCTACTTGTGAATGCTTCATGGGCATTGATTCGCCACCCAGCTTCTGGAACTCACAATAGTCCTTGCTGTTGAGGTTGCGGCATACGAAAACGTGGTGATTTGTGCCACATAAAATGCAGATCATTTTGGTCTTGCATTGGACGCTCCCGTGACCAACTCGGAAGCAGTTGAGGCAGGCCCTGTGGTCCCTTATGGCCTGTTTTCGAGCCTCCAGGCTCATCTTGGTTGCAGCACGGCAGTCGGTGGCAGTGTGACCGGGAATGGAACAAAAGATACAGGGACCCTTTCCTCTTTGCCCCGACGTATTTGTAAAACCTGCTGCAGGAGCACTGAAGTTGCTTTTGTTTATATTTTTGTTGGTGGGGCTTACGGATTTGTGCTTCTGCTGCGGTTGCAACAGCTGATTTCCACGCCCCCTTATAATACTCCGCCCAATTATAAGACTCTGTAGCTTGTAAACAAAACACTAGACGGTTTTTATGTTCTAGGTACACAAAACAGATTGTTATTTTCATTTCCAGTACGAGTCTCTATATACGTATGGCATTTCCATTACTACACTAATCGTGGTGAAAAAGTATCAATGAATAAGCTTGCCCTACTATTATATCTTTTAACCTGTAAAGGAAGCACCTGTATTTAAAAAGGTAACCCAATTCAAAACTTAAATTGATCTAAAAACTTTTTCAAATAAGTTCTAAATTACCCTTCCTCTACTGTGTATCCATACGAATAGTACTGCAGTAAATGAGATTCCTAAACCAAACTAATGTTTGTTATAAATGATGTGAATAACTTTAATTTGTCCGCACGTATCACATAAATGAACAAGAACCCAGCAGGCAAATTAAAGACTGGAACTGTCAGATAGGTGTACTTAAAGATAATAGTTAACCGGAGGGGAACAATTCGGACGATAGACTAAGTATGATAAACACAATCTTATTCAAATTGCTGAACTGGTTGGCGGGCTGGAAGGCAATTGCTATCACAGTCTATAGGAATGAAGAATGAAAATGACAAATTCCAAAAACTAATCACACGAGACTTTCTGATCCGTGTAAAAGATACAGCTACTTACAAATCCGATTCTTTACTTTTAAAAGAGAATATCTTGCAGCCATAAAGTTTTCGATTCCGGCATCTGATTCTCTTTGTTTATCGGACATTACTTCAAGTTGAATAGTAACTCCAAAAAGTCTCAGCGTCTTAGAATTTTTGCAGCAAGTTTGTATTGGTAACATGCGTTGTAAAACCTCCAAAAAATAGGACTCAATTTATAATAAACATCCCGATTTTTGTGACGACAAACGGGACATTTGGTTAATTATGCACCAACTTAACAATAGTTTAGGTAGCCAGTAAAACATAAAAAACACAAAAATGATGGTCTGGTTAACTCTTTGAGTTAAAAAATGCGTTGAGACTACTGTGGAGACGTGGTTTAGTTTGATGAATGAGAAAAATGAATTTATTATTACTTAACGGCAAAACTTGCGATTGGTTTCTATATGTCTTCGTCAGGCAGACTATATCAATTCAATCATGAAAATAATACATTTGATTCATCAGTTACAACTTAAAATATGCAATTTTTATAAAAGTTATAATATTATGTTGGCTGCTATAATTTAAAACTTAATTTATTTAATTTTTAGCTGTATTGCTTTAGCAAAAATATTCCATATTTTAGCCGTAATTGTATAATGTGTGTTGTATAGGCCGACTTGTGACTTACTAAATGAAAACGTAGTAGTATCAGATGTTTTCATAGTAACTTGTAGATACAAAATATAAATGCATGCATTATACCTTACGACTATTCATTTCATGACATTTACTTACGCTAAGATTTACATTTTATATTTTATGTTAATAAGACTGTTTAAGCATTCTCTCCAGTTTCGTTGTGTTACAATATACAACATTCAAGTTGAGAGAATTAAATATGTCTAAGATATCGGGGTCCGTACATTCATTTGTAACTGCCTGTGATAGAGATTCATTCACTATTGAGTTAAGGTTTTTGACATAGTTGTGAAATGGAATCACTACAAAAAAGGTATCTTTGTTCATGTTTTTGTTTTCAAAACTACAGACATACTTATCGACAAACTCTGGATTGTTGATTCTTAAATTTAATTCCAAAAATTCACTTCTGGATTTTAACAAATCCAAACGTTCCAAATGCCTCGAACCACCTATGGAAACATTTAAAGATTATTCGTTGCCATGAACGACCGTTGGTCTCCTAATAAGACTGAGCAATGTTTCAATGTCACAGGTACCTGGCATGTGAAAAGGAAAATTGCGATAATTACATTCATCCTAAATTAAGTTTCAAGAGTTTACGTTATGCGTATCTTCATTTTGCGTTTGGGCGCTTGTATGATTTCTGAAACCATATAAACGTAAAAAATGCCGAATTTTAAAGTAGTAATGCAAACGTAGTATTTTTATTTTATTGTTCAAGAGTTCAGCTTACATCGGCTCGAGTTCAGCCTAAATCAGGTGGAGTTCCCCGAACTCCACCCGAGTGAGATTTGTAACTCCAGTACCAAAAGACAAAGACAATGTTACAATTGATAATTTACGACCTATGACCCAAACTAACGTTTATGGTAACATTCTAGAAGATTTTATGTTTGAAAGGATTTATGAGCAAGTTATCTCAAAACTTAACTTGTCCCAATATGGTGCCATTAAAAAGTCATCGACTGCTTACTACTTCATATCCATGTTTGATATTATACTTAAATCGATCGACAAACCTGGTTGGTATGTAATTATTGTTCTGCTTGATTTGTCAAAAGCTTATGATCTTGTTGACCACAATGTAATTATAAGATGTCTTATCAACCTTGGTATAGACTATAATGATGTAATATGGGTATCTGACTTCTTAAGCGATCGATTACAATGTATCAAGTATAAGTGTCAGGATTCGACCAATCTGCCTAATTGTCCTTATCGTGTTCGTTTAAATATTTTTCGGGCTCTACGAGCCAACAAGTTTGTTAAACTTTTTCCTTTCCAATTTGCTCGTACGAGCTTATTTTTGTGAAGCCGATTGGCTAGATTTTGGTCTTTCTAGCCTCACACCAGTTCAAGGACAAGCAATTAGTCTGGTTTGAGGCATTTGTCATAAGAAAAAAGTGAAGAAGACTCCTGGATCCCAACTCGTCAACTCTAAATTTCTTTATCATTTTTTGGGACGAAGAGTCCTTTTTACTATTGTAAACTGGCTGCAAAGCCAACACTATCTCTGAAGCACTCATGAGCTACAGATCTCTGTAAATTTGCTAAAAAAGTTGTATAAATTTTCTCTCTCTGTGTTTTTTGTAAATTTTAACATTTCTAAAGTCCTTCCTGCATTGATTTTACAATATTGGCAGCATAAAAGGCATTTTCGGTTAAGTAGAAGCAGAGGGAAAAGAGGAGCAAAGCAGAGGAAAAGAGTGCATTTTTCATTAAAAGCAGCATAAAAAACTTTGGGGATTTTTTAGTTTTTTTCGGTTTTTTGGGGTATCCTGTGATCCGAACCTTCTGGAATTTTTGGGGGCAAAGTTGGGGGCCCTACGCAGTCTGATTTTGTGTCTAAACCCCACAAAAAAATATGTTGTCAAGCTTTCTTTCCTTAACTAACGGCACCCCACAGGGCACAAAAATAGCGGTCCTTCTGTTCATTATCCTTATAAATGATGTGCTAGCCAAGTTCCATGAAAAATATGCTAGTGAGAACAATATTATGAATGCGTATGTTGATGAAATGTGTATAGCGGAATGTGTCCAGTATGATAAAACCCCAAAAATGTGCGATATTGTAAACGATATTAATAAAATTTTGTCAGAAAATAACATGGTACACAACCCTAAAAAAGCAATGTAATCGTTATTGACAAGTCCAAAGGAAAAAAGTTTAGTAAATTTGAGTTACGGATTAACAATACTGTAATACCTGTTGTAAATGTTAGTAAGCTGTTAGGTATTATGATAAATAACAAGAGTGATTGGAATGACCATGTAATTCACATTTATGGTAAAGCTTGTAAAAAACTATATACTCTAAGAAAGCTTAAATGCTATGGTCTGAAAAGAATCCAGTTAACTCAATTATATATTTTACATATTAGAAGTATTCTTGAGTACTGTTGTGTTCTGTGGTGTATCTTCCTAACGCAAGCACAAATAAGGAAACTAGTCAGTACTGAGAAGAGGGCATTTGGTATAATTACTGGTAAATATGTGTGTAGGAGTAATTATATTGATACTTGTAAGTCTCTGAATATACTAGGGTTACAAGAGCGTTGGAGAAAGCTAACACTAAGCTTTGGATTAAAAACTCTTAAAAGTAAGCGATTCCAGCATTAGTTGACCAAGTATCAGATATTACGAAAACCAGGTTACAATAGTAGGTAAAACAGAAATAAGTTCAACTTTAAATTTAGTCGACTTGTTAGTAGTAAATATGAACGTTATCGTAAGTCTGCAATACCGTCAATATTTAAGCTATTAAGAGAATGTTTATAACTGTAATGCACTCAATATTCTATATATCTTTCCACGTTAGTGTGTTCTGTTGGTAAAGCCAACACCCAACTCTCCGTACCTTTTTTTTATTTTTCACTGCGCCTTAAATGGCTGCGTGGCCCCTTCCTTTTTTGTAAATGAATCAACTTTATGTCTGTATTATTTTCCCTAAATTGTATCATTTTCATTTCAATTAACGTGTGATTGACTTGTGTAAGATATGGTTTTTTTTCTTTCTCTCTGAATAAATGATTATTATAACGTAATGTGTATTTGTATTTATTTTAAATGATTTTGAACACAATGCAGCAATTCCTCGTGTAATATGGTCATGGTTATTATTCAGCATATTTCACAATTGTCACTAACTCTAGTCCGGTCAAACCAGGGATGAGTAAATCCCACCATTTTAATAAATCCCATCCCAGTGGGAAAAAGGTTTTCCCCGGAAAAAGTCCAAAATGTCCAAAAGTGCCTTAAATACACTGGTAAATGAGATATTGTACGCATTCAATTTGTATCACTTTGCCCCATTTTAAAGGCTTCTTTTTGAACGAAAATTAAAGCTTAAGCTTAAATTAAAAGGTATCAGGCAACTGACTGCAGAAAATCTCCCAAATTGGCATTGTAAACAGCAGCTTAGGAATATTACTAGTAGTATTCTAGAAAATATAATATGCTCATCATTATTAAAAGTAAACTCCACCGGCACAAACACCACAATTATCGGCCCTGACACGACAATTTACAATTGGTCATGTTGACATCATGTGAATGACATGTAAAAAAGATGCATGAAGTCAACCAACTACAAGGATTTGAAACAAAACCGAAGAAGATATGTCGGAATGGCTGGGATAGACAATGGTGGTGCACGGAGTGGTAAATTTAACTCCAAACCTATTACCAGTCGACTTTTAACGAATGACCAGATTTAGGAAATTGTGACCAATTGTACGGGAATTAGTTAACTGCTTTGCGTTTATGTCAAGGTCTCCAGCTGCGTTCATTTTCGGCGCGTGTGCCTTGATTCCATGTTCCACTCCAGTGAATAATAGCATTCGTTGAATGGACATCTTATCATGTGATAGTCATGCTCATGCCTCGTGTTCAGTACGAGTTTGAAACTGATTGATTTTTTAGTTAATCTTGCTAATCACATAACTCCGAAACTGACACAGACTCCTCCGGCAAGATAGATTTTTCTGGCACTGGCACAGCATTTCCCGGTGTCGACTGATGTTTTGTATGCTAACTAATTTATTATTGTTTGATGTCGTTCTCCTTTATTTTCATAGCCTTTAAATGAGTTTAAAACTGCTGTTGTTTGTTTTGTTAAAATTGAGTTTACTGTTTCTTTAAATATAACAGTGTTCTTCTCATTCTGCCTCTTTTGGACACTTGCATAGGGTGGTATTTACCACCAACATCAAGTGTATAATCCCGTATATTACCTGTAAAAACCGGGAAATGGGAAAAAGACTTCTGGGTCAAACCGGTCCAGTCAAATATGCCAATTTTCATTTGAAAGGTGTATTTAATATAATCAACGTCATCATTACATCATCATCATCACCACCATCTCGTTTCGTATAGCATAGCAGCTCGTATAGTCGACGCCAAAACCTCCTCTACCTGCACACACACACACTTATACCCACAGTAGCTTGAATAATATAGTATAAGAATAATTGCAAATATGGGTATTCAAACGGAAATAAAGTTCAGCATTGCGTACAACTCACTGATGTTGTTCTCTTGGTAATTTCGTAAGTGCATGCTTATGATCATATGCAAACGTACGTTCGTATAACACCTGCATAGCCAACATGACTTAGCCAGGCAACAATGCATAAAGGAATCACTACTTAATTTTTTTAATGTTCGTTTTATTTGCGTCTGCTAAACGTAGCAAGTAGACCAAAACGTCAATTTACTGACTTAAACGGAAGCATAACTACATTTGTAAAGTGTAGTCATTATAATTATAATGATTAGATGATATCTAATCCCTTTATATTAAGCAGACTGACAACACAGCAATATGAAACAAAAATTTGTTTGGTGGTTTGTTTTTGTCTCAGATTCGTTGAAACAAGCCTTAAAATGTCAACGCGACCTGTCCGACAGTTTCATTGATTTGAATGTATACGAAAGTCATATAAAAATATATTCTTTGGTTATTGCAAAGGGTCACATTACTACATCGTGGGTCTTTAAATTTGCTCTTCAAACATTTGAAACGGATTAATACATGTTTGCCGATTTTGACGAAATCCTCAAGGAATGGAAAAAGCTCAAGATTCATATTCGAGGTGCCTACCCATTTTAACAAGCCAAATACGTTTCACTGCTTTACATAAACTGCTCAACTGTTTATGCAAAATATGAGGTTATAAAAACTCGGAAATTTAAAACCAACAATTTTTATTAACATTAAACTTTTAATTTTAGAATAGTTTTCAGTAGTTTATTATTAAATCAATGAGGTTTTAATGACGATGTAAATTGGGATTTTGAAATGTTATGTTTTAGAACATTACTTATTGCTTGGATTTCCTGCCCAATTAGTAACGCACTAAAATTGATTTTAAAGTGAATTACATACCGTTTTTAAACTAGAACAACATTTTTGTATCAGAGAAGATCTGAAGTCCAAAGTATAGCAGTATAATTTTCAATTGTAATTCAGCACAGACTTACAGTTATTGGATTGCTACATCTGAAACTAGTAAAAAATCGGATTTCACACTAAACCTAATTGCAAAATCAGATCCAGATATTGCGTGTGGAAAATACATACATACATACACATAATAAGTGGAAATACATTTTGAAAATTACAAAAATGTCCAAATGTGAATTCAGACAATATAACTAACAGTATACTTATAAAACGGAACGTGATAAAAATTTCCTGTTTCCTGATTTTTTAATCAACATATTTTTCTTCCAGTCGTCAAAAATCCAGTGTTCGAGATATGTTTTCACGTCGAACGTTTTAATGAGACTCAGTTTGTTGGTTTTGAATCCCGGTGCTGAAACTTTAGAAAAATAAGAACTTTAATAAATTTAAGCCCAAAACGTAGTAAATTTTTCAACTTTTGATTTTTGGGCAAACCTGGGATCAATCGGAGCCGTCATTGTACCCGAAAAAGATGCCAATGGTTGTTCAGCTGTCTCTTGTTGTTCGTCGTAAGCAGGGGTTTCTTGCTCCTGTGTTTGAAGACCTTCTGTTTCTGCTGTCTCATTAACGTGGTCCAAAAAGTCTACTCCCTCTACTAGCTCCTTAGCCATGTCTGTCATATTACTTTTTAAGTAGTTCAGTAATATAAGGTACATTCTGTGAGACCGGTTTGTAATTGGCTCATTTTGCTCTTGCATATTTTGCTTCACTAGAGCATCCAGGCTTTCAATGAATGTTGACATTTCTGTGTGGGCAGCTGTTAAACTGCGCACCAGTTTTTCCATACTCTCTGTTGTTTTTTGTTGTTGCTCCTGCACTTTCTGTAACTGCGCTATGAGATTGTCAATCTGTTCCTGCTTTTCGTGAACCATGTTTAGCTCCAATTGCCGCATCATTCTGCTCATGGGGACATCAGCGTCAAACAATTCCTCCTGTTGAGGACCCATTTCGGACGATTGTGGGAAATTTAATAGTTCCATCACATTTATTAGGTGAGTCATGTTGCCATAATCAGACATATTGTCATTCGTGGTGCCTTCAGGCCTGTTTGTTGGAATTGTTCCACTCATTAGACTCACTTTTCACTAGAACTACAATCGGGTGGGTTTGCAAACAAAAACGTCGCTCAATAAGTTTCGTTTTTGGTTAACGCTTGGAAATTCTTTACCAACTACTTACTACTACTTATTAGTCGCTATAACTTAAAAACAGTGTTTTGGTTCCGCTTCTTAAAATAGATGCGAGATAAGAAATACGTAAAAGCAGTTTTTGAGTTCCAAGCAGTATCAAGTAGTCTTCAACGTAGAACGGGACTCAGGCAACTGAAAGCAAACGTCTCTGATACCAAAGGAAGTCTGTACAACTTTTTGAGGTTAAAACCTATAAGGAAACGTTAACTTTTTATTAACTAGCCATTTAACAAAGTTTATTATAATCATAAAATTTTTCTCCACGGAAACTTAAGGAAGATATTGCACTGAAAATGCACTGAATGAAAGATTTACTATAAAAATGGGCACTACAGCAAAGATGGCAAGAATCTGGATTTAAAACAATACACAAGCGCAAATCAAACAAAACTTATTTTTGCTCATTACAACTATTTTTTGCGAATTATTGTTCTGTTTGCTAGAATACAACTGCGTCTACAAGTGTTTCATTTTCCTGTCATGAAAACCTAAAATGCTTGATCATGTGCATGCATAATGTTGAACAAGTTGTAAGCATTCTGCTTTTGTCATTACTCAACTTGCTCGAGCTTGGAATTTGATTTGAATTCCCATGCATAACGATCAATAAATACCAACTGCTTCAAAATGGCTTGAGAGAAACATCTCACGGTTTGTGTACTTTTTGTGACCTGGCAAGATGCAAACTTATCTGACAGCGAAGGTTGTTTGGTTGTTGCTGATAATCAGACAGATTTTTTCAAATTCTCAATTTGACGACATAGAAGTCTTTTTGCATTTTTACATAATATGTTTACTAATAAAAAGTTTATATACACATCTTTTAATTAGTGCTGTTCGGCAATATTCATCTAAACGACAGGAAAGCTTTAATAGAATTTATTTCAAGTCCACGTGTTCTTGCTATCTAAATTTGTAAAGATTGGGATAGTTGCCCTGCAGCTAAACAAGTAATTAGTTTTTTTAAAAACTGCCCGTGTAACCATTTATTGCTGATGCACAAAACCAATTCTTTGTGAGTTCTTTGGTAACAAAATGGGTTAAGCCCCGACGTTCCGGCACAGAATCAATAATACTCGAACAAAACGACGGGACAATTTTGAATAACAAAAATTGTTAAAGCACTGGCTGCACTTGCAATACTTTAATTTAAATATGAGCGGTTTCATTTATTGGCAGCAAATTCAGTAATAACATAAACATTGGCCTGCAATGCCTCCGTTGTGCCAACTTGACTATATTCACCAAACAACAAACCGGTTAATGTCCGAGTTAGAAAGCATCTTGCAAATTTTTCTTATGTTGGAAAACAACGTGAGAACAAAATTATCGGCATTAACTGACATTAACATCTGGTTCACACACAATCCTAAAATAAAAAATCGAAAGGGAAATGCTCAAACTAAGCCCAAGTTTTCTGTTATGTAAAAGATTTAATAACAACAGCAAACACTTAGCAGACCTCCGAAAAGAAAAGTAAAAAGAAATGATTCAAATTAAGCATTTTAGATGATGGAGCTTAAATTCAAGCTTGTTTACGACTTGCATGAGCTCATAGCATTGCTTATGAGATATTATACGTTGCTTGCAAAAGTATTTAAAGTAGATAAATACCATAGTTTCACGTTCAAAACCTATAACACTAGTTCTTGTGGTGATTTTCAAACATCTCCCAGTAATGCACATTTCCTAGCACACGAAAAATAAATGGTTTAAACCTAAAATTTTACAGGATCCATTTTGACAGCAATTATTCTAATGTGAAAAGGCAAAATCAGAGATGGCTCGCGGTTTAAATTATAGGCCGGGTTTTAACGCCTCCACGTGGCGCCTGGTCGGGCTGGGTTTTTTGGCCAATAATAAAACCCCATGTTAAATTTAAACCCGTTATATACTTGCATGTATATAATAAAATGAAACCCGTTAATGCCCATTAATGCCCGTTAAAACCTGCAAACCAGCAAACCCGCGGGTTTAGCCATTTCTGGGCAAAAAGTTTAATATCCCCGTGTTGAGGTATTGTAACGCTTTATCCGTCAAGAGCATAATTTTTAATATAGTAGGTATATATGATGGTAGCGATCATACAAGTTAAGACACCCGCTGTCACTACACCGTTCCAAAATACACAGAATACACTCCAAATCCACTTAGAATAAAACAGAAGAAGAAAAACTTCTAACACAGTGAAAACTCCATCATCATGTCCGATGAAAAGTTTAAAATAAAATATAGTTGAACCACACGCCCAATCTCGTGTACGCGCATTTGTGTTATTATGCTTTTCTTTACATGTTAATTGCTGCTAAAAGTTAACGCTGACATTTCTTAGTGCGTAAAATCTTAATGATAAAGAAGGGACTATAGATCAATAAAATGCTGAATTCCAGTAAATGTTTGTAATTCAAATATGCAAATTGCAACATAGGGACGTTTCCTTTGTGTGGAACGGATTGATTTTATCATTTTGTTCATTTATCAAAACCATGTACGTTACCTTTGATTATGCAATCATTTTAAATTGTCTTCGAAATCGAAAGTTAGACATTAAAATACTGTTATTTCAAAAAATATGTCCCAAATATCATTATAATAGTATTGAAAACCATCCCAATATGCGAGTTTTTGTGTCCTTAAGTATTCTCCACTTCTTTAACTAGTATCATTGAATTGCTATTATATGTGAATATGACAAGCTACAAGCTAATTAATTCGTTGATACATTTAAAGCACATTTTTGGTCAATAGATACTCATACAAAATACCATACTGCAATAATGCGCGTACACGAGAGTGGGCGTGTGGTTCAACTATATTTTATTTTAAACTTTTCATCGGACATGATGATGGAGTTTTCACTGTGTTAGAAGTTTTTCTTCTTCTGTTTTATTTTACTATTTTTAAAGGTAAAACGTCTTTAAAGATTTCATGGGAAATACGTTTCATGTCAAGATTTGCATTTAATGAATGGTATGATAAGTGTTCACTTTATTGTATATCATTTGATTACTAAATATTAGCTCCCAATTATTGTGCTTGGTCAGACGTTTAGTAGTCAGATGTAACTTTGAAAATCATAAATATGTTCTAATCATTTTCCATCTACTTGGTTTAGTCACACGATACATAATCAAATCTTACAAGTTAAAAATGTGGATATTATAGCAAGACTTAATTGCTGGGTGTTCAAGTTGGAAAATTGTAAGCCTGGGATGACAGTGCGTTACTGTTAAATTAGTCTGGGACGAAAAATTTACTAAATATGTATGTACAGGTCGACATATATGCAAAAAACCGATTTTTCGACAATTTTTAAGCAAAAAAGTATGTTTTTAATGCATTTTTTTTGCAATGTTGAAACGAATCCATGTACATCTCTTTAAAAAACGCCGATTTGTCTTTGGAACCAAATCAAAATTCCTTAACGCCTAAGCTCCCTACCCCGAATACGATTTCGGGGGTGTAACTGATTGCATAACAGTGTTTTTTAAAGCGCCTGATAGTGCACGTAAAAGCGCATGCTTTTACTCGTTGCTATAACCGTTTAGGGGGCAGATTTAAATGCACCCATCTCATTTTCACTGTAAAAACAGCTTCATACACGAGTCAAAGAGATTTTGTATACGCTTACATTTGGAACCCAGCGTTTTAAGCTTCTTCCCCTACCGGTGCAAACTTGCACTTTTTTAATTGCTGTCAGAATCTATCAACCCTTGAATCTTTAAAAAGGTAGTAGGTTGTCTTATGATTTTTAGTGGACAAGAACTGCATGTATCAGAATAGTAGTTTATAAAATGAATGCGTTTAAATAAACCCATGTCTAGAATTTAGTAATAGCAATGACATTTCATTTAGTCAAAGGTTCAAACTGACTTGGATTCGATTTCTAAGAATTGTGATAATAGCGTTTCATCACCATAATGTTTCAATTTTTCGTCCATTTGTAAATTCGATTACTTACTATAATTGTGTTTGTCGTCGGGAAAATGTAGATTTTCGTATTTTGTATATATTTTTTTGTAGCCACTTAGGTACTTCTTTCCGTGATTAGTGTAAAACATTTCAGCACCTGAACAAATCCTGGTTGAAAGAAAAATAAATTTCATAAACCCTATTTTTCAATATTCAACAGACTTCCATTTCGAAGTAGAGAGGCTTTGGAGTCTAAAACTCATTTGACCACTTTGGTAGGTCTACCACTTGTTGGTAACAGCTAAACATTTGAAATCAGAAGAAAAAAGTTTTGGGGAGTAATTCTCGGTACACGATTACAAATTGTTTGCAAAACAAATGCTGCAGTTACTGAATCCATATATGCAAGAGAATGGTGATCTATCCCAGATTCCAAAATTTCAACCAGAAAAATCTAGTTTGAATTCCTGGACTGCTTGATTTTCTATCTCTCTCAGAACCATGCGAGGGTATGCAAGAATTGGAGCAGAAAAAGGAAAGAAAGTTGTTAGGTACATCCACGCGGTATCAATTCCATGCTTTTAGAACAGTTTTATGCATAAAACCCTCGAGCTCCTCAAACTACATGGAAGTGATACCGCGTGGATGTACCTAACAACCTTCTTCCTTCCTCTGTTCCAATTCTTGCATACCCTCGCATGGTTCTGTGAGAGATAGGAAATCAAGCAATCCAGGAATTTAAACTAGATTTTTCTGGTTGAAATTTTGGAATCTGGCATAGATCTCGATTCCCTTGCATGCACAGAATCTGTAAGAACACTTTACGTACATTGTGGTCAAGTCCGCTGACATTATATATCGAAAAGAGTAATGTTGTAGTCGGGATAATGCATGGTTTGCATTAGTGTAGTTTAGTAACCAGATTTACCTTACATTTTGATGAGATGCATAAAATAGCAGAGTGTAAATGTGTGATAGATGTAAGTACAGATGGTATCCCGCACAGAATCCTCCGCTGAACTTAACAGGTCCAAAACATCCGCATTGCTTAAATCTTGATCTTGTAAGCGAATTATCGAAATAGCTCAGGTGAACTGATGACAAGTTGACATTCCGCTAGACATGAAACTTTGGTTGCGACTTTCCAATCCTCTTGTCTTATTTGTTTTTCGGTTTCGTTTATTCTCTGACAGGCATTTCACTTTTTTATTTCCTCTATGGCTCAGAGTTAAGAATTTGCTTAATGTAATCCAAACGATGGTTACTAGAAGTGTTCCCAACCCATGTAACAAAGTTGTACTCTGAGAGCACAAATTACATTTTAAAGCAAAATAAATTTAGCACTATAGCACAAAGAAAACCATGAATTACCTTCCTACCATGACATCTTGACCTCATCACTGGAGAAATACCGAGTATTTAGTACAATCTAATTTATAAAATTGTAAGAATCAATTTTTAGCTGCGCAGCAATAACAATCGGGTATGCTCTGCATACGAACACGGACACAGCTATTCAGCATACTTTGGTTTGCTTTACAATACACGCGCTATTGTTATAGCGGTCTGAGAATGCCCTTATCATTCAATGGTTGTCCACCTGTCCACTGGACAACAAATAATAGTGCTGGACAAAGCGTTGTCCACGGTCCATTGATGCACTGTCCAACAAGCTGTTTTTACTGGAAGAAGTTGGTGTGATTATTTCGCCCACTAAGAAACAATCAAGACTAACAAGCTTCCCACGCACAAATCTGGTCGCATAACTATATGTCATAAATGTTTGCCAAGGTTGAGTATGTGTATTTCAGGGCAATTTGGACATTTTTCATTATTTGGGCCCTTAATTGTTAAATATTCCAAACTAATTTACATATCATGCGTGACACATGATTTAAGGTCTGTTTTTTACCAGGATTACAAATAAGAGGATCGTTTGTTAAAATTTAACTATGTAGGCCCTAGTTTTGGCCCTTAATTGTTAAATTTTCCAAATTCATAAACATATCATGTGTGACACATGATTTTATGTCCAATTTTTACCAGGATTACAATCATGATGTCCATTTGTTAAACTATAATTATTTAGGCCCTGAGTTGGGCCCTTAATTGTTAAATTTTCCAAGTTAATGGACATATGATGTGTGACACATGATTTATTTTTCCGCTTTTCACCAAGATTACAAATATGATGCCCATTTGTTAAAATTTAACTATTTATGCCTGATTCGCGTGAACCACGGTCAAATAAGTTTGAAAATGAAACATGTATGTCAGTATGTTTCATTTCATCACTTCCATTAGTTACTAATAAATAATTATGTATAAAACTATTACGTTACAAATGCAGTGATAAAAGTTAGCTCTGAGCAATCCTTACACAATATGATGGACAAAATTAATACAACAATAAACAGTTAAAACAACTAATCGAGTTGTAATATTGATCAACTCGATTAATACGTAATACATTAATATTGAAAACGCCTATAATGCATAGCGAATTGTTTCATAGAAACCTCATCCAGAAATCTACCAAAGTATAACTGTCAAGTCAATGAACTACTGTAATAAAATTGGAAGTAGAATTCTTGGAAAAAATGTGTCAAAATAGCGGGAGACAGAAGAACGGAGACTTTTCGCAAAATTCCAGTTGCTCCATTGAATAACCCATCTGGAATATCTACGTTTGAAGTGACAAAGTAGACTGCTCCAACCTGAAGCCTGCATTCATAGGGAAGCCCGTCGCAATCCGTTTTCTTCCATTTTTTAGCGTCCCGTAGTAATTTTGCTCGCTGTCCGACTGACGCATCACCTGAAAGTTAATGTAATACGTATCATGAAAAAAGTTTGCAATCATCATTTTTTATATTGACTTAAGTTGAATGAAATGCGTAACATACCAACCACTTCATCAAATGCAATCGAAATTGCCGTTCAATTTTCATTCTGCTTTGTACGGCATCATTATGTGCCTTACATTCCGCGTTAGTTTTATAAAGCCATAAAGCATCCTTGGGGGGTTGGAGTGATCTTGTAATTTCTTACCTTTTCATCAGTTTGCAAGCAGAAGCCTCTTGTAGTTGTTGACATAAATGTCCCTTTTTCTACGTTTAAGAAATACTGTATACCTTTCAATGGTTGAACGAACCGCTGCATAATAAGTTTCCTCGTCAACATGGATTTGTTCCAAAAATTCCGGAAAGGGAATATCATCCTTAAGTTTCCTGCCGAATACAGTCAATTTTGTACGACTATTCTTGTAAACCTGCAATAAACGTTCCTTTTGTCTATTACTGGTATCTTCTGACAGGGGCTTCAATATAACGGTCTCTGGCATTGGTGGCCTAGGGGAATTGAATCGGCAGGCAGTTTTGTTCCTTCCTTTCTTGCAGGTGTCTGAATGGTTATGGATTTGGTACTTAATTAATTTGCTCCTTTCTCCTTCTTCGTCCCGTTTGCATGTGATGTCTTTATCGATAAAGTCAAAAACTTCTTGCTGAAACTCAAGGCAATCCAAAATAAAAACAAATAAAATATTTCAAACTAATTGATACCCAATACATTATTTCAAGATGTGATGCGTAGTACGAAAAAATTAAACATACATGGATCATCAGGAATCCAGTATAGTTAGTGTAAATCATTTAAAAATCAACGCGACTATAATAATCGCCAACAAGATGTGGTTCAAACACTCCGTTTTTTTCTTGAAAAGCTGATTTAATACTGCCTTGTACTTGTTAGATTGGCCGCCCCAGCTAGAGTTATTTCCTTATTTCGTAAAACTTTAATAAGAATGACTAAAAGCTCGTTCTATTTCGTCTCCGCAGCAAATAAAGTGACAAATATAGTGCTACGTCCAAGTTGACGAACAGTAGACACTAATCGTTTTTGTTGACCTGGCAAGTGTTACGTTAAGGGTTCTACGTGTAGTGTAATGAGGAAACGCTTTTATTGAACTGAAAAAAGTAATAGATTTACATAAATGACATAAATATAAATCATATATGACATATATATATAAAGACGTTAACATAAATCATCAAGATCATAACATTCCCCTCTGATTCCCCGGAAAAAAAGTTACACTTTATAGGAATGTGGTATAACAGTGGTGCGTCCTGATCTAGTTGTATAAGGATTTGGAGTAGGTTGTGTGGTTGGTTTTTGTGGAGCCGGTTTTGGCAATTTTAGTAGTACACTTTTAAATTTGGTTTTGTTTTCTGGTGGAATAATTAATTTGTCAGGAGGAATTTTATCATCTCTTGGTTCTAATTCTATTTCTGATTCTGAGGAGCTATGATCATGATCAATATGCTTCGTACCAAATGGTTTTAATCTATGTACATGTACCTTGGCAGATTTTGAAATGGCTGTGCCTTTGAGAGGTTTGTCCTGATAATGTAAAGGTGATAACTGTTTTATTATGCGGTATGATCCATGAAATTTGTTTCCTAATTTTTTCGATAAACCTATAGCAGGAGTTAAATCAGATATCATTACCTTAGATCCAATGGGAAAAGGTGTATCTGTTCGATCTTTTTCATAATAGCGGCGATAGCGCTGCTGTTCTTTTAACATGTTTTCTTTCACTAACTGCCTTACTTGTTGTGCATCTTTCAGATATGGAATTGTGGCTGCATCATATAAAATATCTAATGGCAAACTTGGTTGTCTATTGAATACTATTTCATAGGGGCTAAAGCCTGTGCTAACATTTTTACTGGTATTTATGCCAAAAATTACACTAGGTAAGTATAAGTCCCAGTCTGTCTGTCTTTCATTTGTGTATTTAGATAAAGCCTGCTGAATCGTTCTGTGCTGACGTTCTATGGCATTTGATTGATGCTGATATGCAGTTTGTTTTGTGTCTATTCTATTATTTATCTCTTGTATTAGTTTGAGCGATTTATCTTTGCATTATCAAACAAATTTTCTTACAGGCGCCGAACTTTAAATATACTTCCCCTATAAGGAATTTAGCCAATGCGGCAGATGTGGCTTGTGGTAATGGCTTTGCAACTAAATATTTAGAAAAATGATCAAATGGAAGAACTACAATGTATATATTTTTTCTTTCCGTCATTGTGTACGGTCCCTGTATGTCTACGTATATCTTCTGAAAAATACTATTTTGAATTTCAGAAGGTTTCATTAACCCAAACGGCTTTGCATTGTAAGGAGTGCGTTTTGCACATGTTACACAGTATCGTATGTATTCATATTTTATTTGCTTGAGCTTGGGATTAGAATATTTTTGCTTAACCTTTTCATATGTACGTGTAGTGCCTTTATGTCCACTATAAGGATGATCATGGTATGCATACAATGTGTCTTTCATGAGACTGTCTGGCATACAAATTAATAAACGATGCGTGATAGGGTTGAAAAAATATATTATATCGTCTAATAATGCAAAGTGTTCTGTTTGATTATATTCAACTTTTTGCTTCAGTAATTCGCGAATGTTTGCTAAAAATTCATCTTGCTTTTGCTCATGTATTAAAGTTGCTAGGTAATCATTAGCTACAATATTATGTATAGTATGCTTCTCATCTAGCTGTGGTATAGTTTTTTCTGGCCTCTGAGGAAAAGGAACGATTCTTGAGAGTGCGTCTGGGCCTGCTAATAAAGTTCCACTTCTATGATAAATTGTAATATCCCTATCTTGTATATCTAATATCCAACGAGCTATTCTGGGCGATTTGCTATTCTTCGTTTTCAGCATAGAGAGTAAGCATAAGTGATCAGTGTACACAAATATCTTTCCATTAAATACATATTCTTTAAACTTGTCAAGAGCCCAATATAAACATAATCCTTCTAATTCACTTGCAGTATATCTACTTTCAGTAGGAGAGAGCAATCTGCTTGCCTATGCAACTACACGCATTTTATCATTGTATTTCTGGCAGAGGATACTTTCTAAAGCTATTTGTGATCCATCGATAAACAAGTGTACGGGCAATTTTTCATTAAATGATGCCAAAACAGGAGGAGTACTTAACCTTTCAATCAATATATCAAATGCTGTCTGGCACGCTCGTGTCCAGATAAAAGGTAAGTGTTGGCTTTTTGCTGCAGTAACTAGTGGCTTTGTGATTGCCGCGAAATCTTTATCATGCCTTCTAAAGAAGCCTGCTAGTCCTAAAATGAATTCTGTTTCTTGTGCATTCTTGGGTATGGGTATCTTTTTAATAGCTTCTATTTTTTCAGGATCAATTGTTATCCCATCATGTGAGCAAATATGACCAAGAACCTTTTCATGGTTATGATAAAAGGAACACTTACTAGGCTTTAGTTTCAAATTACTAGAACGTAGCCGTATGAATATTTCTTCTAGTGCTTGTACGTGTTTTTCAAACGTATCCGTATAAACTAACAAATCATCACAATATTGAATGCATGTACGAACCATTATATTATGTAAAACTTTTCTCAAAACTCTATTCGAAAGAGCAGGTGAGGTAGCTAGACCTTGGGGCATTCTTGTGTACTCATACAAATTATCTGTTGTTACAAAAGCTGATTTGGGTGCATCATCTTCCTGTATAGGTTTATTATGAAAAGCATTATTTAAATCTAAAAGAGAGAAGTATCGCATCCCATATAAAGATGAGAAAATTTAATCAAGACGAGACATGGGAAATGCATCCTTTTTTATTATTGCATTTACCTTTCTATAGTCTACTACTAACCTAAACCTAAAGTTGAGTAAACCTAAACCATAAGCCTGCTGAGTTTGCTGAAGTAGCAAACACGTCCGTAAATTTATATAAAAGAGCTTGCACCGTAGCTTGCTGACTGTCGGTCAACTTGCTGTTGATATTAAATTTCATAGGTGCTTCCCATTTCTTCTCAAGAGGAGTAGAAAAGATGATGTTTGCTTTTGTGCAAACGTATAAACTGCTCCGTATGTATAGACTTTTCCTATTGTATGTGCTTTAGAAATCTGTATGGAGTAGTTGTTAGCATTAATAACAGGAATTTTATAAAAACCTGGCCTACCTAAATATGTATTTACCATTAATATATTATTATAAGACATGAGTTTATCTGACGGTTCAAAGAATCCGTGCATGTTATATTGTATGTTGAGGTATGTATGAGCTTGTGCAGGGAGAATTATATCGTCAATCAAATGTATTTTTTCTACAACCTTATCATCAAATATATTCATAACCTCTTCATTCGACATAAAAAATGGAATAGAATGACCATCTATGGTTAATCTCTGTGTTGTATAATTAATATTAGTATTATGATATTTTAAGAATGAATTTCCTAAGACTGGACGTGGGATACCTTTAGCAGAAAAACCAAATATCTGATAAATGTAAGGAATACCATCTAACGTTAAATCTATATCTGCTTGAGTTGCGGTAGTTTTGCCAGTAATGCCTGTCAGAGTAATTGTTTTTCTATCTAGTATATTATTTTTACAAAATGAAGAAGGGATTACACTTACAGTAGCTCCACAGTCAACCAATACTAGTGTCTTATGGCCTTTTATGGTGGCTTTTACCGTAACTAAATTCCGGAAGTGCTTGGTTTCTTCAATATTCCATACTTGGGGTGTCCATGTGGATTGGAGTAACTTGGCGGCATTGGAAATGGTGGTTGGATGTCCGGTTGAGGTGGCTCATCATGCATGGTGTATGCAGGTCGCGAATTTCTATAATATTGCCTGGGCTGATAATAATCCCTGGGCGCGTGTTGTGGCTGCGGCGGAGGCTGATACTGGTACCAATTTCCTTGGTTAGGTCTCCACGAACGGTTATTGTTGCGCTGTCCTCTTCCACGGTAGTAGCGTGGCTGTCTTCGATAATTTCCACGTTTATCGGCTTGTCTATCGGCAAAATTGCGGTCTCTCTGGTCATCACGGTGAAATTGTTGGGATTGTCGGCTAATTTGAGGCCGTCCACCACGATGTGGGAATCCACGTCTGCGTTTTCCAAGTTGTTCTTGATTCTTAAAGAATCACATATTTTGTAATTTATTGACCAACTGGTCCGTAAGAGTAATAATATCCCCAACAGTCAATGCTGTTTTGGTTGAACCAAGAAAAAGCGTAGTGCATGAAATGTTGTGGTCGACGCTTCCATGGAAGAAATGGTCAAACGCTCCTTGTGCAAAACTTAAAATTGAAAAATTTCTGAATAGAAAACAACGCCAAGTAGAAAATAAATCGAAAGTTGTTGAAATGTTGGAATCAATTGAAGCGTCCCTTGGCGACTTTTACAAAGAACAGTGGCAAATGAAATTCGTGCAAAAATCCACAAAAACGGAAGCTTCAAAGCATGTTCTTTGAGCTTCATGGGGTAAACTTCACCGCTTTCGTTTATATTAGCAAATGCGTTTCGGGCTTGTACCGGGAAAGACGGTATACTAGAATTGTTACAAAATTTAAGTACCGATAAACAGAAAATGAGAGACATGATTGTATTTTGTTTATTTTTGTACAACAGAGACTTACAGCATAATGTACCTTTCTAAACTTATATATAAATTATGTATAGTTATATAAACTAATGGCTATTCGATTTTGAATTATTTAATTTGTACCTACCAAAAATGAAGTACATAAATTTTACCAATGTTAGTGTTACTAAATAAATATTATCTGCATATACAGAATTAAGAGTATTGTTCACAATTTGCAATAATATTGTAAATACACGGATTTATCTTGTTATAAGCTAACATGTTCATGAACAGAAATCTTGGAATCATCACAGCAAATCCATTTATTGTTGTACCTAACGTAGGCTCTATATAACGTCCGGTATGCAGAAATTTACCCTGGTGGGTAACACGTGAGCAGAGCTCATAGTCAATCTGTCCAACTGATGTGGACAAAGTAAGGTTTTTTTTGCAAATTGTGGAACATCATATTTTAATGATCTATGTGTTAAAAACAATTTGGTTCTGAGCGTCAAGCAACTGTCCAAGAACTTACTACTACAGGTTCTTGGACAATTTCGGGTGTACTACGCTTTTCTCTGCACTGTGGATTAGTACAAGATAGAACAAAGGTTGTTTCAAATTGAAACAAGTGCCTTAGTTCCGCATTACTGGAGTCAGACAAACTCTGCATTATCAGCTTGCGCGAATCATTTTGTTCGCAAATCTGGATGTCAAGTAATGAAGCTGCCAGTTGATTGTATCCATTGAGGGCTGAAATGTAGTTGTTTGTCGAACCAAATATTGCTGCATGCCATTTTTGAAGAAGGCCTTGTAGAATTGCTTCCGTTACAATGGGTGTTGACAGCAAAGCTTACATACTTGCGTTTATATAGCAGCTACTTCCAAAATTAAGAAGCCTGTGGTTGGGTGGAACTCCAACTTTTAGAAAAAACAAAAATCACGTTGAGGTAAAATCGTTATAGCTAACAGTATTATATTATTTTAATTCATTGGAAATCTTAAATAAAGTTTTGCCTTACTGCAAGTGCATTTGAGGAGGCATCAATTTTGGATTCTAGTTTAATCTGAAGAAACTATTGATATTTTTTAGAAGTTTGTATATGTTTATTCAATTACTATCTTGTAAATTAAACTTTATGCCCATTATTAGTAATAATAGTTTGCATTTTTGTCCTGGTCATCTCTTTCAAATCTTGCTTCAAATGTGAATTTCTGAAAATCATGCAATAATTGTTCTCGCTTTCTCAGTAATGACTGGAAATATTCTTCCACTCGTTGAATGTCGTTTCAGAGTAGAAGAACTGTCAAGGTCAGGTTCATAAGCAGGATGAAATCTTTTTAGTCAGACAGCATGCAACGCAAAAATATCTTTCGTGTTAATATTTGCATTGCCTGTATGTAAATGGAAATTAACACTAACAAAACTGCATTTTTATTTCCCAAAATTCATGGTGGCACGCATTTTTGCGTTCTGCGGAAACGGGACTTTCCATGGAAACTCAGATGTTATAGATAATGTCCAAAGCAATGTACTCCAACTGTAAACAAGAGTTTTATTCAAATTTGGTAGCGGGCACGGACCGCTAATTACTGAGAAAAAATTATTACTAAAGTAAAATTGGATTTTTCGGTTTATTAATATTGCATTGTATTTGTGAGAAAACCAAATATCTTTACCTGCCTACCCGCGATGTTGTGGCAAAATGATTTAACAAAAAGCCTAAGAGTTGACCAATGTATACTGAAAAGTAGATTTTTAATTTTTGCGATGTGAATGATCGGAACACAACCCAAAGCACCCTCCTAATAAACAAATTGAGTAATTTTTCTTATTACCATAACTTTCCCATACTGGGGTTAATGTTAGGATGATTTCAAAACTTTATTTAAAAAACGAAGGACCAGATAGGCAACGCCTATCACTCGTAATGGTTCATTTGAAGATATTATGGTGAAAGGTAAAACGAATGTCGGATAAAGATGAATTTAGCAACAATAAAATCGCCTGTGAAATGACAAGAAAAGTAATTGCGAATTAACAACTTTTTAGTGTTCCAAATATGTCAAGTTGTAATTTAATTTAAAAGAAAGGAAAAAATTATACAAGTCAAAATGTGTGTAGCAGGCAGGATTTCTACTTTGATACTGGGCCCGGAGGAGTGGGTGATGCTGTGTATTATGGTCATTTTGGAGCAGGTATAATACACAATTTCGTTCCACGTCAGCTTCTATTAAAATACACCACACGCTTGAGATTAGGATATCTAAATGACACGTAATCATAAAGCAACGAGAATGGCAAGAGTGGAAAACTACTAGTATATACTTTTACAAAAGTCAAAGTCTGCTTGGATTGTACAAAGGCAGGAGTGACCAGACTCTGTATCCTTACATGTATAAGCTCTTTTAAGAATGTTTACATTTCCTAATATAATTTCGAGCTACCTTTTACCTTTTTACCGCAGCAAATATACACAAGCTGCATGTACACTACTTCACGAAAACGATCAAAAAAATACAAAAATGCCAAATGAAATGGTAAAACACAGTTTAGAACGGTACTGTATAGCGGGGATCGGCTCTGCCTTTTATGAATATTGGTATGAACTAGAGATGATGAGGATGATTCGGTGTGCTGAGATGGAGAAGAAGCGAGAAGTTGTCACTAATAAAATAGCACCAGACCCCTGAACACGTTCCTGAATTCCTATAATGTCTTTCTGTCTAGGATTTATTCAGTCAGATTGCGGACAATTGTGAACAAGCCTTGTCTTAGCGAGTGCATCCACATAGTCCTTTGTGTAGAGCATAGGCCAACTTCATTCTACAACTGTTCTGAACAGTTATTAACCTACAAGTCTTGCCAAATTACCACGATTTACTAAAATTAAAATCTTCTCACCATTTGTGATGTCAGGCCAAAAACATATGGTATTAATTAACGTCGCATTAAAAATAAAGCATATTTTGCTAAATTCTACAAAATATACGAAAGTAGTATACAGGTACACCTATAAGCGTTAATTAAGTTATTACCTATCTACCTGTTGGGTCTACATCAAAGCAGTGTCCTTGGCGGTGCTTCCGAAGTCGGCCCAACCGGGTGCAGACTGGAAGCAAGGGAGAAATGTGCATGTGGAGTGGCTCTACCTGGTTCCAGAGCCGGCCTTAACGGGTGCGGGTTGGAATCAGATAGGAACCATTCTACATCGATGGGAACCATTCTACATCGATGGGAACCATTCTACATCGATGGGAACCATTCTACATCGATGGGAACCATTCTACATCGATGGGAACCATTCTACATCGATGGGAACCATTCTACATCGATGGGAACCATTCTACATCGATGGGAACCATTCTACATCGATGGGAACCATTCTACATGGATGGGAACCACCAACAAGACCCCTACAACTACACCAATCCCCCTCATGTCTCCTAAGTGCCCAGGTTGCCTGGAAAACGCCCAAAAATAATAAGAGACATAAGGGCGACATCGACCACCAAAACAACAACTATTTTAGTAGTCGCCAGCGCACTCAATCTAACAATCCTAATATTTTGAGTTCTTTGCCAATGTGATGCGTCCATTTTTGTACCAAGATGGGAAGTGCCAACAACAAGATCTGACTGTTTTCCTTTTGTCGGTTTCTTTTGACTTTTGGAATTTGCCTTTTTATCAGGACACGGTGTATTAAATATTTTCCGTGATTATGTGTCGTTATCAAAGTTCATTGGAGAAGAAACGAAAGTTTATTGAGAGTATGAGCATCAAGGAGCGATATAAAAACGCGATTTAATTGTTTGACATGTTTTCCCTTATCCATCATCTCAATTGTAATTCCTAATGGAATGATTACAAGGAGAAATACATTTTGTCTAGTGTAGAAAATAAACGGGCAGGCAGACAGACGCACACGCTCATCCAAAATCAGAGATGGCTGAACCCGCGGGTTTCCACATTTAAACCCGCCGGGTTGGGTTTAAATGGGTAATAACGGGTTTTCGGGTTTTAACGGGCAATAATGGGCATTAACGGGTTTTATTTTTTAATACATGTATGTATATGGGGCCATAGAAAATGGCGCCATTTATGGGTTTAAATTGAACATGGGGTTTTATTATTGCCCAAAAAACCCAGCCCGACCGGTGCCGGGTGGGGGCGTTAAAACCCGGGCAAAAACGGGTTACCCGGCCTAGATTTTAACCCTCGAGCCATCTCTGTCCAAAATATAATATTATTACTTGGTTTATAGAATTACTTGCGTAGTGTAGAAAATCAAGAAAGCGAACGAAAAGGCAGACACACACACTAGCTTAAATAGCTTCTCTGCCGATATGTAGCAAGCTAATTAAGGTATTTTCAAACCAACATCACTCTACTGACTTTGTGCACGCAGCCCATGCTCAGAGGATGACTCTGGCTCGGGTATTGATCAGCAAGCTACACCAGTGTATCAGCCATCTCTATCTTCCTTTATCGTTCAGGTTAGTACAAAATGCTCAATAACCGTCTTGAATCAAAACAAAATTATACTTTCTCCAGATACTGGCATTTTGTACCTTCTAACGAACGCACCAAAAGAGAAAGCTGCTCAAGAATTTGGTTTGCTCCAAAACTGTCCATAGTTCATTGTACTGTAGAACCCCACATAATGTATAGAACTATATATTACCACGCATTCATATCTCCACCTCTGCTGTCAAGACAAAGCTTGATGTTTTTCGTTTCCGTTAAAATGCATAAGCCGTGGGCAGAAGTTGGCTTTGTTCCTGTGACCAAAGTAAGTCAACTTTCTTCGCTAGAATGTTCGTGGGTGTATGCTGAATGAGGTTTTGCCAGATAGACGTAGCAAACAGTTTCTGCTTTTACTATTGTGAAAAGAGGTTAGAACAAATGGAGAAAACATCTTGCCGTTATAACACAGGGCCCTATGAAGCCCATGTATTTTGATTGTTACGTACCATGTTTCAATAGATACATAAAATGTACAAAAATTAGTCGATTGTTCAAGCCTGTTCACGGCGTTTTTTGGAGATGAGAGCATTGTATTTGTTACATCTATGGAGGAATTTATATTCAAATAACAATTTATTCATTACCAACTTTTTGCATGAACGTCAACCACCATATAAAATTATGTATTAGAAACATGCTATAAAGTAAGGATACATAATTTGAACATTAAAAAATCATAAACAATTTTACAAACCATAACCTGTTGCCCCCGTAAGAGGTATAAACGGTTGTTGAAGTTCCTAGTAGTGGAAGGATTGATTTTCAACGTTTCCTGCTTACCATCATGATGCATGCGAATTTTAAGAAACTCGAATGTAACCGACCTAATCCATTCAGACCTGTGCTCACATTCCTTATCCTCAGATTTTCGCCAACTTTCCAAGTAATTCCGTTTGGTGCATTCATTAACCAATTGCTTAACCACCAAATCCTTAGACAAGTTATGAACGCCTGCTTCCTTTTGTTTTCTGTATAGTTGTTCCGTAAGCTTACAAATCGAAAGTAGAAGATACGATGGATAAAACAATCCTCCTTTGTCTTTCTCCCGAATTAAGATGCACTCATCATGCAATTTTATCATATCATTTTCATCAGGGCACAGATTTAAAATGCAGTCCGTACAACGTAGCCTCCTACTCATTTTGAAACCTACACACCCAGCTATATAATCTACTACATTTCCAACGAAATCTGATAGATCTGGAAGTTCTTCAATTGTAGGTTCTGAGAATAAACAATCATCTCCTTCATCCAAAATCGTATTTATGTTGCGGAAAGCACAAACGCGGGTGCCCTCGTCATCCTCCTGAATAGCACAGTTACCTTCTACGATACATTTGGCTTTCATACACAGGATTCCTTTAACAGCATTTGCTAACTGAACCACATTAGGGTTATTATTATGACCAAAACGAGCACGCAAGGTTCCAAAAAACAGTTCAATGTTATCCTGAGAGAGCTTGAATGTAGGCAGGTATCTATTTACATAAGATGGTAACAAACAACTATTATATATCTATGCATAATATGAAACATTTATTACTATTTGTTTAATTATTCTTTAGTCATTAGATTACTCCAAGTAGTGATCCGAGTGGCCAACAATGTCTTTCATGATCTTTTCCACGCTATTCATAGCAGTTACCAGACCTTTAACCGCTGCATTTCGCTTACTATCAATTAAAAGTACCTTGCACCCCTTTTCATTCACTGTCAGTGTCAGAAGATAGAATCTCATCATAGCAAAGAATGGAAGGATTTCCGCCATTTTAGAAGGTCGAAGAGGAGCTTTGTCTCCAAACCCTCCATACTTTGAGTTTAATATATCAAAGAGTCTGATAAAAGTTTAAACGTTGTGTAAAAGTTAAATAACACTACAATCAAAAGTGCAGCATGTACTTATTACTATTATAATATAGTAACATACGAATTTATGAAGAAAAGAAACTCTTCAGTTGCCGCACTATGTTCAAACCCGGGTATACACAGAATACGACAAACCTTAAGAGCAGTTGCCACTGAGTTACTCATAACCTGTAGGCACAGTTTTGTTTTCATTTTGTTTAGTTCAAAATTGATATGCCGATTAGTAAGCTTATTTGCCGCCTTTAACCCCTCAGCATCTTGAAGCTTTTGTAGTCGATGGATAAAAACCCAACTAATGCTCTAATTGAAGCCAGAATTAGAAATTAGTACACAATGTATAAGAATTAATGCCATGCTCTTTAACATCTTAACACCATCTTACTTCGCCTCTGTAATTCTTCATACTTCCGTATTTCTTAAACAGGTTTCGAAATAATTTCATCATATGACAAACATCGGGGATAATATTTATATCAACTTCAAAAGTAGGATTCTGGATGAATGGTTTATAGTTTGAGCTTAGTGGATTCAAGTTAGCTCCCAATTGTTGCATACTACTGAAATTTGATGGCATTCCATCAAACGTAAGAGATAGAACTGTGTTTCCGGATTCCTTCATTTTGATCAAACATTCACGAATGATAACTTGGAGAACAGTGGCTTTAAGTCCGTTTGTTAGCACATAGCAAATTGGTAACTTGTGCTTTCCATTAATGGCAACAGCTAAAACAAAAAGAGCTGCACTTGCTATTTTTTTCTGGCAATCTTCCTCCACTGGAATAATGCCGCCATAATCTATGTATCCTACAAAGCCATTGTCTTTGTGTATTATTTGTTTCCTAATGTGCACTTCATCAAAACATAAGGCGTAGTAGTTCCGTCCTTCAGTAGTAGAGTTGACATGACTTAGGTATGCAAACGCGTCTGGTAAGAATCCAGGTTCAGATTTAACATGCTGCGTCCACCGAGAAAAGCTGTAGGTAGCAGGCAAGTACTTGTCAAACTGGCAACGCAGGACCTCATATCCCTTCCCAGCGTAGTAGTGGAGTCTGTAACAAAATTCCTTAAGCAGATCTGAGTAAGGGGCTTTTGGTTTTCCAACCACTACACGCTTAACGATTTCGAGCAAAGCTGGAGACTCGATTTTCTCTTCCAAGGTGTGAATTAGAGCATCATCATCGAGTTTACATTTCTTCCCATTCCGTTCTTCTTCCTCCTCTCTTTTTCGTTTTTCTTCTTGTCTCCTAATCTTCTGATTTGCAACCTTTAGCTTTGCTCTACACTCTTGTAACTGTTGGTTGGAATGCGTAAGCTTTTCCTGGAGTCTACTAATGGTGTCATCTTTGTCCTCAGCATCACAAACATTCTCTAACTGAATTTCGGTCGAGGTTCCTTCGTAAGCATTATCATCGTTCTAAGGTGTTATGTGTGATAACCTCATTATTTGCTAAACATCTATTAGTATTTAAGTAAAATGATTTCAAAAATGTACCCGCATCGCTTCCAATTGTACACCATTGTAAATTGAAGGATAGCCAGTGTCAAGTAATCTCTTTTTTCCGTTGCCTCCCTTTAGTATATACTTAGATTCAAAGTGTAGTTCACAAACAAACATGCATTCTGCAGGTTCCCACATCCAGTTGGAATTAACAATACGAAGGAATTTTAGCCATGATGGATTGCGATCATTGCCAATTGGAACACTGAAGTCATAATAGATCATAAGATATATATACATACGGAAGACAATATTTTGATTTAAAGAGTGTTTCATGTATTGCATTTTCTAGCAGTATTTACCGAAACAGCGAAGTAGGGCCTTGCGAGTGACATCCTAAAACGGCACATGTTCTCCCCATTTTGATTAACTTTAAAAATTACCAATTCGGACAACGCTACTTTTTAAATCTACGAATGAGTATTGAGATTGTGATGGCTTGATTTTGAATCAGATGATTCCTTGTAAACTTTAGAAAATAGCGTTCAACAATAATTATGAAGCGCCAAGGAGATATGGTACACAAGCCGGATTGTAGCCTTGCTTCAATCATCAAAAAGATGTTTTCTCCATTTGTTCTAACCTCTTTTCTATTGTGTGTGAATTTTTTAGTGACTGGTTTAAACATAGATTATAGGTATTTTCCTATGTATATTTGGAGAGTTACCTTATAGCCAACACAGTATATAGTTATATGCGGTTAATCTTCAGGAGCCTTTAGTCAGATTCTGGTGCTAAGATGTGGAGAACGTTTTGTCCGAAAGAAGTCTCTGTTGGTAAGTTTAGAAAGTTCATCAGTTGTAGTATTTGACCCGTTTGTTGCCGAAACTTTTTCCATTGTGCCACTTTGACCATTTATTATTACGACGATTGATAACATTATGCGCCTAGATTAGGTTATATGCAGTTTAAATAAAAACTTCCTTAACTCCAAGTCTGTTACTGGTATGCTGCAACAGGTTTCATCATTTTATTTATTCGACATCATCAGGCAGCTAGATATTAAAATGTATTATGCTTAGCTAGTCATTTCACATAAAAACGGTCAACTGTTGACAAAGTATTCCTTCTAATTGTTGACAAATTCTAAAAATATTGTATGTTAGGATTTAGGATAGTAAAGCTACAACCAATTGTACGAACTGACCTTTTGAAGCCCAAGTCTGATATACTTATCTCATTCGTTTCAATGCATCATCCAGAAATATTGAAAAATTGTAATAGTAATACCGTGGTAAATGATAATAACGTCACTAATTCTTTTGTTGTAATACCATTCTATAAAAATATTCTTGGTTCAGGCAAAATACTTAAGAATGCAATTTACAACGAACTAAAACAATGCAAAGACAAGGATTTGTTTACACAAGACATTAGGATACAAATAGCTTATTCCATTCCAAACTCCATACAGAAAACCATAAACAGATATCCTTTGTCAGAGCCAAAATAATCCAGCTCATTTTTCACGTATATACTGCTTATGTTAAAACTGGATTTTTTGGCTCTCATTTCTCTTCTTCATATTGACTCAAGAATTATGTGTATAGCAACTAGTGTAAACGGGCAATCCTTCCTAAAACGTAAAAATAAAGTCGTGAATATTTTTAGAATTTGCCTAAGCTTGAGTTACCACTTTATACCTGCATCCGTGAAGCCCATTCATTTCTTTCATTTCTCATGAAATTCAACTGTCTTACAGTTTACCAAATGATTTAAAGATGTGGAGTAATTAAAAACTACCCAAAGGCACCCAAACTTGCTGTTTATACACATCATAAAAGATTTGCACTTGCAAATATTGTTTTTGAATAAATGTGTAATATCCTTTAAAGCAATCGCTCGTTAAGTTTGACCAAATTCAATTTGTGTTACGCTCTTTGAATCAATATGTATTGCTTGTATGCATAGTATTTTCAGCCTTTGGAAATAAAAACTAAATGAGCATGTCTGTATGCAAAATGCAGATATTAATAGTAACTTGGATTTAGCCTAAAACGTTGCTGTTCTCATACACACGCTGGTGCATATTAGAGACAGTCTCCATTATGGGGAAGCTTACGATTAAAGTTAGAGAAAACGTGAGTGAAAGCAGAATAAGTGTAAAATCTACTGACAAATGGGCAAAAGAGAGTTCCATATGTACTGAATTCCTTCTTTGGTATTCCCCTATGTAGATTAGATAGATTTACTTACTCTTGTATCATCATTTTTGTGAATCCTCTACACTTCTCCCCACACCAGCACATCCTTTCCGCAAAAAAATGATGGACTCAGTCTGTTTCTTTGTCTCAGCGCAGCAACAACTGCAACAGCTTCTGTGAATTTGGACATATTACAGCACAACAAATTTTCTTGTACAGATTAACATAAACAAAAGGTAAATAAATGTTGCTATTCACTTTGCTAAAAAATCAATATATATAGTTGTGTCTGTGTCTAAGTGCAAATTTTAAATTGAATTTTAACATTAGAAAAAATGACAGAGGAAGAAATGGATTCAGTAGTGCCAAGAGAAATACAATCTTCTAACGAGCAGGTGGGCCAGGAGCGGGGTACATACGAAAGATTGGAAAGATGGTTGCAGCAAAATGCTACATTTTCTGTGCTTATTCTAGCATTTCTTACAGTGGTCAATAGTCTGCTAACTTTTGGGATTTTGTGGAATCTAGGTTTTCAAGTACATTCTGACGGCATAAAGTTTGCACCAATTTTCTCTTAAACTTGCGTTTCTCATAAAAAATTATTTACAAATAATGCTAATATTTTTTGAAGTTTTATCCAAAACTCCTGCAGCCTGCAAGAAATGAGAATATGGAGAATATTCTAATTGGAAACGGAATTATACAAGGGTTACCAAATATTTTGGTGGAACAGCCTGACGGCGATACAATTTATTTGGGCATTCGTTCAGAATGGGGACTCCAGCCGGGAATGCACATTTCTCCGCGCTACCTGAATATCGCGGGCACTGAAGACTTTTACGTCTTTTCAGAAGGTCACGGAAGGCGTTTTGGAAGCGAATGGGGCGTAATGGAAATTCCAATAGCAGGAAAACTTCACGTGACTGATGTGACAACCAGCAAAATATCGGCTGGAAAACATAGCGCCTTATATTTCCACTCAGAGAATTTGGCCAAGTTAGAAGCCCATTATGGAATGGTAATGACGGGCGGCTCATTTTTGTTGGAAACGAATGCAGATATATTTTTAAAAGTACATGTGTATAAAATGATGCCTTTACGAATGAAACCAATAATTTATAAAAGTAACACAATTTATTGAATTTTTGTAGAGCACCAATGGCACCACTAATTTATTGGCGGGAAAAGGAATTTACTTCAACATGGAAAGGCTACTGGCTAGCCAGAATGAGGCAACTTCTGGCAAGACCAAATACCATCAAGAAAGTGGAAACAAGTCAAATTATATCGTCTGCTGGTGCGCTAGCAACTCTCTTTTATTTTCAGTGAAGTCGTTGGCTACCGTGACATGTGGTAATGCCGTCGATTTCTGTTTATAAAATGGTAAAACAATTAAATAAATTTAGTCTGAGCACAAACTCTAGTAGAAGTAATTAGTAGGATTTTTAAAATACAAAATTGATTAGTAAAACGGGTGCTAATAAAGTGTGGATATTATAAGAACATTAAAGGGCAACATGGGTTACCACTCTAGAATTACGGAGAATTAAGAATTGCAAGATTTCAGTAGTTATTGCAAAGCAAGTAGTTTGAAGTGTAGAATAACATGAAAAAAAACGGGAGGAAGGTGTATAAGCCAAAATAAAATAGGTAGTAGTAAATAAAATGGGGAGAACAGGATGTGCGTGTAATACTTATAATAAAGCAATAAAGTAAATATTTGAGTGCTAGCTAAGTTGACCTGAAAAATAGTTAAATAAACTGTATGAAAAATGAAAATTGGAGTACTGGATTATTTAAACAAATAAATTAATTTTTTATGGAATGAATAATATATTATCATCAGCATTATATAGGCAATTAAGCCATATACTAGTCCATCAATACCACCAACATTAACCGCTCCTCCTCTCTTTTGCATCAAGATCAGTATTGTAGTAAAGAAAGTGCAAAAATAAGCGTAAGCAAAAAAAAATAAATAGGAGCAGGTGAAATAGCAAAAAAACAAATACGTTCTTTCTCCGAAAATAACAATATGCTTCACAGTAGTGTTTGCATGCTGTAGCTAGAAAGCCGTAAAATAACTCCTTCAATAATAAAAGTGAAAAAAGCTCAAAACGTTAAGTGTCTCTAACAGATTTGGTTTTTTAAAATTTTTTGTTTACGTCAGTCCAAAATTTCTATACGTTTTGTATCCATGCATCTAAATAAACTATATCCATGCAAAACATGTATTTTTGCTAGTATTCTCATCACCACAAGCAATTCACTTATCGAAACTAAAACTTGGAATAACAAAATAATATTCATATAAAATTTGTGAAAGACAATTCTTGAAAAATGACTTAAATGAAAACAACACACCAGCAAACGAAAAAAGTCAGAGGGTCAAAAAGGTATACAGAATTTGTTATAACAAGAGCCACACGCACATATTTTTGTTTGCCCCTTTACAAAATCATGAACCGTTGAATGATAAACGTGTAAGAATTTTATGTAATTCCAATTCCACAACATATTATGACTATTATTACATTAACAGACCAAACACATTTGGACATGTGTCTATTCATACCTAATCAAAATTGACAGACCAGTGTGTAGTGGCAGCAAAAGTGAAAATAAAACATTAGAAACGTTTTGAGAAAAAACCTTTTTGCTTTTTGTAGGTTTCACAAAAAGCTGGAAATGAATATTGCATTTTATCAAATAAAACATAAATTTACTATACCTTCTTTCCCCAAGGGTAATATATTTTGCTGTGTTATGCAGAAATATTGATTTTGAGTGACGCTAAAAGATGACTAGCTCGCTGCTTCAGCAGAAGAGCTATTTAAGATATCGCTGTCCGTCCGTCCGTCTGTCTGTACACTTTATTTTTAAACCCGGCAAAATGGGCTCTAAACCAGCAAAATGGTATCTAAACCAGGCAAAATGGGCTATTATTACTTACTGCATTCATCAAGGATTTTGTTGTAGGATCTTTTGACTACTTAGACACTCATCGTTGTTATCAGCGAGCATTTTTCAATGGCTTACCACGGATGTTTTCAAACAGGAAAATACAACCGATTGGGTGGTCATCATTCATCATCATTGTTATATCATTTATTAAAGCGCTTAGTTAGGTTTTCTGTCAGACAAATAGTCAGGTTTTTATGTTTTAGTCAATCATATTAGATTTTTTACGCTGAAAACACAAAATACTTATATTAGGAATCAAAGTAAAAAATGCTTAACAGTTTTACTTTTTCTACACATACGAACCTTACAAACTTTTAGCAAATTGTATACATTTGTTTGTCATTTTGAGGACCCAAAACTTTTCATAAAATTATGTTGAGAAGCTACACGTACATGGAAATCTAATGAAGATAAATAAAACGCAAAAGAAAAAGTTTGAAGTGGAAGGAGGAAGGTAAACCTAAAACCTTGTCCTTGTTTGCTTTCCAGTTTTGAGAACAACGACAAAAGGGAAAACCGTGTAATACTATTGCTGGGGAAAGTTTCTACTGGATATTATATCACTTTTCTGCAGGGGCAAAGCTGGTATAAATGGAACATCAACGTACTCATTTTGGTAAATAGGGTGTTTTGCCTGCGGTTCTTTGTTTTGTTCAAAAATGTATAATATTTTGTTTCTGCTTTAGCTTTTCAGTAGATTTTTCTGACGTCGTTGTGAATGCAAAATGATAAATGACAAGGCATAATGCATGCATGTCCGCAACTCTGACAATCTGACATATTCAATCGTATCCTCTGTCAAGTTAGCCGTTTTTTGATTTACTAGTGAAGTTTTTTTTTATTTTCCCGTATAACTGCAAAAAGTTGGGTATAAAGGTAGCCCTTGTAGTTTTGATGGTTGATACTCTCTCCTATGTATTACATTTATACATTTTTTTGCAGGCATGGTGGTACCCGCGGGTTTTTTATAAAAACCCGTGGGCTGGGTAAAAACGGGCTTTATGGGTAATATTCGGGTTTTTTGGGTTTTAATGGGTAAAAACGGGTTTCCTATCTAAATACATGTAATACTGCTATGCCATAGAAGAATCTCACGTACGACTAGAGCTGTCCGACGTAATGCTTGGGTTTTTAATTTAGACAAGCTGAAAGCAAGATCAGCGTTCAATTAAACTGCTGTGCTTTTCAAATGGTGTCCACATCATCTTAATTTTTGCAAAAAAGTAATTAACTGTTTCCACTTGTTTTACTCGGTCTCTCTTCAAAAACTACCCAACAGAATCCACAGAACGCTACCCAAAAACCCCTTCCTAAACTTCTCCTTAAAAATTACACAGGAAAAAGTCTTCTGAATGAATGCCAGAACTGATTGCCATAAAGGACAGCCTAAAACTGCCCGAAATGATAAAAATTGTGTAGTAAATAGAAAATAGATGTATTAAGACGAACAACAGACATATGCAAACGTAGTTTGTTTCTCTCGTTTGATATTATTTTAAATAAATGATATTGCCTCCAGCTTCCAGCTCAGTCCTATTATTGTATGTTTTTATATAACATTTTACCGCAGCATTTAATTTTTGTGTATCGATTTACCCCAGTATTTTATTTTACCCATTTTGCCCACAAGCCACATAAATTTTTGTTAAGTGGGCATGGGTAAAAACGGGTAAAATGGGTGTACCCACCCCGTTAATAAAACCCACCACCATGCCTGTTTTTTTGCAATTATAAAATGCACAAGTTATCATGCTGGGCATATGTCAGTTGAGATTCATCCCACTAATGTGAAATGACTACACATTTTCTAGTCGTACCAAAGTGGTAAAATGGATGTGGAAGTATTTGCATGACAAGGACTACCAAAATTCTTCCCCTAACATCATAAAAAGCATAAAAAAATATTTGTAAATGCACTTTACTTTCTGCAGCAGGCTCTACTTCCACTCACAGCTTCACACTCTTGCAAGCAACACGGTTCACTGTTCTAAAAGCATTTTAAAGCTGAAAGTTGATAATTTTACTGTAGTTCAAAAAATTTGTAAAATATTTTAAAATGGCTCTTTTTTGTGTTAACTTTATTGTGTTGTTTTGTTTGTTTCTGCTGTGCATAAATTATGCACTCCTCTTTCACATTTTCATCAGAATGCACGTCTATTCGGTAAGAAGTTTTAAATTATCCTATAACCTGCTTTTAATTATTACAATTTGTCCCCTTTTCAAACCACACAGGAGAAAGTGGGCACTGAGAATAAAGCACCAGATGAGGTAGAAGTTCAGGGAAAGTTGCTTACCAGCAGAATAAGAAGCCGGCCTGGGAAAGCTTTAAGCTTTGAGTCGTCAGACTCAGTCAAAATATTTACCAAAACGGAAGAAAGTGGGGAAAATGGGCTGATCATTGGAAAGGACTTTATACAAATGTCTACTCAAGATTTTAATATTCACCATCCTGATGGTAGGTTATTGTTTAGGGTGAACAATAACGAAGTTTTTGTAGGGACAAAATTACTCACTAGCTCTCATGGCTTTCATGGGCCTGTAATAACCTCCTGGATAAATGCTGCTGTGGGGGATGACTTGAGTATCCAAAGCGCTACCGGTAGAATATACGTATATGGTGGTGAATCGGTAAATTTCAAATCAAACTCTGGAGTCATCAAACTTAATAGCTTTGGAAACTTGGTACTAAACGCATCAAGGGGATCCCTTACAATTGACGCTAGCCATATTAAGTTGGCAAATTTGCCAATTGTCAACACGACGTCAAAAGGTCGAAACGAGCAAAAAAAATCTGCTAACGCATTCCCTCTCTGCATTTGCGGAATAAGTGGTCGTGCCTTTTTGGGTCATCCTTTCTACGGGTGCGTTACTGACCTTGAAGATTGCAATTAGAGTAAAAGTGTAAGTTCCCCTAACTTGCGTGAAAACAGTTGTATGTAGTCGGCAATGTAGTGTTGCGTTAGTATTTGAGAGAAAAAATGCAGATTAATGCAATGACATTGTTCCACCCACTACAAATGCAGTAATGTTTAGCTAAAGTCTTACAAACTAACTTAAACACTACAAAATAGCCAAATGTTGTGTATTAGAACATAAACACAAATACAACGTCAGCAATGTTCCAAAAATTGCTTTCGTTATGCAGATCTAAAAGAAATATTGTGATGCAAAAACATTATTTAACTCAGTAAAAATGTAGTAAATTATAGTCAGAATCTTAAAAATTAAGTCAAACAATTAGATAAAGTGTATAAGAATAAAATATTACAAGCAATTTGTTTTCGTCTTTTATTTAAAAAAATTCTATTTTACTTCATGCCGCTTTTTTATAAGGCAACATCCTACAATTTATAATGCATAAAAACGTCGTTTTGCTTTGTTTACTTGGATGGTTTTCAATACATAGAGAAAGCAAAGTATAAAGCCGAATAAACTCAAACTCGGATTATATCGTGCATAGCTTTGAACATTTGCATTAACTAGAGAAATTGAAATGTTGATGGAAAAAAGGAACGTAATAATAACAATGAGTTAATTTTAAAGCTCTGGAAAGTATAGTGTGCAAAATGTCGCAGAAAATGGATTATCGTAAGTATTTTTTACTGACTATAAGATATACAAATGGCTAACACCAACGACTTGAAATGTAAAGGATAGAGAAGAGAGGTTGACAGGAATGAAAACAGTATTTAGTAGATTGATAAATATTAGCAGAAAAACCACAAAACTTATGAAAAGAGATTAGGTAAAAATTAAAATAGTATGCAATTTGAAAATAAATTTAAATTGGCTCTGTGTAGTGATTGAGTCAAGTTGGAATGAAAAGAAATGAAAAGACCATTATTGATGTTTTTATAAAGTGCAGAACTTCATACATTAAAGTTTAGAATAACACATTTACCACAAATTTTAACAAGTTAAGTATTGCATTTGACATTAAACGCGTGTTTAGTCTTTCGTTTACATTTTCCAGTTCACATTTTGTAACACTCATTATCACATATTAAATCTTACATTAACTAATGGATTCATGCAAACCCCAAACGCATATACAATTACTATATCCAAGTAAATGATTCCGTACTTAATAAAAAGCTCCCCAAACAGAAGTTATCAAACGACAAAACAGTAGTGTCTACAATTTAAACCTCACAGCTAAAATAGTACATGGGCGCTAATAATATTAAGGTATTGACTGACTTAGCAACAAAGATATTGAATTCTAGTACAACCTAAAATGTTCCAAAATTACTTCTGAATGCTGGTTCTGAATTCTGAAAGCGTGTTATTATATGAAGTACAAAGTCAATCCAGGATACACAGTGTAAAAAGCTCTACTGCCAAGTATTCAACAAGACAATATTCAATCTCTGACAGTATTTTTGCTACTTGTACAGTTGTGTCGCAGGTTTCATTCCTGCCAAATAACTATGAACAAAAAAAAATGGCGATTAGCATTAAAAAAGCTGGAAATTGAGCAAAATTGCGGATAAAGCTAAAAACATTTTCAATAGCTAAACGCTAACTTTTTTGCCTGCACTAAAACATCTTGGAACTTAATTATGGTCCCTTCAAATCCATTTTACAGACTGTGAGTCGTCTAATGATTAAAATGATATTGGGCTTCTACGAGTGCGAGTTTAAAGTAACAATAACTTTTATTCCTGAGTGAGACTGTGAGTCGTCTGGTGACCTTATCTTTGTAATCTTGATCTTGATGTTTAGTCAAAGTAGGGGTACGTTGCTTTCTCCTCAGTCAATCACGTTAGTGTGCTTCACCATCTTCCTTTTGCTGTTGGAGTATTTTCAAAATTAGTACATTATTAATAAAGCCCGTCAAACGATAAATTATTTATGGTGTCATTTATCCTCAAAATTTATAATAACTTATTACCCCTTTAATTTCATTGGTTTGTTAGACTAGTCCACGATTCCTGTCTTTCCATTTTCTCCACATCTCGTTTTCAGCGACGCGTTTGTGATTTTCATTTTCTCCAAGGCTTCTATAATTTATAATTAAACTCCATAGAAGTTATTCATTTGTTCACTGGTTTTGCGGTGTCCTACAATCATACTTTGAGTTTTTCATATTTATTCGTACCTTTGTGTTTGCATTCGCAGCCACTCTGTAAAATCACGCTGGATTCATCTTTGCTACACGAAACCCTGTCGTTTCTGGAAGAATAAAAAGTCTCATTTTACATTTACAATTGTCTATGATTATTGATGATTCACTATCAAATGGTGCATTTAAATAGTGCCTGAGCTAAACCATATAGCAAAACTTGCATTTACATTTTTAAGCAGTTTATCCTTGATTACAGTGGAATTAAGTTGGAATTTTTTAAATAAAGGTTAGAATATTCGCTACAGATTGCTAATGTTCTTACAAATTGTAAACCGGATTTTGTACGTTTAAAGTAGTTGGTTGTATCAGTTTTTTAAATTGACAAATAACTGCAATGCTGCACACAGGTACTCATTTGTTTTGGTGCCGGTTCAAAACTGGATTAATGTAAATTATTTGTAAAACAGTGAGACCATGTAATAAATGCTTGGGAAAGCTATAAAGCTGACCAGTGATTTAACCTTTTACTCAAAAAACCCATCTACAATATGTATATGACCCTATTTTACAAAATGAACAGACAGAAATGCAGTAATTTGTTGTCTTGTTAATCTTTCAAACATCATTGTTGCGACATTTGCTCTGTTTGTAACTTGAACTGAGAAAAACGGTACATCTACACGGCAACATTAGCAAATGGGTTTAATCTGTTTCTATGCCTTTTGGGTTTGCTAAATATAAAGAAATTAATTTCAATTGTTAATCCAGACTTGTAGTCACGGTTTCCTAATGTGTAAATGTACACGTTAAACTTATTGAGCTAGTTCTTTGGTGGTATGTCTCGTAGATAGGTTGTAAAAGAGAGAAAGCTGAAATAATATTTTTTCTTTAAAATTTACATGGTTGCAATTTAACAAAGGTTTATACATTTAAGTCTTAAATTTATTGGATAAAAAGTTGCCCCTATCTGCTTTGAGTTATAACACAAAATACTCAAAATACCATGGATACTTATCACTCTACGTGAACCCTTTTAGAAGCCACATCAGTTTATCCTATTTTTGAAGAGAGTCCTCATACATTGAAAAGTTTTCAGCTGCATTCCTCAAATTATTTTAGGTTAATATCCTGAAAAACAAATAGCATTTTTCTAGTATTGGCTATGTTGATAGGAACATGATAATCCGGAATGAATATATATGTGTTGATTTTATGCGATTCTTTATCGTTTTCTTTATGGCATTTTCTTAGTGACATTTTCTTCGTTTCTTATGGAAATAATAAATAAAAAGAAGAATTAGTTTTCAAACCAGTATGATATCTCTTCAAATTTGACGCAACAAAACATTATCATAGCCTATTTTACAACGCCGCACATTAAAACACGACTGAATTTAAGGAAATTAGTAAGTCTGTCTAATTAAATTTCTAAATTTAAATACGTGAGTCTTATCAAAAAAGTTTATTACAGAACATTTTGCTTGCTTTGTTTCACATATACTTTGTTTTAGCCAATGCAGTTTTTGAATCGCTTAGGTTGTGTTATCGTAGTGCACACTTGAGCTCTACATTTAACAACGTTCACTATTCGATATATATGTATGAGTAAGCTCCAAAACTATAGTATTTTCACGGAAAATAATTAGTTCGCAATAGCATAAAACTAAGCAACAATTACTTTTACGACCATATATTTCCAGAACTGTGACGTGTTGTGTCTTGTACATAGTGTATTATATATTAACAGGTTGTAATCAAAAGTGTTTTAAACAATTGCAATTGGCAATGGCCTAAACCATTTGCAAACAGAACAGTATATATGTTTTAATTAGTTATGCATTTTTGTTGAAAAAGAGTTTTTTCGTTTTTGGAAAATCAAAAGGGAAAGATTTCTTCATAGATTGATATGAAAATATGGAATTGACAGTTTAATGCCATTATTATGTATGCAAAAAGTGTTTGAAGGTCCGGGCCATTGCAGTAAGAACAAGCAAGCAAACAACAGGAATAAGGAGTAAAGCATTCTTCTGTTGTTGTTCCGCTTGAATTTCAACTGAATGACTAGCGTGGATACAACGGTGCTCAAAACATTTTGTGGAGAAGGTTGGGAAGGAAAAGGAAATCAAGCTGGATCTGATATTTTAGGAACTGGGGCGACATGATCCTTCTTTCATGTATTGCGTGTAGTTTTTTCTGAGTTATAGCAACGTCATCTTTCAATATGAGCCGTGTTAGCAGACACGAGTGTTTGCTTGTCAGAAGATGAAGATTATGGCGGTTACGTTATTGTTAGGAACTGGAATATAAGAAAGAAGGCCTAAAGGTGAATTCTACGGTCAAAGGATACGACGATTTCAAGACTTAAGCGGATGGAACAAACAACACGACATGCTTATACAAAAATTTTTAACGAAAAATGGATTGTGACGTTGTCATTTGGCCATTATTCTGTTACTACTCAACCTGAGCAATTTTACCAACGATGAAGCCATTCATTCCATTGCCAAACCCACGTGCCCGGCAATATCTTCATCTTCTGAGAGGCACGGCTTATATTAAACGATAATACGGCTACAGCTCAGAGAAAGCCGTAGGCAACTTTGTTTTGCCGTTCTGTGCCAACTTTCCCCAGAAATTACATTCAGCACCGTTCTATCCGTGCTTGTCATCCATCCGCCATGCAAGCGGAAGTAAAACTGAGACAAAAACAGGACTGCAAGTAGCATTTTCCTTTTCTCTAAGCTCATATCACTGTTTCAACAACAGCTTTATTGAGTGTTTTACTCCGCTTTCCCTTTCTCAGCTTTGCTTCTTTCTTCTGTATTGAATTGCATTTCATTGTCCCAGCATGTCCTTTTCCGTTTCAAAAAGCGTGCTCGTTCTCGTAGGCATACAGTGTCCATTACACAGAAATATAACCCATGAATACTGAATTACACTCCTAAAGAGTTATGGTACTGCTTTGATTTACCACGCCAACATTAATGGTAAAAATGCGTGTTAAACAAATTTGGTTGGATTGGCTCTTGACAATCTTTTGCTTTATAAAAAATGGATTATGCTTTATAGTAGTGTTTATACTGTGTAATCTAGTCAAAAAAGCTATCCAGTAAACTCTATACGACTATCTGAATAAAAAATGTAAACAATCTGTTCAAGTACTAAGCATTATGTCACTTTTTAAGGAGAACGCATTCTGACGTAGGCTAAACCGGTAAAAAGCAGCAAACGTGTTGAGGCGACCGGCTTGGTTATTTCATGCCACGATATATATCGTAAAGTAGCATGTGGAACGCTTTCACTATAGGAAAAACTTTCTCTTTGTATCAATGACAAATTGTCATTTACACAGCTGCAGCTTACTTTGGAATATGTTTGTTAAGCCAAGTGTGCATAACATGCACCCCATTTTGCAAAAAAAAAATGTTTATCCTATTTGCACCTTTGAACATACCCCGTACAACTAATTTTACAATTTAAAAAAATAATAGAAAATTGTCGTGCTTTATTAAAATGATTTTGAAAAGCATTTGACGCTTATTATACCAGATAAAAGTTGGATTTGAATTGCCATTCCATATATATATATATATATTATTGCAAAAAAGTATTGATTATCACAACATATCGCTTTCCACTCTAAAGCACTAGGAATATCCGATCCGCCAAAATATTTCATGCAAGTGCAATATTGAACTTTCACCTATTATATATTCATGTATGTAGGGAATAGTATGGGACAATGGCAAGTATAATGCAATGGTTACATAAGTACAAACGGTTTAAAGTGAAAGTCACATACATATTGAATATATCTAACTGAGCTGACATCACAGTATAACACGGTTGGACAACACTTCCCTAGAGCAATGTCTGTCGGTTGAATATGTGTCCTATTTTGCAGCAAACACAGCTACTCAATTATTATTCAGAATTTGTATGTTTGCCGTTCATGACAAGGTCTTGATGCTGCTGCAGAGATCTAAAAGTGAGTGTGGCGGGATGCCGGTCAATCTATTTATGCTTCCGTGTGCAGAATCTTTCAATAGTGCAACTTAGTTTTCAAAAACCTTCCGTTATTGGCTACTGCATTTTTTCCCGGATTAGAATAAAGATTTTTATGTCCAAATTGCAGTGGGTTGAAATATTTCATAGGAAAATATTTTAATTTATAATATACAATTCCATGTTGTACTTCAAACCGCGCCGCTAACTTGTGGTCCATTCAATGCATAAATATATTTTGCATTAAAAGTTGCTACTAGCACTAGCTTACAAAGTGAAAGCAGGCCCAGGAGCCTTTTTAATTGCAATGCGGAGAATAATAAATTTGTTTATGCATCCGGAATTATGAAACGTTGCCTCGGTTCGGTTGGCTGGATCCACAGTAGCCATCACTGCTTTCGTAACTTAATAGGATACGCTTTCTGTCACCTTTCACACTTGAAGACTCAATAAGTCTCTCGCGTCCACAAAGGGTAATAAGTTAGCACTGAGATTAAATTGACTCAGTAGCATGAGTGCCGTCGTCCGAGATGTTCAATCTCTCATCTGTCATCATCCAAATAACGACAGTGTTACTTGTGCCAAGCGTTCTTAAGAGAAAGTGGAAAAAGGAGAAGAAACTTCATTTATCAATATTTTGTAATTTTGCAAAGTAGAAAGTGAAAGTTGTAACGTTTACGTGGCGACAGACATTATAACTTAGAAAAGTCGAGTATGTATTCGGAGAGCAGTTATAAGTAGACAATTGTTTATAATAACATGTGCTGGACGCCGTGCAACACGCAAAAAGTCATTTGGAAGGACTTCTAAATTTGTTGATAAAAGGTAAGCTTAATTTAGCTTAGCTACATTAGAATTTTTCAAAAGCTACACTTATTTTTGTATCACTTTTTTCCAATCCGTGTGCACTGTGCATTAATAGTTTTAGAATATTTGAGCGCTTGTTGGTTTATGTCTGTGCTGATTGATAGTTCATAAGTTTTTGTCGTGAAATGGCATTGTCGTCATAAGGAATGATCTGATGGCATAATATTGTACATGACTAGAATATATAATATAGTCAGCAGAATGAAAGCTTCTTACTGTGGACAGCAGCAAATATTTATTTGTCTAAGATGTAGAATGAGAGTCTGAGGAAGAAGCTTATAAATTATGTTTCATTTGCTATTCATATTGTTTCCTTTTTTGGATTAGAACAGAAAATTAAGCATGTAGACAATGCATGCATGGAATTTGAAACTAACTCTAGTTACTCTAGAGAGATTCTATGGTTGTGCTTTTAAATAACCATCCAAAAAAGCATGTTGTTGCTCAGAAGGAAAATAAAATGAATACAAAATATCACATGAGTGAAGGGGAATGCCTGATGGATACTTGGATTTAAGTATTGATTCAAACTCAACTTATGATATAAATCGTGTGACAAAATCCCTCCTAGCCGATGAACCGTAGACCATCGAGTCTTCAGGTTTTCAAAAAATATATCAAATAACCACACTAGGACGCTGACTGGAACAGCAAGCAGTTGTCTGTGTACATATGTTAAAACGTTAGTTCAAGAGAAAGCAGAAAAACTCCAAGAAAATCAACAAAATGCAAAAGCTAATTACCTTACATAAAAAACTATGACACGCCGCAAGGCAAAAAATACTTTGCCATCAATTGTCCTAATATTTTTTTTCACGTTTGTATCAAACAAACAGAACGAAAAGCATGGACGCCCGGAGATTCAGAATGACAGGTATGAGGGAATGACAGACTACCGCTTTTCCCTCGTGCTTTCATAAAGTATTATTTATCAATGCATATTATATGTGTGTCCTGCTTATGCTCTTGTGTTCTTCTGTTGAATAGCTACTCAAGGAGGCAAGTGTCACACGGCAACACGCGTTTTGCATACGCGTTTGGTTCTATTGATTTAGTTTTGGTCCAAGTTCATGGGCAACCTGGGTTGCCAAAGTTGGTTGTTTGTAGTGTATGATTGTTAGAATGCATGTTTACCTTTTGAATGTCTACAAAAGATCATGAAAAAAATAAAAGTTTACATACAAATCCTATACACTTTTAAAAAATTAATTCTACATATTAAAGCAGTAACTATTTGTTTCACATTTTTTTCTTTGATTATAGGTTGCTTTCAATGTCCAGTTTGGAAGCGATAAAAAAATGAAGGTTGGGAACGCGAACGTCTTAGCTCTCCGATGGATGCTCCTTTATTTTTGCCTATGCACTCAACCAAAAATATTGGTTTTTTCTAAATCAATTGGATACTATCACAGCAAGTTTGGACGAATACCACACGCGGTTTTACGTAAGTATGAAATATTTTTTAAGTAGGTGAATCGTTACACGTGCAAGCTTCACATTTTGAAATGACTTTTGTGAATAATTGAAAATTTCCAATTGCTTTTTTAAATGCCTTACAATCGCCAATTTAAAAGCTCATGCTTGTCACAATGCTTTGTAAAAAATCTTATATGGCTTCCATGTTTGCTTTTCTCTGTTATTTAAAATTTGATATTTTTACCTTTTAACAAAAGTCCATACCAAACTTCTTGTATAGAGTACTGCAAAATGACAAATACACTACAAACCGTATCAGCAAGTCATTTTGTTTATCTTAATGTCGCCTGTTTTATTTGTTGTGTATTTTATTTTCTATGTCACTTTTTTGCTTGTGCAGGCAGATTATCTGGCCCAGATAAAGGATAGCTTGCTGCTTTCTCTACCATACTAAATTCAACATGGTCAAAATGCAAGAAGATATTTGCTTTCACTATTTTAGGAACCGAATGCGTCGTAAGTATGTATTATAAACATAAAATTACAGTTATTGTGAAAAAGTTGACAAATAAGTGGTATTCCTACTTTGTTTCGTTAATACAGTATTTATACTTAGAAATAATTGATTTATACAAAGAAATCATTCATTTCAGTGTAACCACTACACGGCTAGTATTCTAGTTAACTTTCACTCTTGGGGGACACAGCAAAGCTATCGATATAAAAATCGCAGGAAAAAATCTCCACGAAACCGGAAAACAAATCATTTTCATATATATAAGATTCATTCTATGCTGGTTTTAACCACACTCCATAATTTTAAATGGAACGCAATAAACACGCTATTAGCTTTTCATTAAAAATTAAATGGATGAATGATTACGCGCAACAAAATAAATGAATTTAATGACAAATTGGTAAGTTTGCTGAGCCTTTTTGCAAATAATCAATCATGTATGCATACAAAAAGTGTACTTTCGGAAATACTTTTCAAATACTCCAACCTAGGCCTTTTAAACTTTTGAACACCGGCTTATTTCAATTTTCATTTGCATTTTAGCCGTGTCTTAATGTATCATAATGAAATCGAAGTCTCCTGAACATAATTTATTAATATTACTAGCCAATGCCAGTATTTTGTTTCTTCTAGCCACGTTTATTTCAATTTTGAAGCAATCTTCAAGATGCGTTTATAATACAATCTTTACTCCAAAAAACCTCATTTATTTTGAATAGAACCACTTTGGTCTAACTCATTTTACTGTCTCAAAACTTTCACTTATGTTTGGAATAACTGGAAGTATTTTTTTACAAAATTCAAAAAGCTTCCAAAAATGGATGAGAATGTTGGATTTGAAGTAGTTTCTTCGTGCTTGTATTTTTATTTGAAATGATTATTACAACACGATGTACATGTAAACACAACATGAGTATTATGATATGAGTAGTATATTATATTTCATTCAATTCAACAATACTTATTGCAAAACTGTAGTGTCACACCGTGCAATAAACAACTACGAGCAAGAAAACCATCAAAACAAAAATAATTAGATTATGTAAAAGTTCAAACTGCGCAAAGCGTGTTAGTTTGCTTGATGAGTTTAGAAAATTAAGTTTTTACAACACTCTGACTAATTAGCACTTTAAGTGTATACGTATACATTTCTCAACAGGAACTTTCACAAAACGAAACAAAAGCCTTGGCCATTTATCAGGCAGCAAAACGGAAAGTTTTCAGTTTGCTATGTAACTCAGTGCGAAATTTTTCCATTTTGAAAAGATTTCGTGCTAATGTAACTGCTCACGTTTGTGGACGCATTACGAGTTCCGCAAGAGATACATATGATTATATATATAAAATATGATTTAATGAATGACAAACCACACATATTCGCTAGTCATTTGTTACCCGTTTCTATAAGTTTGCATGGATAGTGATTTGATTTGGCTTTCTCCTCAAAATTTCCGAAAATAACATAGTCACAAGTTACTTATAGATAAGGCGTGTCGTGGAATAAAAACTTTTATACAAACAAGCAAATTTGAGCAGTTTTAAAATTAACAACATGCTTTATATCTTTTATTAGATCCTCCGAAAGTTTTGATTCAGAAACCAAACTACACTTTTCTGGAAGGCAGGTCAGCGCAATTGCCATGCGAACTTATCCGTGGCAACGGAACTGTTACATGGCAAAAGGATGGAAAACGTCTTCCAATTGACGTGAAAATGTTACAGGGAACACCATTATTGAGCTATTTGCATTTTGAGGAACTGAAATCAGCAACCCATACGGGTTTATATACTTGTTTTGCCCGTAACGAAAAAGGAGAAGGAAGTAACTCCTTTCAGCTGACTGTTTTTGGTAAACCATTTCATTATATGTCTTCTTTAAAAAATGATAAAAACAAACGACAAGAAAATGATTGTATTTGGCAATAAACGAATGTGCAAACTCACAGGTTTGGCAAGAGAAACGGAGATGAACGCGTTTTCTCAGATTAAAACAGTCACAGAAACACCTACACCCGCAACGCCAACACCGGCAAAACCTACAGATGATTATTCCGTGGAAAACTATTGGATAATAATTGCTGTTGTATTTACAACGACAGCAATAGTTATCCTTACCGTGTTTATGCTGGCGATTTATTTTCGGAAATTTGAAGACATTGCTAGAGACGAGGAGACAAGTGGTGAAAGCCAAAACCATGAGGTTTTTGCGATTAATGGAAACAGTATTGAGGTTAGTGCTTGCAATAGTCCAACCAACGTACCGCGAAATTTGCAACGATTTTACGGAAGCACTGAACGGACAAGACCCTGTAACCCAACCTTCATTACCACCGAGGTCATTTGTCATGCGGTGCCAGGTGATAATTTAAAACTTCTACTCATAAGTAAAGCAGGGAATGGTAACCCGCTAATTTTCAAATGGTTTATGTTTTCTAAATCACTTTTCTGTGCTGATTACGAATATGATGTCGAAAAACCCGAATGCTCGAACCTGAAGGCGTTAACTGGACATAATTGTTCAAACGACCTAGCTTATACACCAAACAAAACACCGTCCATTTTCTTATACCATAACATATATTGAATTTTTTTACTATTTTTTGATATTTGAGGAATATTTTTTACTATTTCATGATAACATACAAAATTTAACTCGAAAAAGTTTATTTCAATTTTGCTTTATGTGAAAATCAACTACTACAAAACACGGCTACCTTTGCGAATTGATAAGATTGTGATAGGTTGCCAATTTAGCAATTATAATTCTATAAGCGAATTGTTTAACCAAAGCGAAACTTTAGAGCAAGAAATGTAAAATAGATTGTAAATTAGTCACGATATATTATTCTTGAGATTACTAGTTTTATAAGAGTAGAATTTCCCAAATTCTTGTGTCTTGTTTGTTTTGACAAAATAGTTTCTAAACTTACCAAAGGTTAACACAAATATTTCTTGCGTCTTATTGAAGTACATGACAGAGCATATCAGAAGTCATATGAAAGCTCGTGTAATACTTAGTGTTCAATTTGGAAATAAAAAAATCACTCAAACCATATTTAGGAAGTTGTTGTTTTTGGTTATCGATCATTATGGCAATTACTTAAGACAGTACTGCAAAATGAAAAGCCAAGTACCACCACAAGGTATTAGCATTTGGGATTTTCGACATAATATTCGTAATCAGCACAAAAAGGTGACCTAGAAAACATAAAACATTTAAAAATTTGAGGGTTACCACTCCCTGCCTTTACTTGTCAGTTATTAAACTTTCTTGTAGAAAAACTTAATGCTATAATGATTGTTTTCCGCAGAAAATCAAAAAATAAATCAAGCGGTGGTTAAGCCGCCACTTGAGCGTTCTCAAAATCTACCATGCAATGCTATTCAACAGGAAACTGGACATCAGGAGCAACAAATACAGCTACCCAACCCTACACCAAGCTCCGGTGTTATGCCGGTGCAACAAGACGGACAAATGGAATCCGTCATAAACTGGAGACTTAAAAATAGGTTAAAAAATCAATTGACAAAAATCGTACCACTTGGCACAGTTCACGAAGAAGTTGAGGTTTGGGTATCCGTTGTTAGCACTATGCTCTAAAATGTGTTCTAATTGCGCTGTAGCAGACAACTTTATATTGCAATTGTATTCAAAATAGTAACATGTTGAGCAAAAAGCACACATATCATTGCTTTAAAAATCTTAAATTTTATCAAAATAGTCACATTTCAGAAAGTATGTAATTGCAAGTTTGCAATACGTCTTATGCAACAAAAAATATTGCAGAATGAACTACTAGAAATTCAAGGTAAAATATGTGCAGTTTTTTATAGACAGACGATATTATAAATGATATTATGTATATATATACTGTAAAACTGTAATGATAGTTAACTCCTATTGTTATGTTTAGCATTAGCATGAAGTAAATTTGTTTCGTGAATTTTAAATCTTGAGTTCTATTTGATATATTTCTCTAAGTATTGCAAATTTCAATTTACAATTTGTGAATAATTTTAATCAAAGATTATAATAGCCACAGTACGCATAATTCCTAATATGCTGAAGTATAATATGATGTAAACCTACCAGAAAGAAAGGCTGACAAAACTACAAAACGCGTTTTATCATTATTTTTATTCTTTTTCTTGAATGATGCAAAATTAAACCAATAAAATTTTTAGGCTTTTTGGACTTACCTTAAATCTTAAAAATACGGAAATTGTTTAGTATACGGGACCGCGAATTTCGGGACGAAACTCATACCATTCAAAAGCCCGTGACCTGGGGAGTCGAATGACACCACTCTCGGGTGGCGCAGATGAGGGGGTCGTCCCCCAGGGGTAATTTTAAAATGACCTCAAAATAGCATTCTAACATGCATTCAGCGTGTCTCACTTCACCCCACAACAATGCGGGAGTACTAAATACGTTACGCCAAATGCTATACGGCACAAGCAGATTACTTGAAATGCGCATTACCCGTTAGAGTCAAGGGCGCGGGCCTCGCTACGGGCCCTTCGGGCCCTGCTCGTCCGCTAGCTGGGGGGTTCGCCCCCAGACCCCCTCGGTTCGCGCTGACGCGCGAACCTCAATTATAATCAAACATATGTGAACGTGATGTAGCCAGGTCTATTACTCTATCCACAGTCGTTGACCGTTTACATAAAAATGGGCGTTCACCTAACCTAGATTACAACCGAACCTAACCTAATATAAAAAAGCACTCACGGATTTATAAATGCTTTGCCGCCTTCTTCTGGGGCGAAGTGAGACACGCTGAATGCATGTTAGAATGCTATTTTGAGGTCATTTTAAAATTACCCCTGGGGGCGAACCCCTCATCTGCGCCACCCGAGAGTGGTGTCATTCGACTCCCCAGGTCACGGGCTTTCGAATGGTATACGTTACCGCGCCTTCGGCGCAGTCCCGTATACTAAACAATAGCCAAAAATACTTCCGTGATCCACTGTTCTTCTAAATATTAGAATATCTTCATACACACCACAAACAAATTGTGTGGTAGAAAGGGTGCATCACTTAAACTCATTAAACCACAAATAACACAATTTTGAGCCATTCATCATGCAATTTTAATTGTGCGCTCTTAAATGTAAAATCAAGACATCACAATCACAACATAATACTCGATTGATCTCAATCTGATCACGTTTGCAATCTTGGGAATTTAGAGCATTTAAATCGAGAGCAACTTATCAACTAGCCAGTCAACTTTGCCGTTAAAAACGTTAACGATAACATTCGCTTTTGCTTCAGCGATCTACTTTCACTTCAATTTCTTACGATTTGGTTTCATAATTACGTTCCATTCTAATTGCCCAGTATTTGTGTTTAAGCTGGGTTTTCAAACATTAAAAATATTATGGTAGCACAAAAAAATATTCTGGAAAAAAATATCCGTACATCACACAACATCTAACTATTATCTTTACTGCACCCAGCACAGTTATTTATAGCCTGAATTAGACCTTCGCGTCAACGTAGTGACGCTTGCCCTCTAGTTTCTCAACTCAATTTGCTTTTATACGTAAGCGGATTCGCTCACCAGTTCAACATTAACAGTACTAAATTCTGTAGCACATATTTTCCGTTTGTCTACCAAAAACAGCTGTTGTTTGGAAGAGTACACCTTGTAAATTTAATAAGGAGACGATGTACATACCAGCACTAACTCTTTCAATAAGCCTTCAATCAGTTCCATAATAATATCAATTAATCCTTGTTTAGTACCAATACTACCCACCCAGTTTCATGTATATATGTACCCATTTGTAGAAATTAGGAATAATTTAATAAAGTGTGTTTAAATGGGGTGTATCAAAAATAAGGAGACGGGGCGTAAATTTTTATGATATTCTTTTAAAAATTGTGCTAATAGGGCCACTTCTCTACAAGATTTCTTCATGCCAACTGGAATTCCACTTTCTGATTATTCTAAGGGTCAAATTGATACCCTTAGAGAACTTGGGCTGTCAATGAGAGAAATTGCAAATGAGGTTGGTTGCCATAAGAGTAGTGTAGGTCGCTATCTTTTAACTGGACACGACGAGATTGTCAACAGTTCATCACGTCGGCGCCCAAGAATCACTTCCGACAGAGATGATCGCAAAATTGCTAATTTGGCCTCTACAGGCAAATATTCTATTAGAGAAATACAACGAGAGGTGCCATTTCCTGTTAGTCACACTACAGTTCACAGGCGTCTAACCGAAAATCCAAACCTGGAATGGCGAAAAAGATTGTCACAGCCTCCTCTGACACAGCAGCATAAAAATAATCGGCTAGAGTTTGCCAAGACGCATCGTTTTTGGGGAGATAAAGAATGGGGAAAAGTAGTTTTTAGTGATGAGAAGAAATTCAATTTGGATGGACCGGACGGGTACAGTCACTATTGGCACGATTTACGGAAGGAGCCCGAAATCATGTCAAAACGACAAGCTGGTAAGTCAAAACACTAAAATTAATCAATTTTAAACCACAAATAGAAATCTTGAATGTACAAGTTAAAAGATTATGACACACCATAAAATTGAAATTTTAGGAGTTGGCTCGGTGATGGTATGGGGCGGGTTTGGGTCACTTGGTCGAACGGAATTGGCTGTTGTTCCTACAAAATGTAAGTCGGAGGGGTACCAACAAGTGCTACAAAGCAACCTTCTGCGCCAGGGTACCAAATGTGGAGGAAGAGGATGGATTTTTCAACAGGACAATGCTCCCATTCATACCAGCAACTCCACTATGAACTTCTTAGACTCCAAAAATGTTAGAGTTTTGCCATGGCCAGCACGAAGTCCGGATCTAAATCCGATGGAGAACGCTTGGGGCGAACTATCTCGTCGCGTGTATGCCCATGGTCGACAATATCAAAATAAACAGCAACTTGAAGCAGCCATACACATGGAATGGAACAATATTCCACAAGAATTCCTTAAACATTTAACTGACTCCATGAAAGAAAGGATTTTCGAAGTTATTTGGAAGAAAGGAGGATTTCTACATCACTATTAAGCCTAGTCATATGCGTTATCTGGATTTAAAGTGGAGAAAAACTATTCAAAATTCTATCGTCTCCTTAATTTTGATACACCCAAAAATTTAGATTTTTTTTGAATTAATTGTAATTTCTTCAAACTTCAGCCAAATTTCATGAAACTTTGTACATTGTATTGCCATAAGATAAAGTTTAATTTATGTAAGTATGGAACTGATTGAAGGCTTATTGGGGAGTTACTAAAAGACACCCTAGCAAAAAGGCACCCTAGGGACACCCTAGCACCCTAGAGACACCCTAGCACCCTAGAGACACCCTAGCACCCTAGAGACACCCTAGCACCCTAGAGACACCCTAGAGACACCCTAGCACCCTAGAGACACCCTAGCACCCTAGAGACACCCTAGCACCCTAGAGAGACCCTAGCACCCTAGAGACACCCTAGAGACACCCTAGCACCCTAGGGACACCCTAGCACCCTAGGGACACCCTAGCACCCTAGAGACACCCTAGCACCCTAGAGACACCCTAGCACCCTAGAGACACCCTAGAGACACCCTAGCACCCTAGGGACACCCTAGCACCCTAGGGACACCCTAGCACCCTAGCACCCTAGAGACACCCTAGCACCCTAGAGACACCCTAGCACCCTAGGGACACCCTAGCACCCTAGGGACACCCTAGTACCCTAGGGACACCCTAGCACCCTAGCACAATAGGTACACTTTAACATCCTAGGGACACTCTAGCACAATAGGTTCACCCTAACCTTCAAGTTACACCCTAACAGTTTAGGGACGTTCTAACACCCTAAATGGAACATCATGTAGGTCTTAAGTAAGTAAATTTTTAAGTAATTGTAACTAAATTTTGCAATTATATGACACGATAAAAGAAATGGATTTATGCATATGTAAAAATAAGCACTTAATTACATTCAACCCAGCGGTAAAAGCGAATGGTCTCCCTTTCGCTCCAGTACCTCGGCAGACCTCGGCAGTAGTTTTTTGGAACCCCGTTCCAAAAAAGTGCTTTGCCCGGCTACGTAATTTTATTTTTCGAGAAATTAATAAATGAAGGCAGCAGCAAACCGTTAACGGCACCACCATAGGCCACTTTGCTACCCAACTATTTATCTACCAGGCCATTATGCTCCCAAACCCCTTTGCTACCATGTCATATTGCCACCAGACCATTTTGCTCCAGGTTAAGTTGCTCCCAGACAACATTGCTACCATGCCAGTTTCCTACCAACATCATTTTGCCCCGAACTCAGTAGCTAATTCGTCTTTTACTAGCACTTTCATACTCATCTTTTCATACCCATCATTTCATACCGAAGGCATTTCATAAACAAACCTGTTCATATATAAATAATTTTGTTATCAAGTCAAATTTATAATATCTCGTTTCAGAATCAAACCCAAGTCAAATTTCAAAATTCCAGTTTTGGAATGAAATCCAAGTCAAATTCATAAATTTCAAAATAAAACTCAAGTGAATTTTAAAAAATCACAAAATGAAACCTAATTCAAATTCCAAAATTCATGTTTGGAATGAAACCTAGGTCAAATTTCATAAATTGCAAAATCAAACCCAAGTCAAATTTTAAAATTCCAGTTTTGGAATGAAATCCAAGTCAAATTCATAAATTGCAAAATCAAACCCAAGTCAAATTCATAAATTGCAAATCAAACCCAAGTAAAATTCATAAATTGCAAAATCAAACCCAAGTCGAATTTCAAAATTCCTGTTTTGGAATAAAAGAGAATGGCATATATAAGGAGTAAACACGGGTCGAGTAAGCAGGGGAAAAGACAAACAGCTGATCCAATCTGACCGAGAGCAACGTTTAAGGTATCAGAACCGCCAACTTGATTGGCAGACGTGTATACGCCGAAAGCTACCAAATTTCTAATAAACCACTAATACTTGTATTAGTGTCACACAAATAGAGTATTGATCCATAGATAAATGATATGGAATTAAAATATATAAATGATATTAGGTATACTGTATTAATAGGTATCTATATATATAAGGTAATTGTGGTGTTCGTCGGTAACAAATGTAAATAAACAAATGTAAACAAACAAATGTAAACAGACAAATGTAAGTATGATAACCATGGCAACGTAAGTATGGTAACCATGGCAGCGTAACTTTGGTAACCATGGCAACGTTAGTATGGTAACCATGGCATCGTAAGTATGGTAACCATGGCAACGTAAGTATGGTAACCATGGCAACGTAAGTATGGTAACCATGGCAACGTTATTATGGTAACCATGGCAACGTTATTATGGTATCCATGGCAACGTAAATTTGGTAACCATGGCAACGTTATTATGTATTTATGGCAACATCACTTTAATACCCATGGCAACGTAAGTATGGTAACCATAGCAACTATATGCACATTTTTATACATCAATAAAAATATATTGTATTCCGAGGGTTTCTCAAATGGCAGGGCGTATGCCTGCTGTAAAGCTAGCATTGTATTATGCACTAAAATATTTCTGACATTTTAGCATTTACTGATATGCATGATGCAAATGTACATATCCGATTGGGTTAGGTACTGAGTTGGGGGCAAAGTGATGTTGGTAGGAAACTGGCATGGTAACAATGTTGTCTGGGAGCAACTTAATCTGGAAGCAAAATGGTCTGGTGGCAATATGACATGGTAGCAAAGGGGTTTGGGAGCATAATAGCCTGGTAGATAAATGGTCGGGTAGCAAAGTGGCATGGTGGCAAAATGGTTTGGTAGCAAACTGGCCTATGGTGGCAAAGTGATATGGTAGTAAAATGCCTAGACCTCAGCAAACGGGAGATTTTCATTGGTCTGTTTTCCAAATCAGTCACAATATTCTCAATTCTATAATTTACAAGCCCAATGCTAATTTCTAAACGATTTCTAACTATGTTTCTAAAAAGTGCTAATGTGAACAATTAAACTACCCATGATTGAAAAAACGGAGGATGTAAATGGTAAGGCAGAACAATTGGCATAGGCACAGCATAGCAGCAGCGACCAGCACATATTTCACTTCGAGTCCGAATCCAAAAAGTTCAAAGCCACAAAAAACTTATATCCCCTGAGCAGAAATTTCAACGTATTCGTGACTCATATGTTGTGAGCATGTTTGGATAGTAACTACAAAAAGTGACCTAGCAGGTTTAAATTATTCTTGAGAACATTATCAGTAGTTAATACTAATAATTTCACGGATATATTCCAGTTTACTAGTTCAAATTATTATGGCTGCGGTGGTGTTTAAAACACGGAAACTGTTATCGGTACAAGAAGTCATGAGTTTCCGGGATAATGTACCACTAGATAAAGTGTCCTTCAGTCCCCCGTCCATGCCGGCAAAAAATTCGGTAAAATATTCATTTTGAAAAGTCAAATTTTTCAAATTAAGAGATTGTGTTAAGGTTTATGCTTTTAAATCAACAGGTGTACTTATTTAAAGTGAATATCGATACCGATAAGCAGTACTGGAGGAAAGATGGGTACAAGTGGAAGCACAAGCGCACTGCAAAGAAACCGGATGGCTCGAATCCGACATGCGAAGTGTTTACATTTAAGCTGAAGGTTGGCAAGGATGAAGTGGACTTCATGAGGAAGGAATTTTGGCCATTAGGTAACTTTCAATTTATAAAAATCACAATTTATCATTACTGTGTATTTGAGATAAACAAGGAACGGATGTTTTTTCTGATAGGAAAGCGCTTGGAACCCCCGAATGACTGGGAATTTCCTTATGTAATTGTCCATTACTCCGGATCCTTTGATACGTCAGCGGTTGCTTTGGCCGCTCCACATGGAAACAAGAAATCTTCTCCTAACAAACTGGTCAGCTTGACCCGTAAGGAAATGTTTTTAACGCCGTTAAAACAGGAAGGTATTTATTCTGATTATTAAAGATCAACCGTCCCATTAATTTTATTCAGCTTAAAACGTTTATGTACTTTTTAATATTTAGATAACAAAATTAGTTTTTCTAACGACAAGATGGATTCTCCCATGATTAGCTCTCAAGCTTTGACTGCTCCTATTCCAGGAAGAGGTTACAAATCTATGGAGGAAATAAAGGAGGAGGTGTGCATGGATGTTTGCATCTCGTCAAATACATTAGGTATGTCTTGATTTGAAATAATATTTTAATAAGCCTGCGCATTAGCAAAACATAATAATCATTCAAAGTTTCCTATTCTAGTTGGAGGGAATGCAAATGAAGATAAATTGGAAGTACCTACAGTTACAACTGCTGCGCCGCTTCTTAACAAAAACCTTCAAACTTTAAATGCGACCGATGTCCGCACACCCCAGCCAGCTTCCACGGAGAGCCAAGGAAATCTAATGCTGGAGCAAAGTGCTCAATCTGACACCTACTTGAACGGGTAAAAAATGTTTGGCTTATCATTACTTTCCACTGATAAATTTCGATTAAATTTTAATAATTGATTTCATATTAAATTTCAGAACATTGAACTCAGTAGTCAACCGGCCATTTGTTCGAACTCAGACATCTGTAAGAAATCTAATGGAGGGAATGCTAAAGGAAAACAAGCCACCTTTTCAAGTTCAAAGGTAGTATTAAACCTGTTCTTTCAAATATATGCGTATCCTTCCGTTGCAACTTTCTAATATAATTACTTGATTTAAAACAGAGAGTTGATTTTAAGATCTGTGCTGAACTCTGAAGATGAGGATCCGACAAGCATGCCGAGAGACCGGAAAGAAATATACAACATGAACCAAAAAGTCCGAAAAGAGCAAGAACATGACGACGTTTACGAAGTCTACCTATTCGCCAAAAACCACCAGGGAATAATTGCAAAGCAGGATTTACATCCTAATATGATTATTGTTGCTCTTCACCCGGAAATGGATAAGCATTTTGAGTCACTCAGGAAGAATTCCGAAAAAGTTCTCTGTCATTATGACACCACGTTTAACGTTGGAACCTTTTTTGTATCCATTTTGTCATTTACGCATTCTTTCTTCAAGGAAAATCCAGTCATTCCGTATGCAATTTTGCTTCATGACTCAACACAACAGAAGTGCCACAATGAGCTTTTTGAGGTTTTGGCTGAGAGGGGATTTAATTCTCCAGACATCGTAATTGTAACTGACCGCGAGAAATCTATTGCTAACTCAATAAAACTACATCTGCCAAATGCACACCACGTGTACTGCTGGAACCATTTAAAGCGGGTACGGATATTGTGAATTACCAGTAATTTTTATAACGACTCGATTTGAAATTAATTAGCTTTACGTTTTGGGCATATTATTACCTTTTAGAATGTAAACGATTGGACAGCGGATAAGTTTTCCCCGGACACGGCTAATCAGTATACTTCTAATGTAGTTGATTTGCTAAACTGCGAGACGAGCCAAGACTTCGAAAGGAAATTGAAACGTTATGAGCCTACATGGGAAAAAACCTTCCGTGATTACTTTTCAAAAAGCCTTCAACAAGACCTAAAGAAATGCTTTCGTCCGGCTCTCACAAAACTTGGGATATACAGCTATCATACAGGCATCACAAATAACTCTGCAGAGTCAACAAACGCTTCCTTTAAAAAGGCAGCAGGAATTTACCACAAAAATCCTGACAAGCCCAATCCATTAACATTTTTTCAAGCTGTAAGTGCATGGTACTTCTACCAAGTTGGACACCTTTCAGATATAGTTTTGGGGTATAAAGAAAGAGGAAACTGGCACCTGAAACCAGGACTTCCAAAACTTTATGTACCGGATAACCTTAAAGATGTTGTGAACCGTGATACTATTGCTGCACTTATTCATGATGGAGAATATCCCAAAATCATGCAAACTAGACAAGTTTACAATTCTGAAAACTTTTTTCAGTCTACAACTATGCGCGGTAAAGCAAAGTTTTTAGTCGGTAACGATCGAATCACCTTTCTGGCCAGTCAAGGAGTGTTCATTGTATCTGGTCTTGGAAATTGTCAATTTATGGTGAGTAAATCGTACTTAACGCAAAATTCTGTATTACCGGATCCTAAATCAAAAAATTATGTAAACTCATTGTAAATTATAATATGATATGTTTTATGTCATTTGTTTTTAAGGTTAACCTAAAAAATGATTCGTGCACTTGCAAGAGGAATGGCCCTTGTGAACACTTGATGGCCGTACATTTTTCCACAGGAACCAAGTTTCCAACCAAACGTTGCCAACCAAATATTGGGAAGACTTACCGAAGTTTGATTAAGAAGTCAGTTGGAACAAAGCGCGGTCAAACCTTCACTCAACCTGGTGCTAAACGAAAGCGCATGGATTCCGGAAGTGCTGGCACCAGTAGAAGTGATTCCAAAAAGTTAACTTCGGGGAATTTAGTAGTCATGAAAGGTTGTTACAAAACATAAATACATAGTGCATGAAGGTAGACTTGATTGTAAAATATTGCAATAAAATGTTCTTTCAGATGCTCCGACTCCACTTGTAACACGTCCTGTACCTGTTCTCAAGACAACGTACCCTCCGATCCCCAAGTTAACCAACAAAAACAAAAATGAAATTTTCTTAGCGTACCCTAGTGGAAGTATTACCATGGCCGACATCAAATGTCTGGATCAGAGTATCAAAAATACTGAGATTAAGGTGCTCCAAAGCATTCTCAAGAGTGAAACATTAGATAATCTGCACTGGTTAGTGGATAGTGTGATTGATGCCTTCTTTTTGAGAATTTCGGACATGCTTAATGTAGAAAACGTTTCCATCACCGCGCCATTAGTTCTTCATGTTTTGAACGGGCTGGATTGTTCCCAACTTTTTCGTAACGATCAGAACCAGGAATACTTTAATTGGTCGTTGATTCAAAATGTCCTTCTTCCACTGAACCATGAGGAAAACCATTGGATCTTACTAGTGCTAAAGCCAGCCGAGAAAGAAATATGGGGTATATCGATAAAATATTGTTAATTTATTCTGGACATGAAAAAATGATTACATTACGACTATTGGTATTGTGTTTTTAGTTCTTGACCCTTCTGGAGACTTTTCTCTCGACACATCATACAAGCAACGTCTGGAACTCACCTTTAACCCGAAGTTTGGATTTGGAGCAAATGAAAGTTGGAAACAAGTTAGAGTTGCTTGTGCTAAATCTGTGGGAGAAACTAGCCTACAGTGTGGACCATTTATCTGTTTTTATGGTGAGGCGATTGTGAACGGCTGGAGTTTAATGGAGATGCCTGATGTGGTCGAGTACCGCCGCCACATTATTTCCGTCATAATGGGTAGCTGTATTCCCGGCTCTATTAAAACGAAAAGATGTTCTACCCTTTGCTGCCATACGGATGAACCACTAGACACAACGTGTTCTTTATGCGGTAAAAGAATGCACCAGTTCTGTTCGCAGCAGCAAAGCCTACGCGGAAGAAAATACAATATTTGTCGTTAGTGAATTAGGGTTTTATATATAAAGAATGGATAAAAAGTTGACAAAAATCAATTTCTTCAGTTGTGCCGTCTATTTGGTTGATCGAATAATGTAGTTTATAATTTCCAAATGTTCCAAGATTTTAAATTCATTATTTTATAAACATTATGGAATGAAATAAATATGTGCCTCGGATAAATTCTATTTAAACACTCTATTTTAGTTTTAATATACATTGTGCAAAGTGTTAAGAAAAAATTGAACTAAATGTTCTTGCTATGCATATTATGAAGAAAGCTGTGTTTTTAAATACTAATCCGTATTAAATGTTTTATAAAAAACACAAATGTGTCAAAGAAAATCACTAGCAATTAATTGTTGGACAATTCAAGATTATTAGCCAGGGGCTAACTGACGCGTGTGCTGGAGCATGATCATCACGCGGGCCGGACCGCCAAAGGGCCGGGCTGGGGCGGAAGAAATTTTTGATCATGCGATTACCGGAAAATGCATACCCATCATTTCATACCCTTCTTCTCATACCCATCATTTCACACCCATCATTTCATACCCTAATTTTTCCATACCCATTATTTCAAACCCATCTTCTTAAACCCAAATAATTTCATACCCAAAATATTTTATACCCAAATCATTTCGTACCCAAACCTTATCATAAACCTTAACAAGACTACCATGGGGAACGGTTTTCTACACAGATTAATCTATATACGCAACAACAAATAACAAAAAGTTTAACAAAGAATGGGACTTGGGTTTGATAGTTTGGTCGCGAAACATGATTTCTGAGATTCACCTTTTCATACCCGAGATTTTCGAAAGTTAACTTCGGTTCGATTCAGAAGCGAGCTTTTTTAATTACGACTTGGGTTCGATTCTGAAACGAGATTTTTGAATTTCGACTTGGGTTCGATTTTGGAATTTTGGTTAATTGATTTGGGTTCAATACTGAAACGAGATTTTTGAATTTTGACTTGGGTTCGATTCTGAAACGAGATTCTTGAATTTCGACTTGGGTTCGATTCTGAAACGAGATTTTTGAATTTCGACTTATGAATGAGGTAAGAAATGCTTTGGGTATGAAAAGGTATAGGTTTGAAATAATTTGGGTATGAAATGATGGGTGTGAAAAGATTAGGGTATGAAATGATCAGGGTATGAAATTATGGGTGTGAAATAATGGGTATGAAAAGATGGGTATGAAAGTGCCGGTCACCCCCGCACTTCATGAAGAGCAATAATATGCGTACTATCTATTGTATTTATTATTCTACTGTACTTTCAAGAATTTTTGGTTATCGCAAACTATCTTACTTTAAAGCTTTCATTTTTAAATTTAAGCTTCAATGTTTTAAACTAGCAATGCACAACCTGTCGCAATATGATCCAAAAATTTTAAAAATATTTATAATTATAAGACAAGATCTTAGACAAGACAGGAGTTAAAGAAAATGTAATAATTAAACTTGAGCCGTTAAAACATGCATGTAAAAACTCTGCGCTTATGTCCCGGAAGAAACAGAGTTGCGGGATTTGCGCGTATTTTGTGTGGGATAGTGGGATTCGTGTGGGATGGGTGATAACCCACATGTATTATGCGCAAGATCAGATGTATTTTCCCATTCGATTCCCTCATTTGGTTCTTGTGGGATTTGTGTGGGAAATTAAAGCATTTCCCGTGCATAACCCACGCTACCTAAAAGTGGCCATAATGACTATCTTGTTGAGTGTGGGTTATGAGTGGGATATGCGTGGGAAGGAATGCTGGGGCAATGTGGGCTATCAAGCGGTAACGTTAAATGCATAAGACAAACTGCATCCTTCCTATACACGTGTTTCATGTCTTTGGCTTCAATATAACAAGGAAATCATATTTTTCAAGTATGAATGCACAAAATATAATTTTAAATTAAGCTTATTCTAATAAAAAATAAACCCCAAACAATGATATGCACGCTAAAATGGATAAATACGATCGCAGGTGATAGCCATTCCTGTACACCAGTTTATGCATACCTGGGCTAGATTGTAACCTGCACAACTTTTAAAGTTGATAACGAAAATGACCAGATGTAGATGTAGGAATTATATGTAAATGGATGACGTGTATGAGTTATTAGCATTATTCACGATTACCTAATCGATAAGTTGAAAATTAACTTAAAATCAAATTTAATCATTAGATGCATGCGTTTTTTCTGTGCTGAATATTCCCGATTTCCCACGTCGGTCCCACACGTTATCGACGCATATCCCACACTGCTCTTTGTCCCACGCGATTTACGCATGGGCCAGCCTGCCAAATCCCATAACATTTTACAAAAGACTTCCCACATGGGCCCCACGTGAAATACGCAGTTCGTTTCTTCTGGGGTTGTAGTCGACATTCATGGCCATTTGCCTGGTCTGACATTTATTGTTTAAAGAAGGATGTATGGCTTATGAGCATATTTTCAGACGGATTGCTACACGGACAAAAATATCTGCATTAATTTTATTGCTGAAACAGCAAAACGCCAAAATTGTTACAACCAAGTATAGTTTCGCGGAATATTATCTAAAATTCCTGAAACTGAAGAAATTTTGAACTATGAGCGTACTTCCGTACGGATCACAACCGGAAATATATGTGTCAGACACATTGTGTCTTATAAGTGGCATGTGATGTCAAACATTCTTGGGACAAATAAAGCTTTGTTATACAAATTTCAATTTCGTTGATACCAGATTATTCTGAGGAATGATTGAAAACTTCGTGGCGCTGGGAATTTAAATTGAAGTATTTTTCTATAAACTTAATTTGTTATAGGATTATGGTTGTACTTAACGACATTTATTTACATATAAAGTATATTGACTGCACAAATTAGATTTACCCTAATCATGGTTGGTAGTTAAGAGTAAAGTTATACTGTGATATGCTAATCCAAGACGAATTAGTAGATGCGGACGATAAAACTAAAATATTTTAAAAAGTATCTTAAAAACAGAGGTGAAACTTCTGGATACGAAATAAATTAAAGATAAAGAGTTACCTAATACACAAAACCGTTATAATGATTGGAGTAAAATAATGACGTTGCAAAGGGTTTGTTTTCTAAATTGTAAGGATTTATACAAGAATTTCAAATCCTTGGTATATATAGTGTGATAATTTCCAACCAGATAAAAGTCAAGTTTTGTGTGCAACAGATTTCTATCTTTCCTCTATATTTTTCATTGAATTAGAATAGAATAGAATGCTTTTTTATTTCAGTGTTAATTGTTAAATAGTTTCAGTCTGATATTTTAACCATAACACTTTACACAGAATTAAGTATTTAAATTATGCCATTACTTCACAATCAAATGTTGCAAAATTTCTACTTTATTTCTACTTCTAATTCATAATTCTACAATGGTTATAACAAACTGTAATGTTTCTTTGAATAGTTGAACTAAAGCACTTCCAAAATACTAAATATCGCTTAGTAAATTCAATTACTCGACGAACAAGCACAAATCTTTAAGCAAAGTTTAATAAACAAATGAATATTTACAAATTCAACGATGAGAAAGAAAAGCCGGAAATAATAATGTTATATAATATAATTTCATGCTTCTATAATTAACATAAAACATTCATCAAGCGAACATTCCCTCCAATGTTGCTCTTTTCTTCTGCCTTATTTGTACTTGCTCAGCAAGTCTTGCTGGTTACAACAATTGAAAACAAATGGCAATTAATCGCTACATATTTTTACAAAATGATATTCCATGCCATATCCATCAATAAAACTGGCCTACCATAAAAGCCGCTAGGTTAACTCCAGAGTAACATCACTACAAACGTTTATTCGCACGCTTTCTGTTGTATAATTTTTATGTTGTAACTATTTTAGAAATCTTGGGTCACTGCCGTTGTGGGTAATAATATTACGTTATTAACAGCTTATGCCAACGGTTTCATACAATAATATCCATGTTTCATTTAAATTTAGAAGTCTAATTTGGCCATTACCAACTCAGACTCTAAATCACGCGGGCCGGACCCAACCTTGTTTAGCTACTGTTCAAAAGTCGATCAGTACACTTCAAAGGTACAAATCTAGATTATATTCTGAGATCAAAACTGGTTATATGCAATCAGGTTTTAAATGCGTGCACCCTTTATGTGAATTCTTGACAATTCTGGCAACTAAACTAACTATTCATGTTCACGTGTCCCATAATGCTTTACAAAACATTAGATTGTACAATACATTAGGAGTCCTAATTTAGGACCAACGTAGTGATATCTTCAGAGCGTCCGTAAACTACTGTGGTATCCCCGGTAGTGCTTGAGTGCCTCTAGGGCGCTAAATGTGTCTTTAGGGTGCTAAATGTGTCTTTAGGGTGCTAAATGTGTCTTTAGGGTGCTAAATGTGTCTTTAGGGTGCTAAATGTGTCTTTAGGGTGCTAAATGTGTCTTTAGGGTGCTAAATGTGTCTTTAGGGTGCTAAATGTGTCTTTAGGGTGCTAAATGTGTCTCTAGGGTGCAAACTGTGTCTGTAGGGTGCTAAATGTGTCTCCAGGGTGCTAGGGTGTCTCCAGGGTGCTAGGGTGTCAATAGGGTGCTAAATGTGTCTCCAGGGTGCTAGGGTGTCTCCAGGGTGCTAGGGTGTCTCCAGGGTGCTAGGGTGTCAATAGAGTGTCAATAGGGTGCTAGGGTGTCAATAGGGTGCTAGGGTGTCAATAGGGTGCTAGGGTGTCAATAGGGTGCTAGGGTGTCAATAGGGTGCTAGGGTGTCAATAGGGTGCTAGGGTGTCAATAGGGTGCTAGGGTGTCAATAGGGTGCTAGGGTGTCAATAGGGTGCTAGGGTGTCAATAGGGTGCTAGGGTGTCAATAGGGTGCTAGGGTGTCAATAGGGTGCTAGGGTGTCAATAGGGTGCTAGGGTGTCAATAGGGTGCTAGGGTGTCAATAGGGTGCTAGGGTGTCAATAGGGTGCTAGGGTGTCAATAGGGTGCTAGGGTGTCAATAGGGTGCTAGGGTGTCTCCAGGGTGCTAGGGTGTCTCCAGGGTGCTAGGGTGTCAATAGGGTGCTAGGGTGTCAATAGGGTGCTAGGGTGTCAATAGGGTGCTAGGGTGTCTCCAGGGTGCTAGGGTGTCAATAGGGTGCTAGGGTGTTAATAGGGTGCTAGGGTGTCAATAGGGTGCTAGGGTGTCAATAGGGTGCTAGGGTGTCTCTAGGGTGCTAGGGTGTCTCTAGGGTGTCTCTAGGGTGCTAGGGTGTCTCTAGGGTGTCTCTAGGGTGCTAGGGTGTCTCTAGGGTGCTAGGGTGTCCCTAGGGTGCTAGGGTGTCCCTAGGGTGCTAGGGTGTCCCTAGGGTGTCTCTAGGGTGCTAGGGTGTCCCTAGGGTGCTAGGGTGTCCCTAGGGTGCTAGGGTGTCCCTGGGGTGTCCCTAGGGTGCTAGGGTGTCTCTAGGGTGCTAGGGTGTCTCTAGGGTGCTAGGGTGTCTCTAGGGTGCTAGGGTGTCTCTAGGGTGCTAGGGTGTCTCTAGGGTGCTAGGGTGTCTCTAGGGTGCTAGGGTGTCTCTAGGGTGCTAGGGTGTCTCTAGGGTGCTAGGGTGTCTCTAGGGTGCTAGGGTGTCTCTAGGGTGCTAGGGTGTCTCTAGGGTGCTAGGGTGTCTCTAGGGTGCTAGGGTGTCTCTAGGGTGCTAGGGTGTCTCTAGGGTGCTAGGGTGTCTCTAGGGTGCTAGGGTGTCTCTAGGGTGCTAGGGTGTCCCTAGGGTGCCTTTTTGCTAGGGTGTCTTTTAGTAACTCCCGCTTATTGAAAGAGTTAGTGCTGGTATGTACATCGTCTCCTTATTAAGTTTACAAGGTGTAAGTATCCGCACACAGTTTATAGAGTACATACTTGGTGGTATATTTCAAAGCAAAGAACAGTACAGGATATTGTATACACGTTTGAATTCTTCCCTACTGCTTTAGTTTTTTGGTGGTCCATTTTTCTTCACTTTGCTTCCCTTTGTGCATGCAAAAAGAAAGTGAAAAAAACCGATAGCGTTACGCGTACGGGTGTCCGGTAAAGAAGTCGGAACATAACAATGGTGTTAGAGTCGACAGTAAGAAAGGTTAGGTTAGGTTGCGCACTGCCTTTCTGCCTTTTCAGAAAATTCTTTGTGTTCGTGTTCGGCTGGCCTTTGTGTTGTGTACCGTGACGGCAAGCAGGCTAGTATTGTTGTTGGTTGAACAAAGAAGAAGAGAATATTGTAACTTTTTGGTAAAAGATCTTTGTTTTGAAGTTTTGTAAAATAATTTGGGGCTATTAAATAAAGTTTTTTAAGGAATAATAATTAGGTTGAAAAATTTTTAGCCATTGAGATATCTTGAGAGGGAACGCTAAATTGTACCCATACAGGATCGCGCAAGCGGATTTTCATCATAAACCGAATTTCCTGACGATGGTTGTGGTATACAACCGAAAGCTCGAATAAACTTGTTATAGTTTAAATTATGGCATCCATGATCTCCGTTTTTACTTCATTTAATGACTATTTTTAGCCATTTATTTAGCATACTTTCTTTGGGGATTTCATCCGGTTGGCTATTATGGCTGTGTAAGGATCTTAGTCAAGTAGTTAGGGCAAGGTCAAAGATTTTGGGTAATTCAGGGTCGGGAGCGAACCACTTTTGATCGAGGGGAGTGGCTGGCCGGCCCACAGGTATGTAGCAGTGGTTGTTGAAGTATAGTTGTACTCAGTGTCAAGTCAGAATGAAATACCAAGGAATGGATAAGCTATTCAAAATGCTTTTTTGCAAATATGCGTCACCTATCGTTAAGGTCAAATGCAATATGTCCAATTTGTCCAGTTTTGATTAGATAGATTATCTTTAGCCCAACCTCAAAATCGTTAGGAAGCAATAAGTTTGACTTTAATCACGTCAACAATGCTACAGAATAATCTGACATAATCTGACTGAGTTAAATCCAATAAAAAACGAATATATATGTATACAATCATATGTAATATCATACAACAATGAGAAAGAGTTTAACAAACTTCTTTAGGTAGATCCAATATGTCATAATTCAACAAGTAAGTCATAAACCGATATAGATACAATCAATAAACATTTAACAAAATAATCTAGAGTTTTTTCATTTCTTTATTATGGAATTCTCAACAAGTTACAAAAATAAACCTAGAGAAAGTTCATCCCTCTAAATGTTGTAACATAATTATTCCAAATTGTGGAGACAGACCAGTTGACTGAATTTTTAAAAATTTCGGAACTACATTTACTTGTTACTATACTGCCTGGAAAGACCGGCAGTGTCGAGTTTTGGAAAAATTTCCTGGGACATGAAATGGGGTCACATCTTTAGTCAGCAACGGTGTATAGCATAACTACCATCAGAAGATTGATTTTGGCTTAAGACACGAGCAATTAGTGTTCGAGTGTTGCGCAGTGAAGATTGACGCTTAGAAGCGTTTTAGTGACAACTTGGTAAACAGTTAAATAAACCGATCAACGTCTAATATTTAATCTTTTACAAAAACATTTCTGCGGATGTCTAATCAAAACCAACAAAGAAAAATTCTAAAGTACTGCCACGAAACTCGTCGTCACTGTTTTTTTTTGCAAACAATGTGTCAGAATGAGACACATTTGACTTAACATTTTGCATAAATGTAACCCATAATTTCAATATATCTCGAACTTACATGCAATAAATCTATGCCTTTGCATTAAAAACCTATCGTCTGGTGATATCACGTTATTATTTTTCCCTTGCGCAAGCGAAAAAATAGAGGTACACCAATGATGTTTTGCAGACAAAACCCTACGTAACTATATATCACAGAAAAAACATAATGGATGCCCTTATCTTAAGTTTGCAGATTCTTGGAATAACCTATGCAAATAAACATTGTATTTTTTGTATTATTGTCCGTTTTGTAAATTCAAATTTGCAAAATAAACTTGAATTTCAATGGAAACTAACTTTTTTCTTAATAAAACCAATTTTTTGAATTACCAGCCTGACATTCTTTTGTTAGACACTGCCATCCTTTTCAAAAGATTGCTACAATATTTTCTTGGAAGAAGGCATCACCCACATCTTAACTGTACATAGGATTCTTAAGCATATAATTCAAATGGTACACGCTCAACCGCCGCCTGATCATTCGCCGACCAAAACATTGAACAATGGGATTATTATAAATAAATCGATTTTCACTATCTTAATTTCAAGGTTTTATTGTTTATTCACCGACCAGATACATTAGCTGATAGCTGAGTCTCACTCACAACTCAGTGGTGGTTCACAAATGACCAAGTTATCGCAATTTGTTGGTTACTGCAGTCCGCATAACCTGATATTAGTTCTGCATATTACGACTATTCAGAAACAAATTTAAATTCGCTTCTTAATATGTAATTAATATCTAACGTATTATTGTGTGGAATTTTCTTCTTGCGAATTATATATAATCTATAATCTTGTTCACGGTTAGCTTAAGACATACTTAAGTAGTAGCATCCTGAAACTGCTACTTATTCACAATGTAAGTAAGTGCAGAAATGGTAGTTAGCAAATAATTCATTGAGAAAAAGTCGTGACATGCATATATTATGGTGTTTGTGTTTGATTATGAATTTAAAAAATACTAATTTTATATAATAATTTGTATTGATTGGTAGCACATTTATATTTAGTGTTTATAATATTTATGTACAAGTACTTGCAGGTACTTGTACATGTGAAGGTCGGGAGATGAACAGAGACTTCAAAGAAATTAAATATATGATTCGCGTTAAGCATTAATCCCTGGGGTCGACTTTTGCGCAGGTCTGCTGAGGATACAAAATCATGCAAATTTTGCGCTTTAAAAAGTATTCATACAAAATCCATAAGTATATAAAAGGCTGTTAGAATGCCACTCGCGTGTTGTTCTGTTACTTCCAATATGAAAAAAGCTTCCAACCATCCAAGTACTTTCCATGCTGTTATGGCCAGAGATGACTAACCGTTATCAATGCCACGGTGTTAGCATAAACTAACGAAGAGATAAACGTGTTCAATACTGACTATTGTGCCTACTAACTTTGCACCCGGATAACTGACTTGGTAAATGGATGATTAAGAGAAATGATGATGATAGCATAAACTATCACAAACAAATAATATTACAGTTCTTAGCGATTTATTGAAATAATTGACACGAAAAATAAATCACCGTTTTACAAAAGTAATTACTTCGCTCAAGGAGCTACACCGACAACAATAATTAACAAATTACAGGCTTTACGCTCAGAACTGGCTACTTCAGCAAAGTTCAGTAAAAGGTTGACTGAATTCCGACGATCAGAAAAGTGAACAAGAAGTGCTTGATCATCTCACACCACCGTACCAGACTGCGTGGTATCCCGCTCGCACCGTGCCAAGACTGCATGCTCATTGCGGGGGAGATGATCAACCGACACTTTTACAAGTTTACAATGATGCAACCCTCAAAATGAGGGAAGATCCAAATCAATAGCACATTTTTACAGGGTTTTAAAAGAAATATGAACAAAGTAAAAATAGCATAAAAATACATAAGATGCTAAAACTACTTCCAACAATGCCTTAACAATTACTTTTCAAGCCGCAAAATGTGTGATTTTTCAATTCTATGAAATAGCTGTAATTATACCACCAGACGCCACAAATTCAAAAACACTTGATCTGGAAAGTCCGTTCTGCTGTAACTCTTTTTTATTTATTCCCAAATACATTTAAAAAATTTATGTCACTGGTCCAGCGCTTACCAGTTTTAGTTAAGTTTAATATCAATTTTTACTCTGGGTTAAATAAAATAGGGTGAAGACTGAGTACATTCGTACTTGGGAGTGATGATAAAAATAAAGCACAAAGAGAGCGCATAGTTAAGTTTCGCTTAATGGTAATGCTTTCATCAGGGCTTTAAAGCACAATTTTTTACAAACCGACAATAAAATTGTAATCCTGGCCAAAAAGTGACCTAAAATTATGTGTCGCACAGCATGTACGCTGTATAACTTCTGTATATGGCAGTTAAGGTTCTGAATCAGGGCCTTAATGCACGAACTTTAACAAACTAGTTGCGAATTTGTAATTCTGGTAAAAAACTGAACAAAATTCATGTGTCGCATGCTACAGGTTCTATTATGAATTGTTTTAAAATCGCTGTGACCTCTGACCTAGAGTTGACCTATTGACCTGAAGTTCAGTACGGTTGTGACTGAGGTGCTATTGTGTCTGTATACCAAGTTTGGTTGTTTAATTACGTGTTGCACTGCATGTACGCTTTAAATCTGCTGTTTCTGGCAGTTAAGGTCCTGAATCAGGCCCTTAAAGCACGAATTGTAACAAACTGGTTGTTAATCTGTAATGCTTGTTAAAAACGGACCTATAATTATGTGTCGCATGCTATAGGTACTATTGTAAATAGTTGTGACATTGCTGTGACCTCTAACCTAGAGTCGATCTATTGACCTGAAGTTCAATAGGGTTATGGCTGAGGTGCTATAGTATCTGCATACCAAGTTTGGTTGTAATCGGTACAGCCGTTACAAAGAAAACGCATAAATGCTATGTCTGGCAACAAAAAGAGCCTGAATCAGGTTCTTAGAGCCTGAATTTTGAAAAACAAACTGCACCATCGGAGTCCTGGTAAAAAACTGACCTAAAATCATGTGTCGCATGATATAGGTCCTATGTAAAAATATTGTACCGTTGGTGACCTTTGAGCTTTAGAGTTGACCTATTGACCTGAAATCAATAGTGTTGTAGCTGAGGTGCTATAGTATATGTACACGAAGCTTGGTTGTAATCAGCCCAGCCGTTACTAACAAGGAAGCCTTTTCAGGTGCCAGTCGGATCCCGAGACGAGATATACCGATTCTGGTCAATCTTAGGGCGTAGATTACGAATCTGTATTTTGTTTTCTGTAAAACTAATGTTTTGACCTTCTACAGTAGGATTTATGTAGCGCGCGCAAGCTGTACATGGCGCATTTCAGCATAAGCGCAGGCTGCGCTGTGCAGCATGCCTTTGCTCTTCTCTCTACTTTTTTGTTGCTCGCGTAAGAGAGCGCGCATTGGCTTCTCTCTGCACATAGCGCAACAAGCTGCTTTCTCCTCATCCCGCTTTCTTCTGGCGCAAGCCACAAACAAGTAAAGAGAAGAGAGAGGAGCAAAGGCATGCTGCACAGCGCAGCCTGCGCTTATGCTGAAATGCGTCAAGTACAGCTGCGCGCGCTACATAAATCCTACTGTAGATGGTCAAAACATTAGTTTTACAGAAAACAAAATACAGATTCGTAATCTACGCCCTAAAATTGACCAGAATCGGTATATCTCGTCTCGGGATCCGACTGGCACCTGAAAAGGCTTCCTTGTAAGTAAATTGCATACGGCGGACGGCCGGACGGCCGGCCGGAGCACAATATTATCAAGTATCTTGAGCGATACTTAATAAAACTCTTTGTGAGTCTGATCTATATTTGGCAAGTCCTGCTACATAACCTGGCACACTGCAGGAAAAAATATTATTCCAGAGCATAAAAATACACTGTCAAAAATAATTTTAAATTCAGACATAATCTGCAATCAGGTTGAAAAATAATACCGCTTTCATTTTAGTGTTTGATAACTTGTAATTAAAATGTGCATGTGGGAATTCCATGTTCAATGTCAAGGCTTGAAAATTATCATTTTATTCTAACCCAGTGGTATAATCATTTTATTTAGATAACTTTTACAGTTTTAGAATGAACGTTATTATAACTCCGGAGTCACTTGATATACTTGAGTTAGTTAACATGTTTCCATAAAACACATTTCTAAACGAGTATTGATAATGCAGCAAATTGTGAATGAACGAACATGCTTTTTGCAAACGCCTCCTTAATGTTGTTAGGTTTCTAATTCGAGTTGTAATCTATGTTTCTTTCCGTTATGTAAAGTGATAAAACCAAGGTTTTCGTGCCTCATTGACTAGTTTTCACAATATAGCTTGATGATTAATTTTAGCGTATAACGTATAGCGTATAGCGTATAACAACACTGTTTGGTTTAGTAACAAAATTCAGTTAATTAGGAGGCCGTGAATAGGGATGGGTTGTGGGTACAACAAGGCACCAAGATTATAATTTGGAGGCGTCGGACGTTCCGCCCAAGTCTTGTACTTATTACTTATAAAGTGAATTAAATCCCACAGCTTGTTAACTTGTTGGTTTACTGTTATATTGCAATAACTGCAGACAGCAACTTGTTAATTGTGTTTTATAGTTGGATTCATCGAGTCATCTAATGTAAGCAGTAGCTTTTTTAGTCTGGTTTATCATTGAATCATTTATCACAATGCATTTTGCCATTCATGGCATTTTCTAAAAACGATAAGCGACGGCAAGTCCTCCAAAAATGTAATATGCATCAAATGTTTTGGCTTTGAAAAGCAATGAGATAGTTACGTATACACTGTTTATGGCAGATGCCTTTTGATACTCTGATTGTTGCTAAAAATGACCATCGAAATTCAGATTTGAATAAAGATCAATTGTTGAGAAAGGTAGTAGCGATAGGATATTTTATAACATGCATATGGGTGGAACAGATAAGATGCACATTTCTTAGATTATGAAAAACTGGGTCATCAGCGGTAAACTTTGTACTCGGAATTTAGCAATTCCGTGTGACCAAAAAAGTTAAAAAAAAAAAAACTTGCACGAGGATTTTTTCGGTGTATCACTTGTGATTATAGTGTTTTTTTGTATGGCGGGTGGCCCATTTCAATTCGTTTTGTGGCTAATATTGCCTTCACAGATTCTCGAATAGAATCTGATTTGAGTTTCTGCAAAATATTCCGACTTATTCCTAGCATATATTATTTGCTTTATTTTTTCACGACATTATTGTATTCTTTTTGATTGAAGTTAGTATGTACTTAGCGCTATTTCTGGCTTCTGGAAACTTATAAACGTTCACTGGGAGTATGTTGGCAGAATTTTACTCTGCCTGCACAGTAATATTCAAAGAGCTTATGTAGAGATTAGGGTAATTCAAAGTGTGTGTACTCATCTAAGTACGCTATTGGCAACTTTTGCATTTTGCATCCATGGGACATTAGTGGTGTCAACATTTATACCTATAAATTGCTGGCATGTAATTACTCTGCCAGATAGAATCTTCGGTTTCCCGGAAATTCTAGGCATACTCTACGGAAAGTCAAAAATTAATCATCACTCTGGCGTAAAACGCATCAAGTGGGACAAGCCATATTTGCGATTTTATAAAAGGATAGAATGACTTTATTCTGCTGAAAATACATTAATTGCAGATTTGAAAACAGAAAGAATTGTCATTTTTGGTTAAGGCGTTGCCAAGTTATGGGCATTTAAGTAATAAATATTTTCCAACAATTAGCAAAATATCTCAACAATTAAGCGTTTTTAACAACTTTGGCTATCTTAAATATGTTTTGTTGATTTAGTTCTACTATTTAAGACTTTAAGTTTTTGCAAAAATTTTAATTAAGTTTAATTGCCTTGTTAATTGTTACCCTAATTATCTCGCTTCCCTTCAGAGTGCTAGAAGACTTGAAATGCAGATTTGATAGAGCTTCTTCTGGTAATTGGATTTACGTTGAGAAATTCTCTAGCACTCTGAAGGGAAGCGAGTAATTAGGGTAACAATTAACATGACAATTAACTTTAATTAAAGTTTTTGCAAAAATTAAAAGTTTTAAATGGTAGTACTATATCTTCAAAGCATATTCAAGATAGCCAAATTTGTTAAGAAAGCTTAATAATTGAGATATTTTGTTAATTTTGCTTATTTAAAAGCAGCTCAACAGAGAAATACGAAAATATGGAAGCACTGATATAGTCTCACTTGATGTGTTTCTCGCCTCTGCAGGAAAATTAATTTTTTCCGGGAAATGTGTTATTTTTGTCATCTTTTTTAAATTTAACAGTCACTAGCATACCAAATATTATATGCAAATTTTTGTTGTGCAAAGAAACTTCAGTCTCCGACTGGATGTTAGAACTAGCACTACAAGTAAAATGGGTTATACCGAGTCTGCTTTAGGTTTTGAGCTTGTAGAGCTCATTGCAAAACGATTAAAGTGGAAAGTAGTATTAATTTCTGTGGAAGATATTTCACTCCATTGAAGAACAACGGATATACTTCGATAAGTGGAGTTATGGTATGGACGTATGACGCTCCCAGTTGTAACGTGAGAATATATTATGCTGAAATAAAGTACAACAGCAACACAAGACTTTGTTGATTAGAGACAGCCAAGTCCAAGAGTGGACTTGTGTGAGTCCTGAGACTCTCTGTCTGAAGGGATCTCTTTATTGATAGAGTGCTTGGTATATATACAGATGCATAATTACTGATTACATGGATTAACACACGTACACAATTTTGTATTTTTACATTGCGAATGTATGAACTAGGTACTTACACACTAACGTTTACACACTAACGTTTACGCACTTACGTGTTGGTATTTAGTAGGTACTTAGGAATGTAGGTCATGACTCATGCCTATGCGAGATTGTCCACACGTAGATTACTTTGTCATGTAATCACATCGGTAATGTGCTGATGTGCTGCAGAGCACACATCACAGTGGTGAAACGATTGATTACTAATGCGCAAATACCAGTAGTTGCAGTGCTACATTTAAAAAAGTGATTTTGTAGATACCGAGTTTCATGTACATCGTATTTCATTTGAAAAATATATATCTCTTCGAGTACGGTTGTACTTCTTCTGCTTTTTTGGAGTCTTTTTTCATGTATGTCGTCGCTCTTGCTGTTATACAAAATAAATTCGAGATAACAGGTTGATTAGGTACTAAAAATGGGGCAGGTCGTCGAAAGAAGTGGGGTAGTACTTTAATGAATGACTAATAAACACGAATGAATGGTTTTATTGTAAATAGAATCCAAATTTTGAATAAAATGACAAAAATAACACATTTCCCGGAAAAATCATTTTTCTGCAGAGTGATGATTAATTTTGGACTTTTCGGAGAGTATGCCTAGAATTTTCGGGAAACCAATGATTTTATTATGAGTAATAAAATATTGCCTTCCTGGAGTAGCTTGCAAACAAAATCGTTGATGACCAATGTACACTGGAATTAAAATCAGCTCAGGAACCATCCTTGCAATTTATCACAATTTTACAACAACCTGTACGGTACAATAAAAAGTACTAACAACCTTTGAGTTTCTATTGATTTGCAAATATTTGTTAAAACAGATTAGAGCAGTATCACATCTTGATAATGTCTATATTAAAACAGTTTGCAATTTTGAAGCGAATAGAATAGCGTTGTAGGTTACAACAACTTATAGTCCTTTACAGTAAATCTCATAAACTCATACAAGTTTTTGAAGTATAGCTCTAGGCCGGAATTATATGGCCAGCGTTGATAATCAATGCCACATTATCAGAAGCATAACTCTGGAAATATGTTTCTATTAGAATGAGTCAGAACTGTTTTCTATATTAATGCAGGTCCAAATTTGTTCCTTTGTACTAATCCTTAAAAATAATTATATTTGCTAAAAACATCAAGTGCCTCTAAATATTTTCAATCTAATATTTAACATGCCATGTTTTTCAATTATTCTAAGTTTAGATAAGTTTCTATGACCAACAAAAACATGCAGTGATTGCCAATATCAAAACCTTAATAACCTACCATTCAGCTATATGACTACTCATGAATATAAAATCTATACTAGAATTCAAATATGTTCTACATTTTTTGTTCAAATAGAGTACGAGATTAACACTAAAAATTTTGTTAAAACATTATTGCATGAGTAACTACCCGCATCAATCCAAAACTTTATGGTGATGGTTTGACAGTACTTACACGCTGTTACCGTAGAAATATGAAATAGGATTCAACAGAACCAATAATCGGTTGTGGATACGAATTAGAATATCTTATAGAGCTTGCAAACGTGTTTGTAGCAATCTATAATTAAAAACGTGTTGCTCTTATTCATAACTAAAAGTTATTGTATCTTGGTTTAAGGCTTGGGTAAATATATTAGTCTTCTCTCTATACAGTCTCCCTATACACGTGTTTACCACTTATTGCAATATAGCCGCATTTAACATTGGTGCTGCTAAAAAATAACGCTTAGAACTAGTACTCGTGAAAAACTTTTTGAACCGGCTGTAAAAGATGAACTGACTTTTCCCTGAAAATCATTTATTCGTCAGATGACACTTTTTTCCTTTAAGATCACTGACATTTCTTTGAAAAACCTTAAAGCTTGCACATAGTGTTTATTTTTATGCATGAAACAAGTACTGCACACTCCTGATCGATAAGTTGATTATATGAATTTATATTGTGCATCTTTTTATTTTTATACAATGTATGCATATACTCAGTCTCAATCGAAAGAAATTTGCCATTTAGTCGGGTCATATGACATATCTGTAGTTCAGCATGGATATGAAACTGAATGTATAAAGAGCGATCTATCATGTAAAATACTACATTAGCATTTTATTCGTCTACTTGCATAAATATGTATCTTTCTCGGTCGGTGATATGTGATAAGGCAAGAGACCTTAAGTTACAACGTGCAAATAGCCAGTCAAACTCCACTTTTTAAAATCATAAATAAAGCACATGAGAATGAACGGTACCTTTTTTTATGAGTTGGGTGATTATGGTTAAAATAAAGGAGGTAAACACTTTAGGTATGATCTTGACCAGAACGACGTGTTTCGATATATTTATTTCATCCTCAGGTCCTGGGAATACTTTTCATCAATCTTTAGTAAAATATTTATTCGATTTCATACGCAATAAGGAAATCTCTGCCGTTAATTGTGTCAAGTACTCTCAGTAATTTTAGTTTTAATAACATCAAATTCTATAACATTTATCTTTCTAAAGATGAAGTAACACTAAAGCCATGAACAGAATCAGTAATATTTAAGTAAAACTATCGTCAAATTTGGTCAACAAGCTTCTATGTGGTACACGTAAGCAAATGTCGAGAGCATTTTCAATGTCAAACATTGAAATTATTTAATACATTGTAATTAAACGTTATTTTAAAAGTTGTACAATCTATTTAGTAAATATTCAGTAAATACAGGTGTGACATAAGATTACACACTTTATATCGAAAAATTATTCATTTCGCTTTTTCACAACAATTTCAAGTTCCTTAGGTAGTCGTGTAAATCCAGCAGTTGGCTTTAAATAGTCCTCGACGGTAATGTAGTTTTGTTTATGTAAGCTGTATTTCTGCACAAGTTTATATACGAACCAAAACGTCATCAGTTTTGCGGCTTGTTCCCCCGGACATTTTCGTCGTCCCTCTTGAAACGACACCACGCTCTCTCTCAGCACTTTGTTTTCAGCTTCTGTTCCTTCAAGAAAACGTTCCGGACGGAAGGTTTGGGGGTCCTTCCAAACCTTCTTGTCAACATGTGCGTGGTAAATGTTTGCCAACAAGATTGTCCCTTTTGGCAGATTAAAACCTTTATAGACAAAGTCTTCAATTGTCGTGTGCACAAGTCCTAAAGGAATCAAGCTTGTGACACGCAAAACCTCTAAAATTACCGCGTGCAAATATGGTACTCTGAAAGAAAATAAATGAGTTAAGTTTGACAATGTTTTGATACATTCAATTTATTTTGATTTTACTTATTTCTGTAAATGGTATCCAAATTATCTAGTCCCTCATTTGAAACTGCATCCACTTCAGCTTGTAAATTTCTCTGCACATCTGGATAAGCTACTAAGTAGTGTATCAGCCATGCAATAGTGTTGCTGGTGGTCTCAATGCCTGCCAACAGCAAACTTACTACTGCAAAGAATGCGTGCTTCTTTCCATTTTCTCCGTAAAACGTACTTTGTTGATCTTGGCAGTTTTCATTTTGATCCAAATAAGCATCAATTATGCTAAAAGGAACATTCATTCGCGTGTTTGATGTTCTAGCCAGTTTCCGTTTGTCAAAGCAGTTTTGAACATGCCCGTGTAATTCGTTGGTTGCTTGAACGAACTGATTCCAGCCTGTTTTCTCCGGTGCAAAATATCTAAGCCATGGCATAATCAAGAGCACTGAGGAGTTATTAAAATATTCTAGCAAGTTTGCAATGAGAGTAAATATTTCGTGTTTATTTCCAGTATGTTCTTCTCCGGTCAGGGCATTCCAGACAATATGTCCCACAGAATGAAGTAAGCTCCTTGCTGGGATAAAACTGCCAGTGTTGCTATCGTTCAGCTCTTTGTCGATCAAATTAGTAAGATCTTCACATTGTCGTAGAATTCTGGGAGCCAATTGATTACCTCCTCGAAATCCAAATTGTCTTAGTACTTTGACGAGAAATTTATTCTGTTCCATCCAGACACTACCTTCAGTCATTGTTATGCCATGGTTAGAACTGTGTAAAAAGTCGATGGTAACCATTCCAAGTTTTCCAGTTGAATTCAAATGTCCAAGCAGATCGCGCATGGTGTAACGATCGTTAATTATTATAGCGGGCGTTCCGATTAGATTGATGGAATAAAAAGGCCCAAACTTGTCGGCCCATTTAGAAAGCTGTATGTGGGGATGTCGTCCAAGTTGAAATATATTTCCGATCAACGGTAAGCCACGTGGACCATTTGGTAAGTTGCGGAAGGATCTCTGTTCTTTTATAACCCAATAGAAAATGAACAGGAGCACCGCCACGAGAACAAGAACGTAGATAAACATTTTGAAATAAAGTTTAGAATTAGAGTATTAGAACAAAACCTATTTTATTTGCTTGCTAGCTTGCTGAATGAAGAATGTACTACTACATAATCTGGCGGGTCTGCTTCTTTTTATATGAACCTCTTAAAGCTTCTCTAGCACAAAGAGAAATAGTCAAATTTTGAAGCGCGTGTAAGTCGTAAATATTTTTCGTAAAAGTTTTTCTTAAGCTTTTTCCGTCTTTGCATGCAATATGCCTGGACAATCTTGAATTACACAAAACGCATTCGCATTCATGATCACCATAGTTGAAATGGATCACGTGGATAGCATGTAGTCTTCATTATATTTGACAAAAAATCATTTTAATCTGGAAAAACCACGCAGTACGTATTAGGCAAACGTATTAAAATTTTAATGAATCATATTCTTCTGCAAAACTAATAACAGTTTACTTTTTCTTTCATGAGTAGCATGGTGTATAAAAGTATAATCTGTTCTCATAATCTGCATTAAATGGGCTATAATCATTAAAATTTCAAATAACGAACTACACTAATTGTACTGAGCTAAGTTCTCATGGTGAATTACCTTACGCAATGGGCTTGTCCAGCAAGCTTCAATGTCATATCGATTCAAGATACATTATAATGTATGGATTCAAGATTGGATGGACAAATTTGGATTACATGGTGTTTAAACGTGTTTCTTTATTTCAAATATTTTGACATATGGAGTTTCAAAAATGAAATCCGCTTTAACAGCAAGGCCACAAAATTTCGTTTTCTGACAACCCTACTTCAGATTCGTAGATTTGGTCAAACTCCTTGTGAATATTCATGTGCCGCATGCTACAGGTCACTTGTTAAATTTTTTTAAACTAGCACGACCTACAACCTACAGGGTTCAGGGTTAACCTTTTGTGGCAATCGCGACAATGATGTAGCATTTTGTTCGTCTACAAGGTTACTCTCAGTGAGAGGAGATGGAAGGAGAAGACGAAACGAATAACTTGCTTCTCAAGTTCTGATGGAAGTGATAAAACTTCACATAAATTCTTCTAAAGCGTTCTCCCTTGTGTAGCTCTTGTCGTCTCTTAGAAATTAAACTGGTAGAAACTTCTAGCCTTTTCCCTGTTAATCTGGTGCCGTCTCTACACATTAAATTTTATGATTAAATTATTATCTTGTCATGCGTCCAACTTTTTGCTAAGCGTAACTATTTCCCACGGGAAAGCCAGCTTCTCCTTGATTTATTTTTATTAAAATGAAAATACTAAATCCAGTTGTAAAGATTACAAAGCAATTAAACTTAACATTAAACGTCCAACATAATCATGCCAATCCGACATAAAAGGAAATCCTGACTTTTTGACTGTCGTAATTGCCGAATAAATTTATTCTCACACTGATGTCATGTCTTGAATGCGCAACTTGGAACTATTTGATCTTATGGTCGATTTATGCTACAATAAACCGATTTAACGATCATTTGATATACGAAGCTGAGCTCTGTGCATATCTATCTATCTGTCTTTTTCTCTGACTTCTCCCTCCCTAGTACATCAGGGGGTGCCAAATCAAGTTCAAAATCAATAGGACATTTTCTCATGATTCAATGAATCACGGTATCAAATTTCGTGTGAATCTGACATGTTTTGTGGTCAGGGGGTTACCTCCCCCTACAACCTCAGGGGGATGACCAATCTGGCTCAAAGTCAACAGGGTTCCTTACTGTGGCCCAAAGAAACAAGGTAGCAAATTTGGTGCCATTCTGACAAAGCATATGGTCAGGTGGGTTACCTCCTCCTGGATGACCGATCAGGTTCAAAATCAAAAGGATTCCTCCTAATGACCCAATGGATCCCTGTACCAAGTTTGGGGTGATTCTGGTTAACCGTCTGGCCTGTATCGTGCTCACAGACAGACAGACGGACAAATATAACAATCTCAATACTAGCTTCACTTTGTCAGCTTCGTAATAACTCCATACTGTTGTGCTGCCCAATGCCCAACTAACGTTTTTCTTTTTGCAGTTAATCCGACCAGTTGTAAATCGGTCGTATAACGTTACCAATAAGTTATTGGCAGTAACAAAGAAAATGACCAAAAGCTACTTCCTCTAAGGGATGACTGGTACGAATGTAAGTCTACCAAATCTACACTTTTTGGTGCTCAAGCACACAATTCTATCTTATATTTTTATTCCACACTTGCTATATTAAGTTGGAACTGATTGACTATAATTCGATTACCTTGATGTTCTCAAATCCGAGACTTCTGTTCAATCATATTCAAAATAATCTAATACTAACTTGGTAAGTAACTGATTTATAGATTGCTGCTTGGTTGACTAAACAAACCAAAGTTTCTGAACGTTAATGCTATGGTTTACGTAAAAGCTGTATAGAAGTGTTATTGCTTGAACGTCTGGATGACTCTCATAAAAGCAAACAGTCAATAACTAAATCAGTAAAATCATTAAGTTATACCAATTGATATGACTGCATTACATTTGTTTACTGTCATATGTTTGGTGTGCTATTCTTACGAAATTATTAAACTAAGTACTGGCAAAATACCATAAAACCATAGGATAATATGAACCCAGTCTATTCTTAAAGAACCATAAGAGTATAGTGTTCATTCATACTAGATGCACACTTCCATAGTGTTCAGTTCCTGAGATTCCCCTCCCCCGAACTTCGAATATCCTTCCACTCGTACCACTTCTTCACTCCAACCGGATTTCCGTTTAAACTCATTTCCCTTAAACCAGTGAAGGCCATTCATTAGACAGACGATGCAAGAATATAACGATAATAATAAAAACAGAATGTGTTGCTGGAAAAATATTATAAATCCGACACGAAATTATAACTTTGCAACATATCGGCTAATATGAGGCTAGGTATATTTCTGACTTTCCCTTTCATGAATATGAATACGATGGCTTGAGCTTTTCAATTTAAAAAAAATGAAATTACAATAACAAGTTGCATGGAACCTGAGAAAATCAGACTGCCATATTATCAATGTAAAACCCGGTCACTGCTTATAGCAGCAGTGTCTTAAAAAGGAACATTAGACTAATCAAGGAGCTATTCCATGTACAAAAGGAACGAAACTGAATTTGAGGAAATTGAAAGTGGAAGCTGGTGAAAGTGGTACCATGGAAGAAAGCTATCCTACTGAAAAAGCATTTGCTGATGAATAATACTTTACACTTGTACAAAGTGTTCAAGAAAACAAACTTCCTGAAATGATTGTTAGTGCAGATACTAATACATAAATGAAGTACGGGAGCTCCGTCCACCGGAATAGAGCAGTAGTAACCAAAAACAAAAGTGTTCGACTTGGTGTTAGCTGTAACGACAAAATAAACTGAATATGAAGAAAAATGGAAGTTTTAGTCAAAAGTTACAAAAACAGTGAGGAAAGAATTTGATCTAGCTGTTAAGTAAGGAAATTCCAACAAGGAAGGCAAGAACAATGACTTCGAATTTTTGAAGGTGAAGTAGGAGTTTAATTGCAAGCTATGATGTTGAAGAAGAGCCTTAAAGACTAGCAGAAACTAAATTGATTGAATAGCATAATGGCAGTAATGGAATTTGAGACAGGTAAATAGAAAAAGAAATTTTGTTGAAAATGTGATAAAAATGTGTAGACCGGACAGACTTAATATGAAAATAAATAATGGTTAAATAAAACAAACTAAACTGATCCACATTCAGGCGTTTGAATGAATTCATGTAAGAAAAGCAAAATAATTAGAAAGCTGCTTAAATTGAAGATATATATTATATTGTAATATAAAACGTTAAAACATTCCATATTTAACAATATGTTTAGGCTCTTTCTGTAAACTATTTGTTGGAGCATAACAATTTAAAATGTTTCAAACGAAAAGCTTTTAAAATGTTACTGATCAGCAAGCCTTATTTTAAAGCATTACCCAAAACAAACAACATGAATATATTTGAGTACACTTTAATTGAGTATATTTATCGCAAATTAAAACCGTTGGATTCATTTTGGGGCGCAAAACGCATTCGGTGTTATTTTTGCGGTTAAGGTTAAGCAAGGTAGCAAGGTTAAATTTAATCCGCTTTAAAGGCAAGCGTAAACTGGGGTACCTGGTATTTACTGACGTCAGAGAACGACGTATTCAGACAGGGAATTGAATAGCCATGCATCATCAGAAAGCAGCTATTGGAGATACACAATATCTAGACAATAATTTGGTTCTTAAAAGTATCGTTTTATCATCATCATCAAAACACAGGATTCCAAAATAATTTTCCAAGAAACATTTTACATTCAAAATATTCACAATTGTACGTCATTGTAAAGATGATGTCAAATAAGATGATTACTGACACGTAAACAGTGAATTTGTTATTTAAAGATTATGGTATTCTTTTACCTGGTGCCAATTTGCTTTGTTTGTGAATATATTAATTTGTGTATTTTTTGTAGTACATGGTTGTAGTCCTACCCGTTCAATTTTTGGACATGAGTCTCCACGTGATTTAACGGCCTAAACGCAAAAACGCCATGATTAATCCAATGCAAAATTCTTAAAATGTCGATAATTTAATGAGAGATTTTATGTCAGTTTCAGACGTCAGCAAACAAATGTATGAAATTAAGTTTTCAGGTTATGAAAACCTTTTACGGGTATAATGTTTGCATGAGCTGTGAGTTACGTTCTGTTTGAAAATTACAATGAGCAAACATGCTGCGAGTTGAGGTTTAGGCAACTTTTTAATTTCTTTATAAGACCGTATCTGCCTATTGTTTCATGTTACCTCTGTAATTTTTGTTCCACTATTTCTATAACAAAATAACTATACTGTTATTATGACAGAAGAATATTTTACAGAAACAACTTGACATTCCATTAAGCAAAATACTAATAGTTCAAAACTGCAAATTTATAAATAACGTAATATCTTTTTAGAGATTCTGTTAAGCACAATTTTTCATTCTCATGTCGTAGAATTGTTTCATGCTCCAGTTTGCGGACACCAGTGTGAAAAACAAAAGTTGGTGTTCAACCTGATTCCCTACTTCCCACGCTGACAGCTCCCAAGCTTTCTTCACACCACGCCAAGCTTCGATAGTGAAAGTGGTACTGGTACATTGAACTCGTGCAGAACAACTGACTATAGAATATTGTTCCAACAAAACTGCAGTTTGCACGCATTTTGTCTGTTGCAGATGCATTTAAAAACGTAAAGGTTCACAAATACTTTCTGTCAGCGTGGGAAGTAAGTAAAAACGTAAAATATATGGTCCACGGAAGCATAACATAACTTTACTTTTACTAACACACACTAACGTAAGCTTCACGGCAGCCTTTAAAACATGTTTTAATGTAAAACGGGATTTTTAGTGGCTAACATGGCTCTTTGGCTATACGTAAAAACTTTGAAGTAGGAAATGCACCGTGGAACAGACAAAAAAGTGTAACATTGACTCAGATGTTTAATTGTACTTTCATTTTACATATCGGTTAAGTTAGTTAAGTAAAATAGTAGTATAAAGTTTGGAGAAAACACATTCAGGGATTACGGGTTAAGTGATTTATTCCTCCGAATGCGTTTCTCCCGTGGAATACCCTGAAACGGTGGTGATGATGATGATACATGGAGCAATCCTAGCAACAGTAACATTAAATCTTTCCGTCATGCCGTACGTTTCGACAAATGTATTCACTATGCATGCACCAAACGCATAAACGATTTATATCTAAACGTTTTTATGAATAAGGTCCCCTCAGACAGCCACAAAAATAAAAGGAGCGACCTTTGCACCATGTTGGTGCTACCATCAAAAAGTTGTACCATGCTATGCTACTGCTTGCAGTTTGAGCACACAAAGAAAACACGTTGGCATTTTCGGGTATATTTTTTTCAAAGGCAGACACTAAATGTAGACAAGGTATTGTTAAATATGAGGTTTGGCGGCTGAAACATTTCCATCTTGCTGCACTGTAGCAGCAACGAAATAGGTTAGTACCTTTGTACCCTTGTAATCCCTAATGCAACCTCTACATATCCAAGTGGGTTAATTTATTCTAATAATATTTTTTCGTGGATGCATTTTATTTCGCAATCGCTCCTTCAGTCACAGTAAGTGAGCAAAGTTTTAAGTGTTCAGTCGCAAAAATTATTCACCAGAAAAAAACCCTGCAATTTCAAAATAGTCTAAAAATGGCTGTTAAATGTCTAAATGGTGTACAAAATTCCACTAAATGGAGTTTGAAAAATTTCAAAAAAACTGCAAAAGAAGCCTAAAAAGAAGGCTGTTGACAAGTATTACCATTCCCGTTTTTTCTGGCAAATCTCCAGTTACGGTGAAAAAACAACAGGCCGACAAATTTATAAATCGTGAAAAAAGCCAGTTAAAGTCCTTACACGACAATCTAGTGTTTGTGAATAATAAGCTCAAAAACGTTGCAAATGAGGCGACCTTAGCGAAACAGAAAAACCGGGAAACGCTTCATAAACATTTCAAACACATCAGAAAAAGATGATGAAATTGTGGCTCCAAAGAGGAGAAGGACGCTTCCGCTACCACCCAGTTCTGACAGTAGTCCAACTGAACTGTCCACCAAGCAGCTATCTGAAGTTGACCCTTATCCCCACAACAAAAAAAGGCAAAAAAAGACGACGCTGAGCTCAACAACGCCGTAGCCGAATCCCAGCAAAGCAGCTCAGACGATTCGTCTGACGGACTAGAGGACCTGGTTGGTGCCGCTATAAAGGCTCGTGAAGCAGCCGACCTGCCATATAGTAGCAGGTCAGAATCTGAAGAATCTGAAAGTGAAGAAAATGGGCATATCCAATTAAATATTGGATCAACAGAACCACTATCCCCGACCGCACATCTCCACAACATTTACCGACCGAGGAAGCTGAGGCGCTCAGCGATGATTCCACATACGGATTGTTAACTCCGCCGCAGCAATCGGATAGCGAGGAAGATGAGGAGGAAGATGATGTTGCCGATGATGATGTTGAAAATGAATACACTCCTTACTTCAAGAACCCTTCCGCCAACAATGTTGACAACGTTCGTCGGAGGAGAATTGCTGGGCGTCCTCTTGCCCCCGAAATTACCGAGCCTGCCACCAAACCCTTGATTAAACTTGGTGCTCGTGCTGCTGCTGGTGAACCCGTACTTGGACCATCACCCACTTTACGACACTGCAAAGCGTAAAGCCACCAGTGACCAAAAGAAGGCGAAAATTAAAACCGCGCAAAACCCAAAGGAAAACTATTGTAATTAAATTCTTGCATTGCAATACTTGTTAAATTCAAGCATTTTAATACAGCAGGAAAACGTTAGTAACATTTTATTATTATTTATGATTTTTGTAGAAGCCCATAACAGGGACCTATTCGGGAAGGCTTGGAGAAAAGGCTGTAATTAACAGCAAGCATTGGTTCCCACATTTTAGTTGGGAAATTAAAAAAAAGGTACTTCTGTTATTTTGAAGAGAAAAAATAATAAAATATCCAGCTTTTAACAAGTTTTATTATTATAGTCCAAGTTGGTACTAGTACCATCTCAGGCTGAGATTCTCAGCGCATCCCAAAACGTGAGATATCAGACTGGTACGGGAATTTAGACAAGCTGTTGGGTCTTGAAAAATGGGCATTGCGTGTGGACAGATCCATTAACAGATCCAGAAGTTAAACATTTTCCAACGTTAAAAAAATCCTGATATAGTTTTTGTGCAAAACTGTTTATTTAAAAAATATTTCGGCTTGCATTTAAAAAGTGCTCATGGGATGATGAAGAAGGGGAACTGACCTTACTCTGGCCAGACTATCAGCTACCACACGATAGAATGAGTGAAAAGCAAATCTTTATCTACATGCTACGGACTGGCTGGTTGTCAATTTTGCAAGGAAACGTCTTTATAAACAACAGAGCTGTCGCCATTGCCCCAGGACTTATTCGACTTTGGTATCCTGAGCCTCTAATGCCACTAGAATAAAAGGACGAGTCTGCACTAAAAGATTTCAGGACAAAGGCCAGCATTGCGTACTTTATTACAAAGTCGCATTTTTCAAAAATAAAGGCATTGTTCCACAAACATTATCGGATTTTAGTCCCAATAAAAGTTGAGTTTATACACGCTACAATTTTAGCCAGCTTTAAAAAGCCAGCCAGTGTTGCACAATTGTCTGAACTTTCCAGGATGCGAGGAAGGTTGGGATGAATTTTATGCGACCGTGAAACGAGTTGTTGTCACTTCTTTGTGGAAACATCTACGCATGCCAACCGCTAGGATCTCTGAGGAAGTCGGCTCGGACGGAAATTGTGATGAAAAACAAACAAATGTCATGATGGATAAATTAACCTTTACCTTGCCTCCGTCTTGGTTTGGTTACGGGTATGCGTATTTTGATTATGTACACATTTTAATGAAAAAACGAATGAATTTTTAAAAAAGTTAATCTGAATATTTTTTTCGTAGCATAAAGAATAGCTGTGCTATTCACTCCGTTTTTGCAATGCAACAGGTTGCAAATGACCATCTAAACTTGCACAACAGCTTGGCTCAATCCGTGCTATTTACCGAAAAGGTTCATCATTACGTGAACTATAAGAAGCGTCATGAACCGAATTGGGAACGCCAAACTGTAGGACCACTCAAGTCGGTGAGGCTGTTGCAGTTTTTTTGACAATCATGGTGCCATTGATGCGTCAGTAAAGGAACTGAAGGATAATGCAAATCGCAAGGTATAATGATAGCAATTCATGTTTGACGATTCAGTGTTATAAAAATATTAATGAAAATGCCTTTTCTTGTTTACCAACTTGAAGCGTTCACCCAAAGTTACTGCTTGGATAGCCCAACTTATTTCTACGAACCTGAGTTTTTGGAATCCGACAAAGAGACTCGTTAGGAGTACGCTAATTATAGTGAAATGAGTGCCATTATTACTGGTTATATATAAATAAAATTCCATGAACGCAAATTGCCAATCAGCAAATTGGACTGTACAAAATTTATTTAATAAACAAGTAGGCTTAGATGTTATTTACAATTTCTTCACATTTTTCTAACGTATATTTTATCAGTTACATATTTATTTATCTGCCAAAATGTTTAATTTTTATTGTTGTTTGCTTTTCTAATATTATTCATCACTAAATTATACTGGGTTGTTGTTTGAGCGTGTTAGATAATATTCTTTGTAAAGAATTAAAAAGTACTTGTTACAAAAAATCTTCTTAAATCTGACTTGGAATTATGTTTTGTAAAAAAATTGTTTTTGTTTCCAATATTCTAACTTTGTTACTTTAGGTAAAACTTATAAGGTTTACGTTACAAATTGTATAGATCATACAGTAATTCATTACACCCACGCTTTTTTACTAAATAAACTATACGTAAATCTGATAAAGTAACGGCAAGCACTACGGTAATATGTGCAGCAGTATTATAGAATTGCAGAAATGCTCTCACATAAAATTCAATCGCAATACTACCATAAAGTAATTAAAACAATAATACATTAACTATGTTACGTAACTACATTAATACGTAATGGGGTATGTAGTTTACATCAAGATTATATTTGCAATTTGACCTAACTGAACAGTTTAATAAAATCAACTTTGACAAATTTTTTTGTAGTTTTAGCTTTTAGTATTGCATATTGACAATCCTTCTGTCCTGTGAATCTGAATTAACAATCTTACATTTTCAGGGCTTTACCTCATTGAAAAATTTCACTCGATACACACGATCGTCTTGAAGCTTGAGTTTGAAGTGACTTCATTACAGTTGCAATGGCTCACCAAAATAAGGTTTTTTACAGTTTTATACTTATTTCCTAACTAGTTGAAACTTTTAATTTTTAAGTACATTTTTGATTATGTTACTTTCTATCATCATACAGTCATGCAACTTGTATATTTATGATTCCTATGGCCTAACAAGAAATACGGCTGGAATGAATATACAATATTTTACCCTTTCTTTCTCGATTTTGAAATTTTGAAGTTTTTGGTATTTTTGATTTTTTGATTATGAGACTTCCCATCATCCTACCGTCATGCAACTTGTATATTTATGATTCCTATGACCTAACAAGAAAAACTGCTAGAATAGATTTACAATATTTTACACTTATTTTTTTCTCGCTTTTGAAATTTTAAAGTTTTTAGTAATTTGATTTTTGATTATGCTACTTTCCATTATCCTACAGTCATGCAACTTGTATATTTATGATTCCTATGACCTAACAAGAAAGACTGCTAGAATAGATTTACAATATTTTACACTTATTTTTTTCTCCGTTTTTGAAATTTTATAGTTTTTAGTCATTTTGATTTTTCGATAATGACAAGCAAGCCATAATATTATATCCATCATTGTACTGCTAATGTTAAAATCTATTTACTTAACATTTATCTGCAAAACTACAAATGTACAATTCCATGTAATGTCAATTGACATATGGTCTTGTTTTTCCCTTGTGCTGTTTAAATCTAATACTTTAAACTCATTGTACAACCTATCTACCTTATCAAAGTGATGTTGCCAGTCCACTTGAATCCTGTGCTTGCTTGAAGTTATGTAGCCATTGCAGTCCTTTCGGAGCGTTTCCCATTTTCTGTATTGGTAGGTTAGGAACTTGTAAATGTCTGAGCGTAGTCTGCCGTTGTACCGCTGAATCAGTTGACTAAGTTTCCTGGTAAGCACTTCAAAGAACCTCGAATTGAAATCCACACAGGGTTGTGTGGCATTGTAGGCTTTTAGGATTTGAATGTACAAGACAAGAGCCAATTGAAAAAAATGTGTTTTTGTGTATGCCGCCTCCTCCGTAAACATATTTTTCAAACTGGCATAAAACTGATAAAGCGAAAATTTGCATAGCCAACTAGGAATTTTCACATTGTTATTGTATGTCCGTTTAAGGCGGACACATCTTCAACGTCCACAATTTTTGGGGGTATCTTCCCCAACGCCAAGAGTATCGCACGACCACAGCTACTAGTTTCCTCCATTTTATTGTCTGAAGTTAAACGGGGGTTCCAAAATATGAGTCCTTGTAGTGATGGAGTTCATAGGAACACACTGAATAGCCACTGCAGTTGTCCCAGGCTCCTACAAGATTGCCGTGAAACCATGCCAGATTCGATGCGTAATTAGCCGTAAGTCTTCCGTGGCGTTTTAGCAACTTTTTAATCTCTAGATTAAAGAGATCCCACAGGTGCTTATCAAAAAATGATTCATCTGCAGTATCCCATCCCCTTTGTTGGTTCTTCCCGATGTGTATGCAACAAGCAACTCGTCGTAAACTCGCAAAAAATCGTAAAAGAAGGCACAGGAAACGAGCTTTCTCATCCACAAAACAAAATCGTGAGGTCGCAAGTAAAAGTTGTCGAAAAATGCAGTACTTGTCAGGGACATGCGGTAAAAACTTATTATATGCAGCCCTTCGCAACCTTTGCTTTCTTTTGTACAAAAAAGTTGGAGAATCAGCAAGATCAGAATTATCTAAACATGAAGAGTCACTATCGCACTCACTACCACACTCTCCATCACTTCGAGTCATAATCTGTTGACGACATTTTTATTCTTTCTTGTGTTCCAAGCAATCACGTCGGAGGGCTTTTTGTAGAGAGGAAGCAGAGGTTTGTGTGCAATATTGTTGCACGGATGATAACCTCTGCACTTTTTTAAGTTTTCACTCAAGTTGATGCAAATGTCACTCACTGCTACTGCAAAATACTTATCGGGCTGTTGGTACCTTTGTGAAAGCAGGCGGATTTGATTGCACACAATTATTAATAGGTCTTGGTTGAAATTACCAGACAAATCTGAAAGCTCTAAGTATCTTTTTAACAACAAAATGTACGTTTCAACTGCATCGAAAAAGAACTTTTCCGTAAAAAGTGGAACAGAGTGCAAACAAATGTCCAAGAAATGAATGTAAAACTTAAAAAAAGTTTCCTTGCATAGTCTAGCAAGTAGCTTTTTGCTAAACTTTTGGCGCAAAATAGTCTCAATTTGCTCCTCGCGTTCAGTAACGCCTACGCCAATATCAGATTTGTAAGTGTAACATGTTTCAGATCCGTTTGCACTCATTTGAACTTTAAACTAGAAAAGCTTGGGAGGCACTTAATGATTTGACCGCTTCCACTAACTGGCGGAAAGCTTCATGGGATATAAATGATTGGGGACGTAACCACGTTACTTGTCCCTTGGAGTTGTAGTAAGTCTTTTGACTTGCACTAGGCACTTCCTGGAGCAGGCGCCAACAAAGGCTAGACCATTCAGAGACGTAAGGTCGGCAAGGGAAGTTAAGACACTTGATTGTGTCGTGATTTTTTCCAAAATGCTTCCTGTGTGAAATCCTCAAACCGAGAGTTGAGTTGTGCCCAGGTAAACACTAAGCTCCACTTTCGTCTCGTGTTGCTTTGCTAAGAATGGCTTCTGCGCTCAAGATGAATGCGTGGGCCAAACTAATTTAAACTTGAATGGGACAATGGTTCTCCTGTTAATTAGCTTACCGAAGTAGATTGTATTTTGGTGACAGATACACACACCAACTGTACTGATAGGATTGCCCTTGGCTTCAGTCCTAAAAGTTGGGCTATCTTCAGGGTTGAAATAGCGTACCTTGCCCACCTTCGGCGTAAAGTTTAGAGTAATACATTTGTTCACTAGGGCAATAAGTTCATCGACAAATGTCGATTCAAAAGCTTCTCTTGTGTAAGACACTTTTTTACTGGAAGTTTGCTGTTCATTTGATGATTCAGTTTTATCTTGAGTAATGTCACCTGGCAAACACACTCTTTTGAACGCAGGCTCAGAAAAGACTGGTTGCTTGCTCTGCTCTTTTTCCATGGTTTAGGTTAAAGTGACCGGAGAGAATGGAAAAATCAAACTAATTGCTGAGTGGATGGGGGCCAGAGATTTTATACCCGAGCTCATCCGCTCTTGGCGTCTAGGTAAAGATGCTGTGTTACAATCTTGTCACTTTTGCAGCAGAGTTTGGTGCAACAACATAATAAACAACAATGGAAACTTCTGAGTGCACTAACGCGTGTGTACCGTTTGATTATTCAGGCGGAAATTTAAGGTACACCAGAGACTTGAAATATTATTTAGATTTTGTTAAAAACGCAAGGCAAGCGCGTTGTACCACCAAATTCCCATTTTTCCTTTTCTTAAGCCACTAAACAGTGATCAGCGAAAGTGTCTGAAGTCAGTTCATCAGCTCGTTGAAAGTACACAAAGGGGTGTTTACCAGAGAATGCTCGTAAATGACCAGGCCGGAACAGGCAAGTCTATGCTGACCAATGCTATTGGCCAGCTATTTACACAACGTGGGTGCAATTTCAAGATTGCGTCCCCTATAGCTATTGCTGCTACGGCTTTTAAGGCACACACATTGCATGGATTGCTAGGTATATATGTGTAAAATGGCTTACTCGTTAATGGTTGATGAACGAGTATCCCCATCCGTGAAGGCAATGATTAAGGACTTGGACTATCTCATGATTGATGAAGCATATTCTCTTGGTTTGAGATTTCTCTCCATGATAATTCGAAGAATAAATAAAGCAATAGCAAATGCAGTAATTAAGAATCGAAGATTAGAACCTCGGGGCGGGGCCTTCGGCACGCAAATACACGGATTTTAACAAATGGACCTCATATTTGTAATCCTGGTAAAAAATGGACCTGAATTCATGTGTCACACATGATATATCCATTAATTTGGAAAATTTAACAATTAAAGCCCCAAATCAGGGCCTAAATAGTCAAATTTTAACTAATGGACATCAAATTTGTAATCCTGGCTAAAAATGGACCTAAAATCATGTGTCACACATGATATATCCTTTAATTTGGAAAATTTAACAATTAAGGCCCCAAATCAGGGCCTAAATAGTTAAATTTTAACAAACAAACTGTGGATTCGTAATCCTGGTCAAAAATGGACCTATAATCATGTGCCACACAGCATATATTCATTAAATTAGCGGATTTGAAAATTAAGACCCTGATTTAAGGACCTTACAATCCGAATTTTGACAAAAGAACTGTGGATTCGTAATCCTGGTCAAAAATGGATCTAAAATCATGTGCCGCATGTAATATGTTCTATGTAAAAAAGGTTTGACCGTTGGTGACCTCTGACCTTTGGAGTTGACCTATTGACCTGAAATTCAATAGAATTCTGTCCGACCTCCACTGGAGTCTGTATACCAAGTTTGGTGGAAATCGGACCAGCCATCTCTGAGAAAAACGCGTTCGGACGGACGGCCGGATCAGGAAATTAGAAAGAATCTTCGATTCTTAAAAAAATATAGGATACCTCGGCAAAAGTGCTTGAAAGTATTATCCTTTTTGGTGACAAAATGAAACATTCAGCTATTTTGGACACCCCATTATGTGATTAATATTCCGAAGAATGGAGTGAAGATATGAAAGAAGCACATGCATTTTTTAACAACTTTGAGTACAAATACCACCTACAACTTAACGTGCGACAAAATAAGGATGCAATTTTTCAAGCAATTCTCAGTAGAATTCACGATGAAAAAGTAACTGAAGAGGCCATTAGCGTTTTGTCTTTCCGGCTCAGCAGTAATCTTTCAGACGACGAGCTGTCAAAATTGTTCGAAAGTGTGCACTTGGTTTCAAACAACAAAAAAGTAGATGACTGGAATAGAATTTACATTGAAACCAAGCAACTTCCTGCTATTTTTGTACAACCACAACTTACCTCACCCTGTGAATATTGCCAAGCTCAACTTGCTCAAGTTGTTATTTGGGAAAAGGTGTAAAGTTGTCGTTGTTAAGAAAATTAATTGTTCAAAGAGGATTATGTAATGGTCTGGAATGTGAAATAGTTGAGGTAGTCTTTACAAAAGAAGGACAAACTTTTCCTGATTTTGTGACTGTGAAAGCAAAAAATTATACTGGTCCTGTGCTTACAGAGGATGGAAGTTTGCCCTTGGGACCATTAATGGAAACTATTCACTGTCCACATAGCGAGAAATCAATTAAGGTGAAATATTTTGCATGCAAAAACATCTATGCACGCACTACATTCCGAGCTCAATCGGCAACTCTTGACTCTTGCGTTATTAATTTCTCTGGATATAGAGTGTGTGATCCTGCTATCTACGTCGCCCTCTCCCGAGTACGAAGCCTGGAGAATATTGTGATCTTCTCACCCAAGCTACTAAGGACATTCGGAATCAAAATGTGCAAGAATGATAAGAACCAGTGTTACTGCGGTGGGATATGGTACTGCGACTGCCCAAAAGTGAGCTCCAAGTTTCCAGGAATCTGCAAGTCGTGCAACAACAAGGACACCCGCTGCGATCCCTCAAAAATGTGAAAGAGAATCCAGGACAATAAATCTCTTCAGTGCATCACCGATTTTGAGGAGGTGACATTATTCTACTCTGGAATCCTCAAACAACAGCAACACGAAAACCCCATTATCCCGGTCATTTGGCAATTATTGTCTTGGAAATTCGAAAGTGATTGAGTGTGTATATGTAAATATTATGTAGTGTAAATTTTAAAACAAAGTTAAAAAAAATAAAAAATGGAGAAACAAACGAAAATGCAAAAGGCGTTTATGTGCGCTGTATGTTCTTTCCCGACTGACGATGTGGATGTTCTATTTCAGCATGTTTACGACAAGCATAATTGTGAGCACTGCGAAATTTGCTGGTTTGATAAGCGTTATCATAATTGCAGGCCAATGCACGTTTTAGTTGGAGGTGGCACTGATCAACAAATTCAAATCCCGCTAGACGAAAATGATGAACAAATGTTCAAAAAAGAGGCTCGCAGTTTTAGGGATATGATATCTGTATACTCGTATGACTTTTCAGAACAAACATTTCCCATTATAAAAAGTGCAGTAGAAGTGATAAGGCCAAAACTTGCTCAGCTACTTGAGGAATACCTAAATGTCTTTTCTGGAATCAGAGTCAAAATTCCAATGGAATCACTTTATCATAATCCCCAACAAAATAGGGATGTGAAAAAAGCACCGTAGTGCATTTATTAGACTATTACACCGCAACTTAATTTTTGACGCGATTGACAGTGCGGTTTTGTACGTTACCGGCTTATCAAGTCTTTTAGCTAATGAGGTCAGTGGGCAAAATATTGTGAAATGCTTGAAGCTATACTTGTACTTCAATAAGTTTCGACCACGGTTAGCTTCAGGCTTCATTCCTATTCCGTTAGAACTCAAGCGCCGTTGCGGAATTATAAATTGTCGTGTAAGCACAGACGAATGTTTTTGTTTGCAGTTACAATTGAAATTTTGCTGAATGAAATTAGAGACAGTGAGGGTAAAGCGTATGCTGAGTCTCGAGGGAATCATAAGCGTGCAATAAAACGGGAGCTTGAGCGTGAGAGCACTTGGAGAGACATTGTGGAAAAACAAAACCATAAAATGCGGGATGAGGCAAAAAAATTGGCGAAGACTTGTCAAAACTTGAGGCATGGGAAATGACATTAGTGTTTGTATATATCGCTTTTCTAGGAAAGTTAACGAGGTGGTACCAGTTAGGTTAACCAAGCATTATTTGACAAGGCATGTAACACTCTTACAGCTTTCAAAGAAACATTTACGGCCAGAACAGGGAAAGCGTTACAAGGCTGACTTCAATATTCAACTGTCGTGGATGTTAGCAAGTGGTTTTCGATCAGGTCAAAGCACATGTCAAATATTTTCCAATTCTGTGGGGGGCTGTACAACGGGCATGGTGGTGGGTTTTATTAACGGGGTGGGTATACCCATTTTACCCGTTTTTACCCATGCCCACTTAGCAAAAGTTTATGTGGGTTTTTTGGGCAAAATGGGTAAAATAAAATACTGGGGTAAATTGATACACAAAAAGTAAATGCTGGCGAAAATGTTACAAAAACATACATTTATAGGACTAAGCTGGAGGCAATATCATTTATTAAAAACAAGTATTAAGACGAGCAACAAACAACATAATATTATGTTTGTTGTTCGTCTTAATACATCTATTTGCAACACACATTTTATCATTTCGGGAAGTTTGGGCAGTCATTCATGGCAATCAGGTCTGGCATTCATTTAGAAGACATGTTCTGGTGTAATTTTTAAGGAGTAGTTTAGGAAACTGTTATTGACGTCTGAATACACGCCGTCTGATGGCCTGCCGAAGACAGGTCATTACACAGGTACCGCTGTTCACCAGCAGGTACTGTATGAAACGTTTATGCATTCAGTTGCAAAGGCCAACCATTCAAACTTACTTCACGGCTTAACTATTAGGAATTTTGAGGTGGGTTCAAAAGAAAATCGGCGATTTTTATCATGACGGTACGTGCTAGCTATGAGTCTCTATGTAAAATATGTAAGGATAAAAAATCCATTCGTTAGAACTTATTTTTAGGGTAAATCGTCGTGGGTGGTCTGATATTCAAGCTTAGTTGGCATGATAGCGACGTACCAACGTTTCGACTGTCGCTATACAGAATCGCATATACAATTTGAGGTCTTCAGTTCGATTCTTACCCTTGTCGATACAACAAAGGAAACTATTTTTGCTCCGATTATAATGATGGAAATAATTGAAATTGGGTTGTCTACAATATATTATTGTGGTTGACATGTATGATGTATTTTTTGAAGGACCAGCTGCAATTATTCTTCCCAAATCTAATGCAATTTTTCTTCCCATTATTGTCACAATGCAAGCATATGACATGACCATATCTAACATGAAAAGCTCCAATTTGTTGTATAATATTACTAATCAATCATTACTTCAATAGAATGGGTTACCCATATGCAATTAAGGTTACCCAGATGCAATTAAGGTTACCCATATGCAATTAAGGTTACCCATGTTCAATTAAGGTTACCCATGTGCAATTAGGGTTACCCACGTGCAATTAAGGTTACTAACATGCAATCAAGACTACCCACGTGCAATTAAGATTACCCATGTGCAATTAAGATTACCCATGTGCAATTAAGGATACCCATGTGCAATTAAGGTTACCCACATGCAATTAAAGATATGCATGTGCAATTAAGGTTACATACATGCAATCAAGTTTAAACACGAGATATAAAGGCATACAAATATACAATATCCAAATAAGTTCCAAACGTGAATATTAAAGATGCATTAACGATAGGTTTTGTATGTACGAGCCACTTCACAATTTCTGAATGTCAATTTGCCTTAGAAAACTACAAAATACAAGTGTTAACGACAAACCTGCAAAAAACATTTAATATTATCTAATAGATACCATGAATAAATTTTAAACTAAAATATTGCTATAAAAACTGAATAAATTTATTCCATGAAAAATATTAGAAATAAAAATAAGGGAACAGTCCCAGTAAAGACGTCTGAAGATCGATTAACCCTCCATTAAAAGCAGAATATAAGAGGTGTTATCGGGGCCCTGTGAGTGTGAGCTGGACGTGATAGTAGTTTCAATAAAAATGCAAGTTTAACAATAAATAAATCCATTATAAACAATTGCATTCGTATTTCTTGACACTCATCTTTCTTGGATAAAAAATGTAGAACGTGTAGGCAATTTGTTTAGTTTCCACTGATTTGTTAATTACAACGTAAATATTCCGAACTGTTATAACGAAGAATATAGTAAACAGCCCACATAACGAAAAATTTAAACATTTTGGCTCAATTGTACAGACAGGAAATCCTTTCAAAACCTAACGTCTAAAAATTCCGAAAATCATTTAGTGAATTATGAAAACTAAATCTGAAGTGAATTAGTGTCACTACAACAAAATGAAAAAGAAACATTTTTGCTTTCTCAATCACGTCCAGGTCCAGCCACACACACGGGACCCCGAATACACCTCTTATTTTCTGCTTTTAATGGAAGGTTAATCGATCTTCAGACGTCTTTACTGGGACTGTTCCCTTATTTTTATTGGGTAGTATTCTGTGGATTCTGTTGTGCAGTTTTTTGAAGACAGGCAGAGTAGGACAAGTGGAAACAGTCAATTACTTATTTGAAAAAGAATTAAGATGCTGTAGACACCATCTGAAAACCGCAGCAGTTTAATTGAAGGCTGGCCTTGCTTTCAGCTTGTCTAAATTTAAAAGCCGAACAATACATGGACAGCTCTAGTCGTATGTGAGATTCTTCTATGGTATAATGCTATTACATGTATTTGAATAGGAAACCCGTTTTTACCCATTAAAACCCAAAAAAACCCGATTATTACCCATTAAACCCGTTTTTACCCAGCCCACGGGTTTTTAAAAAACCCGCGGGTACCACCATGCCTGCTGTACAACGATAATTTGCACGAAAAAAATCTGGTACTGGCTCCTTCAAGTCAACAAAAATGCAGAAAAACTCTCAGTATAAATTTTCAGAATACTTTAGGTTATGCCTTCCTCCTTTCTTTTGCGTCTTTGATTTTTTATATGCTGACACACCAGAAGGGTTAAAAGTTAATGGCTTTGGACTGGTATTTGTTTCGTGCAAAATGAAGGAAGAATTTAGTTAGTTTCAAATTGGTTCCGATAGCATTAATGTATTCATGGACCAAATACTAATAAACTCATATTACTTCTCGAATAAGATGACTGAGCAGTTACCATTGGAGGCAAAAAACCTTTAGACGCTTCTAAGCATTTTGATTTCAACATTTGAGATCTACTTGCAGCACATACTGACGAGGAACTTTCATTTCTCAAAACACACACGACATGGTCTTCCGGTTTCAGGAAGACTCATTAAATCTAGATTCCGCTACGCGTTGCTAACGCAACGCTAGGCGGAATCTCCCATTGTAAATACTGATGTAACGTTAAATGTAATGTAAAAAGTTAAAGTGGTATGCTTGTTAAAAAATGAATGATGTTTAATGTAAATTATGTGAATTTTGTTATTTCTTTACCACACTATTAAAATATTTTTAAGTGTATCACTATTAAATGTGTAAATTTTATTAACTGGAGCTACCATATGCTGCATGTTGACGGATTTTCGGCACAATACCAGTATCTATGCATCGTATTGCAAAATTGGCTATTTTCCGGGTGTTGGAACGGTGGTGTCTTAAATTGCCTCGGCAATTGCGGAGGGATTCAGTTTTAAAATTTGGGAGACATGTGCTGAGCACATCCAGCAGCAGCAGCAGAATTAACACCCCAAAAATATCATCATCATCCTCGTCCGCCGGAGCTGGAGAGCTCCACCACCACCACCAAACCCATTACTACTACTCTCCTATCTACCTTGCCTTGAGTAAGTTTGTCTATTTGTCGTTGTGCCATTCTTGGCTATTAAATTCTGTAAAATAATAAATTATTCTTTAAATAAGGTTGACGAAATAACAACTAAAACTGCCCCAACAAGTTACTGAATTATTTTCTGTTACCACTGATCCTGAGATCCGAACCTTTCTGAAAAATAGTGTGATGCGACTGATTTTTGGTGCATAAAAAGTTTAGGCACGCCCATACTCATCAAAATTAACTGTTGAGCGCCCGAAAACGCCCCAATTATCAACATTACTGGCGAACCTGCCAGGATCAGTGAATTAAGCAGTGAATTTTCCAGCGATTTTGTGAAAATTTTGAGACTTTGGAGTTTTGGTGCAGTTTTGTGAGTGGACTAGCTGGAGGGTCAACCAGAAAAGAATCCTGTGGTGAAGGAGCCTGAGGATTCTGGAGTAGAAAAGCCTGAGGATCAAGAAGAGGAGCAAAAGGTTAAGGAGCCCGAAAACCTGTCAGTAAAGGAGAAGATAATTAAGTTGAGCAACACTGACGGAGAAACCGACACCACTAAGCCTGGAAGAAAGATGACGGACTACTCCATCCTTTTTGACGCCAAGCTCCTTACACTTTGCGATGCTCGTGTGGATCTGGAGGAGGAGTTGAAGAAGGAGACTACGGATGCCCATGACCTGGACTACAAATGGGCGTATTACAGAAAGCTCCACAAGGAAGCTTTGGATGCCGGTGTCAAGTTTCAGGATGTCCTTCTGAAAGAGAAGAAGGCTCCTGAGCAGAAGGAGGTCATTAGAAGTATGGCAGAGTTGGAAAAAGAGTTGTGCATTTTCGAGTGCACTGTTCCGCTCCGTTTACCAGTCTCGTCCACCTCCTCAGCTTCATCATCGTCATTAGCAGCTCCAGTGTCCACAGCAGAATCCTCCCTGAAAACACGCCTTCCCAAAAGAGAACAACCACAGTTCTCAGGAGATGTAAGGGAATGGCTAGCGTTTTGGACGGCGTTTGAAGACATACACAGTGACACCAAATTGACAACGACAGACAAGTTCCACTACCTCCTTTAGTCAACAAAGGAGGGTTCAGCAGCAAAAAGACTGCTGCAGAGTTTCCCGTTTTGTGCAGCCAATTACTCTGCAGCAGTAGACAGTCTTAAGGAGAGATTTGGGCGATCGAAAACTCTGGTGAACGTTTACGTGCGCGACCTGCTACAATTAGTGATCGAGGCCTCAACAGGGAAACAGATGGACTTTGGGGACCTCGTCACTACAATTTCGTCTCAGATGCGGAATCTGGAGACACTGGGAGTCACACGGGAAGTGTGAGCAGGTGCTATACCCGGTGGTAGAAGCATGTCTCCCCGCATGTTTTGCAAGCTTGGCAGCGTAGCAGAGACTACCAGGAAGAGATCGAGCCCCTCATGAAATTCCTCCAGGAGGAGGTGAACAATTTGACGGACCGGAGCCTGGCCCAGTTCACTTTCAGTAGCAGTGGAGGAGATAGCAGCGGAAATAAAAAGCAGAAATTTAAAAAGGAAAAAGAAGAGATGCCCACATCATCATCACTATTCCAAGCAGTCAGTGGTGGTGGGGGAAAACGAGGAAAGAGTGCAGCAACAGAAGGAGGAGGAGAGAAAACTTTGTCATGCTGGTTCTGTGATGGGAACCATAGAGGAGAAGAGTGCAAGCCTGTCTTGGAAATGAGTTTCCAGAAAAAGAAAGACATTCTGACCGAGAAACACGGTTGCTGGAAGTGTCTGGGAAGGGTTCATCCTGGGAAAAGGTGCAGGAACATGCCAAAGTGTCCCTTGTGTCAACAGTACCACATGGTGGTCGTGTGTCCCAGTTTAGACAAAGTGCATGGAAAAGGGAAGTCAAACCCTTGTCCCTCGTCATCTTCCTCAACAGCCGCAGCAGCAGTAGTAGTAGATGCACCTCCCCCACAGCAGCCAGAGAAGTCCACCACCAGCATGACTGTTTATAACAGTTCACCGGATACGCCCCTCCAGTCCCTATACGTCCTCATTCAAGGATTCATGGTCCAGATGGACAAGTGAGACGTGCACGTGGTGCCATGGATGGAGGTTCCCAAAAATCTTTTGGGTTGACCACAACAGCAGCGGAATTGGGAGCAAAGTCAGCTGGTTTCGACACGTTCTGTCAACAGGTCTTTGGAGCAAAAAAGACAGGGCCACAGCAGATAGAAAAGGCCAAGTTCTTCGTCTCGGACCTGCAAGGAAGGACCATGTGCGATTTTGACGCGTTCCTGACCGACGCAATTGCCAGTGATATTGCTCATGTGCCAAGTGGTCCATGGTTGGACGAATTTAGAATGAAAGGGGTCCCTTTTAACGACTTACGCGGCAACCCCAGTGATCCCATTGAGATAATATTTGGGAACGACATTATTGCCAGACTCTACACTGGCAAGATATTGAATCTGGAAGGTGGTCCAGCAGCGATAGAAACAGTTTGGGGCTGGGTACCATCAGGGAAGTTTCCAGTTCCCCCAAGAAGACAAACGAGTTCCATGCTCGTCAGCACTTCCCTCCTCCATGTGGAAGGAAATCCCCTCTCAGCGCTTTGGAGTCTAGAGGCGATAGGCATTGAGTGCCCGACGGAACGAGACAGCAAAGAGGAGCTGGAAAAAGCCACGCAGCAGCATTTTGAAAAGACAGTGGCACAGCTGGGTGATGGGCGCTATCAAGTTTGTCTTCCATGGATAGTGGGGGCGAAGGAGAAACTCTCCTCAAACCGCTATGCAGCTGAAAAGCGGTTGAAGGTGATGACGAAAGACCTCCAGGCAATAGAATACCTGGAAAAGTATGACGCACTTTTCCGGCAATGGGAGGAAGACAAGATGATTGAGGAGGTTAACGAAGAGGAAAATCAATTCTCCAAATCATTCAGTGGACACGACTTACCACGTCGAGCTGTGGTTAAGTTGTGCAGCAGCACTACCCCCATCCGGCCTGTGTTTGATGGATCAGCAAAGGCCAGGGGTAAACTATCCCTTAATGATTGCCTTGACAAAGGCCCTAACCTTCTGGAGTTGATCCCACCGATCCTGACCCGCTTCCGTCTAAGAAGAATTCGAGTGCTGGCAGACATAAGAAGGCCTTCCAGCACATAAATGTGCAAACAGCTGACAGGAAGTTCCTGAAATTTTTGTGGTGGGTAGACTTGTCCTGCAAGCTGCTGAAAGTGTATCTGCATTGCAGAGTCGTTTTTGGACTAAACTGCAGCCCCTATTTATTGGCAGCCATCCTGCGAGATAATTTGAAAAAGTTTACGGGGAAAGAAGCAGCAGTAGCAGAAGTCCTCCTCCAGTCACTTTACGTGGACAATACCGTTGTGAGCTTCGACACGCTGGAGGAGGCAAAGGAATTCCAGCGAGTAGCAGTTTCACTTCTCCTTCCGGCGCAGTTTGACCTTAGAGGGTGGGTTTGGACCATTAGATGAAGAGGAAGGTAAAGAAGTCTCATCGGTGCTGGGGCTGTTGTGGAACAAGACGGATGACACGTTGGTTTTGGACGTGTGCAACGTAATCACGAAAATAGCAGATGAGCCAACCCTCCGTCATGTACTATCACTGGTTCACTCCATTTACGATCCCCTCGGTTTTGCCTGCCCATTTACTCTCGGGGGTAAGCTACTTTTAAGGAGGTGTCATGAGGGGAAGCTTGGCATGGACGCAAAATTCGACGATCAGTTGAGAGCCGACGTGCTAAAGTGGGCTGCTCAAATTCCTCAGCTTGCAGAGCTAAAGGTGCCCAGACATGTGGAATTCGGAGGAGGTGACGGATGCAGTTTGCACTCATTTGGGGATGCTTCATCCTCATCAACAGCAGCAGCAGTCTTCCTTCGTGTGGAAAGTGGTGGAACTGTGAAAGTGTTTCTGTTGGCAGCAAAATCACGTGTCTCCCCGAAGAAGATACTCACGATTCCGCGGCTGGAACTTGTGGCATGTGTGTTGGCGGCTCGTATACTGACGACAGTTTTGAAGGACATTGGAAGCCCCAATTTACCCGTGACCCTATGGTCAGACTCCTCAACAGCTCTTGCGTGGATAAGGGGTGCTGGCCCTTGGGGAGTTTTTGTTGGAAATGCTGTGGAGAAAGTCCGAGCCATTTCCCAAGTGTCCAACTGGAGACATGTTCCAGGAAAAGAAAATGTAGCAGATTTGCCTTCTCGTGGCTGCTCAGCCAAGAAGCTGATTGAATCGCGATGGTGAGAGGGACCTAAATGGTTACGCTATCCCGCATCACAGTGGCCGAGTGCCGAGGAGATTCTAGATGACGAGTTGGTGGACAAGGAGCGGAAGAAGACAGTGACAGCAGCTTTGGTCACTACAGATGATGGTGATGCTGTTTTGCGTTTTCTCCGGAGATCCAGCCATATAAAAACAGTTAGAGCACTGGCTGTGCTCATTCGGCTTCAGAAGAAGATTAAAGTGAAGAGGGTGACAGCAAATGCACCTCCAGATGTGGTTTCCGCCCAGCAGCATCTGCAAGAAAAGGTGTGTTTCAGTTTGAGTGGAGAAGACTTGATATTGGGGGAGTAAGCCCTCATAAAATACGTACAAGAAGAGTTCCGGACATACCAGGAGAGGATGAGGAAGCTGAAGCCGGAAGTGGATGCGGAAGGGCTTCTCCATACCCGTACACGGTTGTCCATGTCCACTAAAACTGCCCCAACAAGTTACTGAATTATTTTCTGTTACCACTGATCCTGAGATCCGAACCTTTCTGAAAAATAGTGTGATGCGACTGATTTTTGGTGCATAAAAAGCTTAGGCACGCCCATACTCATCAAAATTAACTGTAGAGCGCCCGAAAACGCCCCAATTATCAACACATCGCAAAGCCTGTATTGATACAGCAAGACACCAACGAGTAGTGAAGGCTGGATGCCGTCGCATCAACGCTGGTAAAACGGCGCAAAAACAGCTTGACGTATTTTCGGCATTGTTCCGGCATGGTTTGCCAGTACAGGACCATTGGTAAAAAAATGGTCAAAACAACGCCGATTCTATGTTGTGCATTCAGCATTGGCCCATCGTAAATTGCCGTTTGTTTTGTTACTCGGAAAAGGACCTTCGATATAGGAGTAGAATGGAAGAATCGGGTATGATAATTGTAACGGGCCATACAGACGCCCAATTCGTCTTCTTTGAAAATGAAGGCTATCATTTTGTCGTTTGCTCAATTATCTTAAAGTCTAAAGCTGTCTCATTCGTTAAACTAGTAAAATCATACGATGTGGTTACTTGTCTTCTCGTAGTGTTGCTTGCAATATTAAGCAGCATAGTGTAGTGTATATATATATGCATACTCAACCGTGTAATAGGAATTGACGGCGTTTTTGTGTCGGTGTGCTGCTTGCTGGAACAATCATATTCAGTTCTGCAAAAAAATGAAGCACATAACATGGAGCCTCCATGATGGAGGTGGATTTTGATGGGCTTGATTCTTGCTAATGAATATCGTGGAGAAAACATCAAAACATTTACTGCTCCCTTAAACCCATTGAAATTAGAGACTTTTGAGCAACTAATTAGTCACAATTTTTCTTTTTTGGTCTATATAAAGGCGATGGCCGTGCTGAATCAAAAATGTTTACAACGGTGGTCAGTTGTTTCTTAATTCTGCATTAGCATCGGCTTTAAAACAGATAAGGGACCGTTAAAATTAGGGTGGCGGGATGTAAATACATGTAAAATGGAAATAACATGTAAAAATTATTTTTTACATGTAAAAAATACTAGGAAGTTTTCCATGGACAATGTAAATTATGAGAATATTCCTAAAAATTCTGATTTTTTCCGCAAAACGAAACTCAGTGGCTAAGTTTTAAGCTAATAACATGTTTTTAAAACACCACTGAACCGTATAATTTGCTTTTTAATGAATTAAAACCGTCTTCTGATTGTCCATAATATGTGTAAATATAGTCATATGGCTTTTTTGGCTGTATTTTACAATTTTTGCATATTATTCCCATATTTCCATGTGTTTTTACATTTTTTCGTGTTAAAATGGACAATATATATATACATATACATATACATATATATATATATAGATGTACATGTAAAAAAGCACCCTGGTTAAAATCCATTCCACGCTTATTTCCATCTTCAGTTCATCCGGACAAAAATTAAAATTTTATTAGTGACTTCTCATTCACTTCAGCGTATCCATTTGTTAACTTTACTGGTTACAGTGGCAGGCTGGCATATGAAGTTAGACAACGAATTGCCTTTGTTAAATATTGGTATGAGGCTATGAAGACGATTGTGGACAGAAAATGGCATCAATAAAACATTGAAAGGTGTGGCAAGAATGCACATTTGCATGAGTTTGAATCCGTGTATGAAATGTGCCTTATCTAAACAGGGCAAAAGGAGAAGTAATTACTATGAGCAAAACGTCGCTGGGCTCATTCACAGAGACATGGAAGTTTGAGGCAGTGCCGGTGATTTAGACGTACTGGTCATTAAATTACATTCAATTTCGCAATCAGGTTTGGTAAATCTGTGGAAACAATGGTATCTTAGAATGAACACGTGGAACGATACTGTAGCCCTGGCAAGGAACTGGAAACCAAATGTAAAGAAATTAGAATTAAAAGACAATGTTGTAGTGGTATTTTATTCATTAATTATTCTGACGGGCTTCAATTTACTATATAGTATCTGTGATGGAAGCTGGCAAAAAAACCTGTATGTTTTGTCAAACAGTTAGAGCCAATTTGGAAAGAGTATTATACGAGAATTTTGCTATGTGTCTATAAATCAAGATTAAATCTTAAAATGTTTGTAGGAGCAAAAAGGGAAAGCGCTCTGTCATGATGAAAATAATAACAACGTTCTAGAATACAATGGAAACATGCAGTAGCAAGTAGGTAGATAAGATGTATAACGACCTAATATTTAGGATTAAAAAACATGTGCACCGATAGTATGGTCCACACCATTTAAAACAATGATAAGCAAATTAAGGTAATAAATCAAAAGTTAAATGCATTTATTTTCCAACGATTAACACGCAGAAGCAGAAAGTATTATTTGAAGCTATCTAGTTTTGACATGTATTGAAATGCAAATACGTTTAAGCGAAGTGACGAGGTACAATTTATCATTACAGTAAAACCATGGAAATATTTGCTGTACGTAAACTTATACTTGCCAGAGGAAACTTTGGATTCAATGGAATACCTTTGGTAGTACACTGTGTACAGTATGGTTCGTCAATAACTATCTCAATGTCAACAGAATGATCAGTCAAACTTCATATTATTTATTTCTCGATCACGCTGGAATCAGTAAATACAACAAATTCAAAAATTACTGACGTCAAAATGCTTGAATATCCAGCGGAATATTTTTAGCTGGTAGAGGGTCAGTTCCAAACAGAAATAATCTGTTTTTAAACTCTTTAGTCGTTTTATTAGAATTTTGATTTATTGATTTTTACTGTTTTACGATAGACAAATACAAGAAGATGAGAAAATATCAGTTTCCGAGTGGAAGCAGGTTGTTAATACGACAACCTTATTGCAGTTCCAATAATCGACAGGTCGGAAAGCACAGTTATTCTGGTCACTGCCTTGGAATGTCACACACGACTATGTTGATACGTTTGAAAAACAATGTGGAGCAAAAACAAGAGTGCAAGTAGTTTCTGATAGTTCATTAAAACTCAAATTAAAAACTACAAAAATCGATATAGTTTGCACGTGTAGCCAAATGTTTTACGTGTTTATAAATGTTTTAGTCCCACTCATTTCTTTAATAAATAAAAATCCACAACCTCATTGACACCAGCGTTCTGCACTTCTGGTTTGAGAAACATTTGCGTAGTTTAAAAAATATAAAAACTGTTTAGTTCAGACATTATACGTTTTATGTAAGCACGGTAAAAATGTCGGCTGTTAGTTTAACGTTTTTTAATCGACATATTACATGCACTAGTAATTTCAAATGATACTGTTTTTAGAAAATTGTTTTGCAACTTGACTCTAAGACTAATTGTTGAATTGTTTTAGACAATTGATTCGAGATCAGTTTATTTGCCTTTTTATATACGCGACTTAACATAGTACAGTAATATTAATTATGTGTGTGTGCTGGCCTGTCCAGTGACCAGCAATAATAATAGTGGCATTTTTCCTGGAATGTGCTTACGCGACATCCCACTTCTTTCAACTTACATTCAATATCTACATCATTTCATACTCATACTTACATTGCATATTACATTCAATTCATACATTCTATATAATACACAAACATCACGTTTGCCGTATAACAATATACTTATATTTTAACACCCTCCTCAAACGTTATGTTCGGGTTGTCATCTCACTGGTGTTGTTCCTTTTCCAATTCTTCTAGCTTTGCTGCTGCTTCAGTTCCAATTCGGCTGCTTATTTTCTTCATTTCCAATTTTCTTGCTTTTACAGCAATTAAGCGATACTCGCGCAATAGTTCATACTTTTTCATTCATTCGGTTTATTTCCAGTCGTTAAGACATTTTTACATTCTTCGTTACAAGTGCAGTCCAGTCTGCATACTTCTATAACAAAATTTCTTCTTCACTTTTTCTGTGCTCAAAGCATCTTGATTCCAATACTGCCATTATACATGGAGTGCGAAATACATTGCGTAACCTGATAAGATTACTATCAGTTCAAATTCTACTAGTCGTTAAGACATTGTTCTCCCTTTTTATCACAGCTTTTAACTTAATCTGCAATGTTCTTAGTCATCTTTCAAAATTCCAATTCATTCTTTGCAAAACTCCTTAAACTGCGAGGTCAAATTCTTTAATTTTCCTAAATAGTCTTTGCGACTAAAACCTGTGTTTTTCTTCAGCTTTGCTTCATATTCCATTTCTTCAGCCTTTACAGCTTTTGTAACTTATTTTGATAGATTCAGCATTCTTCTCTGCTTACGACTGTCTTTCTGTATAATTCCAGTGGACAGATTTTCAATTCTTCATTTGCGCATTCTTCCTTGCACAAAAACGCAACAACTTCATTTTCTTTTACACCTTGTACAGGCATAGTATTCATATTCCTTCTTTCATGCAACATGAAATTCATCAGCAAAAATGTAAGGACAGCTTTCCTCAGTGGTACTGCTTCCACAAGTTTCCGCTTCCATTCCACATTTTCCACAGATTTAATTCGGTATTCCTTCATACTTCGATTTGCTCCTTTTACGGGAGATTCGGACTGGGCTTCTGGTTTGCCATTCATACTTTCTTGGCAAAAATGGAACTTTGCTTCCATATAATCCATACCAACTTCAAATTCTTTCTTTTTCGTCTTCATTACGGCGACGTGCTTCTTTCCGAGACTTGGCTTCTTCAACATCAGGACTAAACAATACCTGGTAATTACTAATTCTGTCAACTCAAAGTCATTTTCTGACTGAGCATATACGACTTCAGACTTCTAATGGCTTTATTCCTGCCAATAAAAAATGCTTTTCGCATTCAAACATAATATACTTCCGGCTACTCGGATTTCAAATTTTCAATAGCTTTTATCATTGCAATTTAATTATGCAATATTTATTTCTGTACTACTAATTCTCATTTGGACTATTACTACCAAGATTTTCGTACTGCGTATTACCCGTTGGGGGCAATATTTCAAATTTCCTAATGCCCTTTTTTCTGACATTAATTCAAATACGTTCATAGTGAGTGCATTACCATTTTCACTGTTTCCTAATGAATATCCACCGTGTGGACTTTCAGACATTTCTTAGAAACTTTTTCAGTTCCTGTACTGCTAAAATTCTATTTCTGAAACTCTCAGTTACAAAATTCTTACTGCCATTTCTTTTACAGAAAGGTTTTTTTCAAACTTTTCTACGGGAACATTCCTTCCGCAGAAACTACATTTCTTTTTGGCAAAGCTGTTAGAGCTTCTCGTGCTGATAACGTGTTGAATTGTTTTAGACAATTGATTCGAGATCAGTTTATTTGCCTTTTTATATACGCGACTTAACATAGTACAGTAATATTAATTATGTGTGTGTGCTGGCCTGTTCAGTGACCAGCAATAATAATAGTGGCATTTTTCCTGGAATGTGCTTACGCGACATCCCACTTCTTTCAACTTACATTCAATATCTACATCATTTCATACTCATACTTACATTGCATATTACATTCAATTCATACATTCTATATAATACACAAACATCACGTTTGCCGTATAACAATATACTTATATTTTAACACTAATATAAATTCAAAAGTGAAAATCTATTTTCTTCTTGAGTTCACTCTTTATTCTGTGTATGCTTCAGATACATCATTAGCAAACCTTTTTGCTACACGTAATGGAAACCCAACTGTTTGTACAGTTGCACTTATAAAGCTACCAAGTCCAGTAACCACACTAGAAAAAGGAGTTAACATAGCTTTAGATAACCTCATAGACACGTTGTATGAAAATCACTCTGGACTGCTGATTTGGCTAATAACGGGTATGGGACAACATTCTTGGACAGGATTCTCAAAAACTTGGAAACATACGCACGTAGCTCAGCAGAAGCCCTGTCGGCTGGTATAATTTGCCGATGCAAATTGTAAATCTTTTGTAAGCCTATCATTCAGGTCAGACGAGAATTGAATTATTCAATTTGAATATTAAATGGGTTAGGTGGCAGTGGACACCAGATTGGCATATTCTCCACCGGGATACCAGCATAATTTTTATGGTTACTACAGACGCAAATTGGAGTGTAGGAAATGGATTACTAAAGACGTTTTCATTCATTAACATTTGTACTCTACTTTGATAACCAACAACATTATTTCACGGAATGGGTCTGCCGACAATGCTCAGTAGAAGTGGTGTTATTGCAAGGTCAAAATTTGTTTTCTAAAATACAGCTTACGTATATGCTAAAGGCACTTAAAAAGGACAGATATTCTAAAGAAAATGGTGATGGAATAAACACGCCATTATGATGGAATTAAATATTAATGGTTGTAGTGGTTTTGACGTTTATAAATTTCACATGTAGGAAATATAAACTACAAACATCCTAAAGAGTTTACGCACTTCAAAGCAGAACTGTATTTAAACTTAGCCTCCCTCCATGGACGTAAATGAAAAAAAAGCTGAGATTGATAACAATGCATGATAGAGGTTCGTTCCTGCCAATCTACGGTGCACCAAATGAAACTTTTATTTTGAATATTTCTTTGAAGTACTGTTATGCCTTTTTGATTCCAGTATTTGGTTTTGTTTCACCATGTCATTGCTTCTGCTTATAATTTATCATGAGTTCTCAGCGAGAAACACACGCTGGAAGTCCCTGTTTATCGAGACTGCGTATTGCGCTGCTGCAGGGTATGAGTAAAATGACTGGAACAAAGTGTTTATTTATGTTTTGGTCATTTCTCATGGCATTCTTGTACACTAGCGATATGACAGCTAAGATAATTTCTCCTCCAAGATTAAACGTAGCTCAGTCTGTGTATGAGCTTTTAGAAAAAAGGATGCAAGTTCCTAGAACTTGGGTATGCAGAAAACGAAAACCAAACGATTATTGTCTTCCGACTGCTCATGCGTAAGTTTGTAGCAAATAAGTTTCAAGGTCAACTTAAAAAAGAAGGATTTCAAGGACATTTGATAGTTTTAAAATACTGGCTATACACGTACGTATAATATAAAAAGATACTAGTTGGCAACAGGAATACGTTTACGGGAAAAGAGGGATGGCGTCCAGACGCACCTGATAAACTGTGCCATAGAGTTGAAAAAGAGTATGGTAAATTTAGCACATATTATTTGGAAATCTTTGGAATTCTTAGAAAGCCAGTGTCTAATGTGCTTTCAAAGTTTAAACTAGAATCTGATTTACAAGGGTATTGGATAAGAAGAAATTTGCACTTAAAGCAAATTAAGAAACGCTGGTCGAGCAAAGCAAGTTCTCCGGCAAAGTTGGAAATGAATAAGATAATGCAATCGGTGTTTATATTTTACGGTTGTTGCCCCGTATTGCCTTTAATACACTTTTTGTTTGAGATAAATTATGTTGAAACTATTAAGTGTTGCACATGCTGTTCATATCTTGCAAAGAGGCCAGTCGCATCGAATATTTATATGGTTGCTAAACTTCCTCTGTAAATCGTATTTCAATTAAATCCTATTAAACCCGTCATTAGCTTTGCAAATATTTTTCATAATTGATAAAATTGAATCCAATTGAAGAAGTAACAATTACGTTTGAAATGGCAAAGGTACTAAATTCATTATTTAATCACCAATATTGTGGCATGACGTTATTTGTTTTAATCTAGTCAAATTACTTGTTGAGACATTCAAACAGTGTATCAATGGACAGTGGATAGGTGAAAAGTGGATAGTGTCATCTTTCTCCTTCCACTAGCATGCTGGACATGGCAATTGTGATACTAGGGGTGGTGCATTCCTTCGTTAAACTATCTGAATCGGTCAACTGTTATTCAATCAAACGTTTTGACGCTTTTACTGTGAAAACATTTCCCATACTTGGGGATTTCCACTTCCATTATATTGCGCTAATATTTGGAGCCTAAGGTACACAGATTTCGAAGTGCAGAATTCATTTATAATTCATATTACGGCCTGTTTATTCTGTAAAGCCACTGAAAGACTCACGATTTGTAAAAAAAACTAGGAAACATATTCACTTAGCATGAATTTCGGAAACTGAAGCACTTGCTACTTCTGCCATAAAACTTCCACCGTGTTGAAATGGATGTGGGTGATTGTCAAGCTTATCTTTTTGGATTCAAAGTACTTCGACGGTTTTGGCGTCATATCGTCTAACGCGCCTAACATTCAGACATGCAAACAATAGCAAATAAAAACTGACGTAATTGGTGGAATCTTTTATATCAAGGAAGCTGATGACTCATAATATCTAATTTTTTAAAATGCTTTTATATCAAAATGGTTGAGAATTTAACTTGTAATGTTTTCGGAGTTCAGGGTTGCTTGTCACATGACTATAACCACCTGAATATCGTCTTATTACATGCTGCGTGTTGTAGCAAATCCGGAATTATTTGGGAGTCTTTTTCGATTTTTAATTTGTTTGCACTGCGTTGCCCAAAACTGCTGGGGAAAGTGTTTCAACACCTCTTAGGTATTAATTTTATAATGTCTCAAGCAGAGTACATTTTTGTTATATTCAGATGCTATGTGACGAATCACATTCAGATGAGGTTACCCCGCACAAGTATATAGTGGATGACAACTTAGAGAACAAACTTATAAACTTATGTGTATAAATTGAGAATTTTTTTTTATTATCCTCACTTTGCTCCTGATGAAGGATTTTGAACAAGTACCGAAACGTAGAGCAATAAAATACGTTCACTCCTTGTTTTCCTTTTCTAATTTTTGAAAAAAAGTATTACTCCCATGCGCGTAAATGCAATATACTCAATTTATAAAAATTGTCATGGGACGTTGGAGTCTGTCTGGCAATTAAAGTTCTCGTCCTTAACCTTCACCTTTCAAGTCATCATTATATTGGGAGTTTCCTGCTATATACAGTACTAATTGGCAATATTGATGCCAGAATTTGTTCTCGACACCATGAAAATGTAAAAGTGCAAGTGATGTGTTATGAAAATGTCTAGACTGAAAGTGTAAGTAAATAATACAAGGGCAGGCAATTTTCGGACGCACTAATTCTCTCGCTACACGTAAGACCAATTGCTCATTAAACAATTTACGATAGCACGGTTCTCATACTTATTACGTTTATGGTTGCTCAAAGTTCAAATTCAGTAGTTTGTCCTACATTCTGAGGAAGTAGAATAGCAAAACTTAAAAAGTGATTGGGAGAACGTTGACGCGTTTGTATAATAAGAAACACAATCTTACAATAAATCTTACAAGAATGACGCTGCTTAATAGCATATGACATTCACTTTCATACACACTAAAGAAAGTTTATATATTGGACTTGGTTTGTGCGTTTCCATGGGTTAAAGTACCAATTTGTACCAGTACCATGGTATAGTTCATTGTATTTCCGGAGAATTGGGATACTTTTATTAATTTATTTGCCAATCGTAGTGACTCTTTGACGGCCAAATCAAGAGTGACTTTTATTAATCATCATTTTACGTTCAATCATGTTGCATTGGAATTCGCAGTATGACTAATCACAAGAATGTTTAAGATGTTTGCAATCTTTCTTTTAAGCTTGCATACTCATTCAATGCCAGGCGGTAAGATTCGATACAATTTATTACGTACCTGAACGTAGTTAGGCATATAATTAATACAGATGTTTTATAGCAGGTTTTAATGAACCAGTTTGAGGATTTCTGTTGCAAAGGGTAACTGGGTACACGTACTGACTTGCCCCAGACTGGATCCACATAATCATTGAGCTGGTTAAATCACAGTCTGTTACTGTCAATATTTTTGCAACAGGTCAATGATTGTTTTAAATAATGAAGATCGCTACATCAACAGGAAACAGAAGATCTACCAATTGTGAACAGGAAACACGAAATCCCTACAAAAAACTTCTTGTTTGATACAACGAGCTCTTGGATGAACTGCACACTTGGTAGCTTAAGATACTAAAATGGGAAACTATACACATAAAATTTATTATTTTGTAGTGATTACTATGAAATTTGTAAATAAGGTGTAGCGGAGATCATGGATGCCATAATTGCAAAACATACAATTTATTTACTTTGGTGTAACTTTTTGGTGTAATACTTCAATTCAATTTTTGCCTTAATTGTAAAAAATCCACTGAAGATCCGTGGTCGGATCGAAACGTAACGAAACGGACAATTTTGATAATAAATTGTTTCAAATCACTCGTTGTAACTAAAGGACTATGCAACCTAAAGACAAAAATTTTGACCTTCCAGTTTATTGCCAATTCTGATAGAGTTTCTAAAGCTAAAAATTTTGCATTTTCAAGTATGTCATAATATCCAAACATTGTCGAGATATGAGCAAGTTTGTGATTTTAGCTACCTTAAGGTTCCATGGTAAACATCGTTTTTAAAACTCGTGTCTACCTATCGCGCCCACTTTCGATCTGTATCTGTATTACAGCAAAATGAAAGTATATTTAATACTGCACAAAAAACTGATCAAGACCCACTGTTATGCCGCAGCTGAACTTTTGGAGCACCTTGGAAGCAACTCTGATAAGTTACATTTTAGTCGTAGATCCTCTATTGATTGCTCATATATGACTTAGTCCTAAATACCTTCATTAGAAATTTCCGTTCAAACGCTTGAATACAAAACTACAGCATAGTTCCTGTTGCGATCAATGACTATGATGCCATTTCTTCTATCCACAGTTGAAAGCTCCTCACGGACTTCACATCCAATCTGTTTTAAATTTTGTTGATCATATCCAATGACGATGAGCGTTGCTGAGAGGCGCTCCAAACAGACAACTGTCTAGGACGTGATAAAGTTTGAATTGGTTTATTGCAGCGGCGCACATTGATGCTAAATGACGAATCCAGTTCCAATCTACTCCATGTTAAAATGTCAAGGTCAGCGCTACACAATGAGACTAGTGTCATTCGATAGAGGACAATTTGGGCTATTAGCTCCAAAATACCGCATGTCCTGGCGTTGCTCTGTTCCCGAGATATCGGGGGTCAAAGTTAGGGTTCTTGCACCAGTCCCTATACTTCTTTACGTGACCCAGTATAGAGACGGCGTCAAAATCCCAAATTTGACCCGCGACATCTCGAGAACAGGGCAGCGCTAGGACATGCGGTTTTTTTGAGCTAATAGCCCAAATTGTCTTCTCTCGAATGACACTAGCCTGATCGTGTAGCGCTGACCTTGACATTTTTAACATTTAGTAGATTGGAACTGCTTGCATGTGTGTGCGGCGGCATTGGTTGCCTCCATGACTTTAACCGTGGAGAGATTTTCTTGTAGCTTTATTCGACACCATGCTGTATTAGCCGGTTTGCATTGATTCAGATCTTTTCGTTTGCTTCTCATATTTTGCTTCAACACATCATGTAAATGACAATCGTATCGTAACACTAAGTACATGACACGAAATAATTTCTAGCGACGTACTGTCTTTGTGTATGCAAAATGTGATTTATATACGGGAAATTAGAAAATCTGAACCGTTTTTTTCCTGATAGAAGTACTGGAAATCTTGATTTCTTGACCCTCTCAAAACCATGCGAGTGTATGCAGGAAGTGGAACAGGGGAAGGAAGAGAAATGTTAGATAGATCCACGTGGTATCACTTCCATGTTGTTTGAGCAGCTCGAAGGTTTATGCATAAAAGCAACGAAGTGATACCGCGTGGATGTACCTTGCAACCTTCTTCCTTCGCCTTTTCCACTTCCTGCATGACCTCGTATGGTATTGAGAGTGCCAAGAAATCAAGACTTCCAAGAATTCTATCAGGAAGTATCCTGATCAAATTTTCCATTCTCCCGTATTTAAATCACATTTTGCATACAGAAACACAGTATACTATAACTTTCTTCACAGATATACACAACTCTATTTATTTCCGTTATTATTCTACAACTTCATTGTAATTCTTAACCAGACCATTTTTCTTATTTACTTCAGCATGTTTAAACTTGTCACACATTTTATAAAAACAAGGCTACCTCCTAAACTTGAAATATTATTATTAAAGGACTGTAAACAATAACGCCGTGCTTTTCTTCATAATACTTCATTCTTTTTCTACTGGTTGTATTTTTCTTCATAATACAAATTTACAAACCATGCCGCACAATATCATACTGAAACCAAAGTATCTGAAAAGCGTTGTTTTGACAAGCCTTTTATAGGAAATTTCAACTGAGCAATCTAATTTTGCTTTCTTTTAACACAATTTTTTGGGACATTTTCAAATTTTCTACATAAAGCCATTGTCTTAATTTAACGTGGTTGTTTCGGAGAAGTACCTTATAATTCAGAAATAACAGTTCAGTTTATTACTTCTTGGAAGAAGAATATTTTTGACTGACACACATTTGATGTTTCATAAACGTATCATTAAAATAAAACTCAAAGCCGACAATGTAGATTTGCAGCAAAAACGTTTTTGCATGAGTAACTTTAGCAGTTATTTGGAGACAAGTTCTGTAGTATATGACTTCATTCTGAAATTAATTAAAGTGAAAAATGTCACATCATATACAGTAATTAAAACAAATGCAAAGTATACGTACATTGTAATCAAGCTCTAGTTTTTAAAAATAGTCAGCCTTCATAATAAAGCATTTTCAAAAACAATTTTCGATCTTTAATGGTAACTACATTTTCAAGTTGTTTATTCTAGCATGTTTGTGCGTTTCTTCAGTGTTTATGTATTGTGTGCAGTCAACGCACACATTGTAATAAAATGCCATATATCGGTGGTAAAACTGTCTTGTCAACAATATTTGAATAAGCACAAGTGGATTTGTACAGTTTAGTTCCGTTAATCATTTCGTTTTCCACAATCAAAGACAACTTTTTGACGCCGACAAGCTAAATATTGCGCCTTTATTCTTGGTTCTAACAATATATTTTTGTTCTATATATGAGTAAATGTCAAGAGTTTCCTCTGTTTTGCGTTGAACTTCCATTTCTTAACAATTTTTCACTCTTTATAGATACGACAGCTTACGGAGGCTTGACCCGCGCTTGCCAGCGTCAGTGCTTTCTTCATTAGCCGTTTGCAAATTTCACGTACAAGTTACTTCAAACTGTAATGTTGGCTTCGTTTCTTTCCCATAAATGCTTTAAATAACTCGAAATGAAATTTAGTGAAAAAGCAAAAACAGGTTGGTCATTTTAGTTCATAAGTGCTGATTTTATCCTGTCTGCTTTTTGTTATAACACGATGACACATTTACTAAAATGCTAATGCGGGACAAAAATAATAATAAAGCATTTGTACAGGTGCCTGAAGGTACAAAGTTACAAGATGTGGGTTTTTGCATTTTTAAATACAAGTTTGCATTTAAAATACTAAAAAACACTCCCGGTTTGTCCTCTTGAACGCGTCTTTGAGTTATGTGACAATCAATTGTTTGTTTTGGACCATGTAAATATTATCTAACCTGTATGCTTTCATGCTGGTTGCTGTATGAATTCTTACCTGAAAATCCTTACGCTGGGGATTTTTAATGAGACCGAATTAGCCGAGCTACGTATTATATTTACCTAAAATGTGAGCTATTGATTTGACAATACATAATGTGGTTTGTGTATGAATGTGATATACAATCGCACTTGCATTGATCTCGAGCAGCTTTAAATATTAAGCAAAGTTGAAGGTACTCACAAACTTCTGCTTCTGCATACACAAGCCCCTGAAACTGACTTATTTAAATATTTTTCATGTTTGCTTTTCTGATGTATTTCTTTGTTTTGTTGGAATCTCCAAATCTGAGCTTCGTGAATGTTACAACAAATATCCTTATACTATCATAAGTAATGCTTGCTTTGCAAATTTTACAACATACAGCTGTTATTGGGTTTTTACATTTCCTAACACATTTACAACTTACTATCAGAAACGATAGAATTTGAACAGGACAGGAGAACGTTGGACTTCGTAAAATGGTTGAACATGTATACGGTTTGTTGACGTTTCTATTTTTTTTCTTTTTCTAGAAGCTTTTTGTTCTTTCGGATACTAACAAACTGCAAGTTTATTCAGAGATACTTGACGAAATACACAACTTCTAATTCAATGCATAGATACATACTAGCAATTAGTAATTGAAAAATACCTACAATTACTTGTGACTGTGATAGTTTCGTTATGTTACTTATTGTTTTGGAAATATTTTCATTAAACGTTACCCTGATGAGGATTCAAGATTGATTTAAAACTTTGGACGGGATTCAATAAACCGTCTCCTTACACTCGTTGAATTTTCGTACATTTTATAAAGGGAAATAACCCGTTTTGCTAACATTTAATTCTCCCAGGTCCTGGGATCCAGGAGTTCATGACGATGGATATTTTTGTAAACTGAAACATGCATCTTGTAACCCCCGTAGGATCAGCTATCGCAAGTTGAGTTGGATTAGCATATTATCTCTACTTGCATAAGTGTCTTCATAACAAGGACAAACCCTTTATCAGATACAGTAATTCTGTGATTTTTATCCTTTGCAAAAATTGTGGTCATTACAAAAAACTTCTACTTGCTTTTCATTCTTGCTTGACATTCAGAACAATAGACCATACAAACACCTACACCTATATCCGGCATATATAAAGACATTTCAAACCGAAGAATTTGCAGCAAGGCTTTTGGATGTTAGTAAAAAAAAGTACAAAAAAGGGAGCCGTAGAAGGACTAAGTTTTTAAATTTAGAATTTGATTTTTATTTACGAAGGAATTTAGGGCAAATAGCGGTGGCAAAGGGCATATGACTTAGCAGTATTTCTATTATCGTGGACCGTTTTGACTGACTAACAATTATCTCCTTATTAACTAGCGAAAACTACCTATTAATTTGGCAAAACCTTTTCGTCCGTCCGCCTGTCCATGCGACATATTCGTAACGGTTTAACCGATTTTATCGAAAAGTTATGAGGTCATAAGTTACAATGGCTATCTTACTACAATACTAAAGTTAGGATACTACATTTTACGTTTTATTTACGAAGCTGGCACAAAACTCTTGCTTTAACTTTTTAAATAACCGAAGTCTTTGGTCGGTCGAAAAATGCTTCATTTAACGATTTTAGTGTATTGCAGGCACACAAATATTACTTATGAAATTATTGACGTATTCAGTTGGTCAGTTGTATACTACGTTTTAGTTAATTATATCCTTAACTGCGGTGCAGTCAAACAATGGTTTGTTGTTTTAAGATATACGCGATTTTGGCTGAATAACGAGAAAGAGTTTTGAGCTTTTTCACATTTTTTTACCAAATTGGCCTATTTGTACCCTTCGAATGGAAAATTAAAAATTAGTATTGTTTGGTTGTGGTTGGTTTAGTTTGGTTAGGTGGAAACCTGAAAACATTGGTGATTTAATGTAATCATTTCCTTAGTATCCAAAGAATGCTAGAATTTTTTAAAAGTTTTTCGTATATAACATGTACTATTCCTGTGCATGCAAGAGAATCTAGATCTATGCCAGATTCCAAAATTTCAACCAGAAAAATCTAGTTTGAATTCCTGGAATTGCTTGATTTCCTGTCCCTCTCAGAACCATGCGAGGGTATGCAGGAAGCGGAACAGAGGAAGGAAGAAAGTTGTTATGTACATCCACGCGGTATCACTTCCATGTAGTTTGAGGAGCTCGAGGGTTTTATGCATAAAATTGTTGTAGAGCAGTGTTTTGAGCTGTTCATGTGTATTTATTGCATGTAGCTCCAGGAACTCACACATTTATGCACAAAACTGTTCTATGGGAAGTTTCGGGTTTACAGGAAGGAAGGAATTTGTACAGGTTGCAAAGAAAACAGGCGACTATTTTACAGGTGAATGAATTTCCATATGTCTTGAACAAATGTTCATAGTACACTTGCAACAGCCTTTCTCCGCAACATGCAAAAATGCTAAGACAACTGATGTACGAACGCTACACGCTTACTATAACATACCTTAAAATTGCACGTAGCTTTTAACTTATTTCTAAATTATTTTTAATTTTTACAATAGACAAGGGAGCTGTAATAAGTCTAGCGTAGAAAAGATGAGAACTTTGTAAAGAAGCCAATGAAGCCCGTTATTGAGTACATAGTTATGTACTCTGTATCAGTAGATACGCAAAATCATCATAAAATTATTGGGGGCATATCGTCAGTCTTGACATAAAATTTTGCAGTCTTTCGGTGAAAAGAAGGGAACTCCCTTGTGAAAAATTACATTTTTTGAAACGCCAAGAAAATAGAACACGGACATAAGAAATGTTTCCTGCGCCAAGCATCCTACTCTTTTTCCACTGTATACTTTTCCAGCTCCTTCGACAGACTATAACCAAATTAGTTCAAGATGTGGTAGAATTATCTACGGGAGCAAAAAGTTACCAAGTGAATTCTTTAAGTGGTACACGATTTTACTTTATTTAACTGCAAATATAATAAAATTCTCAATGCAGGATGTTTGGGCGTTTAATTTAACCTTCAGCATTGTTACAAACATTTATGCGCGACAATTTACTTTTCATAGTTCAACTTCTGTCGGCTGGACGTTTCCTTTGGCTTAACCCGTTTTACCCAACAGAAAACGCAATTTTACGAGTTTGTATCGGATGCTACTTATTCCAAATACTAAGTACGGTGAAAAGGGAATGATGAATGCAGCAGAAGCAGTCTTCATATGAGATTTTTTAAAGGTCTGTCGCTTTCATCATGCCATGTCTTTATTGTGAAATTTGAAAGGTCCCTAAAATAACAGTACAAAGGGGACATAGATTTCACTTTGCTCATTAAGATCATTATCATTTTTGAGCTTCTAGACAAACAAAATTTAAGTGTTAAAGACGTAAATTTGCATTTCAGGATGTTGAAATGAACCCACGTTTAGGAGTAGTCAGACGGGTTCGAATAGCAGTATAGTACAGCTTCGGGTACGACTAATCCAATGTTTTTTAAGTCTTGATATTTGACAATTTGCATTTGAAATTTGAATCACATTGATGCACCTGTAATGTGCGAACAATCGCCTGTGCAAATTCTCACCTGTGTAAATTACCACCTGCGTTTTGTCTGCACCTGTGTTTCGTAACAACCTGTTTTTTGTTCCCGGTGTTTTATCCGCATGTGAAAACGCCACCGTCAAATTAACCGCGACCCGGAAGTTTTAACATACTGATCTGAACATGAAACTTAAGATCATTTCGGTTGATCATCTCCCTCGCAATGAGCATACAGTCTTGGCACGGTGCAAGCGAGATACCGCGCAGTCTGGTACGGTGGTGAGAGATGATCAAATACTTCTTTTCACTTTTCTGATCGTTGCAATTCAGTCCACTTTTCACTGAACTTTATCTGAGGCTGCCAGTTTTGAGCGTAAAGCCTAATTTGTTAATTATTGTTGTCGGTGTAGCTGCTTGAGCGAATTAATTACTTCTGTAAAAACGGTGGTTTATTATGTACTTAATTATTTCAATAAATCACAAAAACTATATAATTCACTGCGTGTTTGTGATTGTTTATGCTATCGTCATCATCCTTCTTAATCATCCATTTACCACGTCAGTTTTCCGGTAGCAAGTTGACAAACACAACAATCAGTATTAAATACGTTTTAGTTTCTCTTCGTTAGTTTATGCTAACACCGTGGCATTGATAACGGTTAGTCATCTCTGGCAATAACATACACCAATAAAATTACTTTTATACCAAGCATGCTTAAATGAAACAAATATTTTCTAAACTTGATAGACACCGACAGTGACATATAGTTAAGATGCGCCCATAGCAGCGAGCAATTTTTAATTGTTTGCTATGGATCTTAAGTTTTTCAAATGCCGTTTTGTGCACCAATGCATGCAAAAAAGCCGGACTTTGTTTCTTAATAATTCCGGAACCTTGATTCACGTTTTATTATTCATTGATTTAAACTCAGCATGGTTTGCATTCAGCATTGAATTTCTGTGTACCCCAGCTATTCTAATGGATAATTTGGTATTCAATATTGTATAAATTAGAATCTTTTCACTGAATAAGGAAAACAACTATGTTATTGTTTCAAATAAACTTGATTCCATTTCAAATATAAGCCTACCAAAAAGCTATTCTTTAGTAAGTATTTAACTCCTGACGGCTTTTTGCACCTCCATACCAATCTGAGATTTCATTAAAATCTACACGTTCCTCCAGAAATGGTTTCCATACTGACACATCCGAAGAGAGAGGTATTATGGCAGCTCTAGTCCCCGGAGACAAGACTGGTCGAACCAACCGTAAAAGTGTAAAATAGTGTGAGGGAGCTTAAGTAGCAAATTAAACATTTTTATTAGTCTCAAATTAAATTAAACACCATTTGTAAAACTCAAAAAGAAACCTTACTGTTAATCAGCCAAAATCCACCACAGGAATTCGGATAGTACTTTTCCAGTGCTCCAGCCAAATTAACAGATACTGATAAACCTGCATAAAAAATAAGTTCATTTTAATGCATATTTCATCTTCAATTTTTGCTGAAATTTCCCATAGATGCTAAAAAAAACTTACATGAAGGACATAAGTGACCATTAACCGAAAATCCTTCCATGTTTGCTTAAAAGTTAAAATAAATCTGAATACTTTACTAAACCCATATTCCAGCATTCAACAAGAATTCTAACCTACGAGAAATATCCACTGTGTAACATTTATGCCTTTTGCCTGCTGCTCCCTAACCCGAATGGACGCCTTTTCAAAACAGTATACAAGAAGCTGAATAGTAACGTTTCTCACGATCCCTGACGTGGCTGCTTTTCGAATATTCCAGCTGCCAAAGGGAACTTCACAAACTACAACAAAACAGTTACCTATTCAAAAACCAAAAACGCAGTTCTTAATAAAACTTGAAACAATTTTAATTTTACTTACTTGGTCGCCCTTCGTAATCAAATCCATCATTAAATGCGGGATACTCTTGCTGCAATTCTTCGAAATAGCTTGGAGGATTATTAATAAGGTCATCCACTTTGGTCTCAGTCCTCCATTTTAAAACGTCCTTCAAGTGTTCCTCCGTATTTGCAAGGTTTAAATTGTTGACTGGACAAATAAGCAGTTTTAAAATTTAATTTTTCAAAATAGTATTTTATTTGAAATTTTTCATTAACGGTGCTTACATTGAAGAAATTTAATCAGGTAGATATCTTCCTTCATAAACGCGTAGGGCAAAACTGGTGACATGGACGTTTTTAGGACTTCCAGTGTCTTCTTTTGGGCTGGTTTCAAGTTTTCAATTTCTGAGTAGTAATTGCTTCTGTTTACTAAAGAAAGAAGTTGTAGTAAACCAAATATTCCAGTTGTAAGCAACATGCCAGAATATAGCATTGAAATTGCCATTATGTCGGACTGAAAATTTTAAAAACTTTTTTGAAATTATATGGTTCTTTCTTTCTGGTTACTATAAAATGAAGATCAGTAAACAAATGGGTTCACAACAAGTGTAAACGCAAATTGATAACGGTCATATGGTATACATGCTGTATTTATACAAAAAGTGGGTTCACTTAGTAAATAAAACACACCAGTTAAGGAAAACTGTTGAGGGAAATTATTTATGTTTAATTCGGCAGTATCCTGGCATGTTAAAAATACCACCAACGCATACTCATATTTGTAAGTGTTTATGCAATCAGGTTTTTTTAGTATGTGTACCCAAAGCCTCTACAAATTTTATGGCACCAAGTGGTCTAAGAGGAAAAACTTGACAAATTTTTTACAAGCGTAGAATTGCTGTTTTGTTGAAAATTGGTGTGTGAACAAGAAGCTGGTTTTATTTTTTTTAAAGAATATGACACATTTTCCTTGTTGCTGAAATGCCGTGTGACATTGAATGAAAACATAATATACCGTTAGATATAGTTATCAATATAAGTTTAGGGAAAATATAAGCATACTGGTATGAAAATTGCAAATCAACCGAACAGATGCCTCAGAATTAAATTTATGGAAGCTTGCAAATTTATTAGGTTCTTATTATTTATTCTTATTCATTCATAGATTGAATGAATGAATTGTGAATTGATTAATTTATGTTGCATCATTTATCCGCGTATTTGTACTCTAACCAGAGTAACTGGGTTTGCAATGTGAAGAGTATTGGTAGTCCATGTAAAGTAATTGTATGATTCGCGTTGTTCTTCAAGGTCAAGTAAAGAGCAACAAGCTCTCATTATACTCACTCAGTGTAGAAGCTGCACTCAGCAGAGGTTGTTGCGTCAGCTTCTCTGGCATCACAACATAACAATCTCATTTTGGTCTTCATCTTCTCTTTAATCAATAAAGCATATTCCTTAATTTACATCTAGTAATAGAAGCACAAAGCATGTGTTTCAGTACCTACACACCCAATGGGTAATTCCGTAACTTTGTTGAATGCTAATTTGCTAGATTAGACATCACAATTAACTTTTGATGCAATTAAATTGACAGATTTTTTGGATGAATTTTACGTGCTGTTTACTAAACAATACTATTTATATCCATACTCTCCTATCCAAGTGCGTGTGGGTTCACACACTATTCACAGACACTATTTACACACACTATTCAGCAACAAAAGATATGACAATTGAAGGGCTATGATTTTTGTTTATCTCGGTGTTCTTTAGAAACTATGGTATAGAAACTGGCATTACTCATCTTGACAACAGCGTTGACTTATCATTGCTAAATCAAGGACCAAACTCTTGGCTTGCTGTGAAGAAAGTTTTTGAATTTTCAGTTAACAATTTTTGAAAAGTTGTGGGGGAAGATGAAATAAAAATCAATAATATAGATTTGTAATTCCGCTTATTTTCTATCTATTAATAAATTGTACAAAAAAATCGGTTGCGCGCATAATATACTATAGATGGTCCGAGGGGAGAATAACAAATGGCCAAGTTACAAAAATCCTTTTGCAAAGTTACAAGTTAACTTGCTGTGAAGCTCTAATAGTACAATGGATTTAGGTAATAGCACATAGCATTACATAGTTTTTGTTAAAAATTTCTAAAACGTTTGCAATTTTTTACAAAATTTATAAAATATTTACAAGTATTTCTTTAAAAAATCAAATTAAAAAATCTTAAAATTTATGATTCTTGAAGTTGAAAATTGTTTCAAGAATTTCTGTTTCCAATTTTTACATATTTCTCAGCGATACTTGCATTTTTGGAACTTTCACCCTCGCCGTCCAACTTTTTTGCTATCCCAATCCCAAGTCAACACTAAACACATAATATGCTATGTCGCCTCCGATACCCTACCATTCTGGTAGCACGACTTGCTGGTTATGTGCCATACATATGTCTACCAATCCTCCAGAAAAAGAAAATCTAGTAAGCTTACAATTTCTCAAATGAAAGTTGTAGATATTGAAGCTATTTGTTTAGGATTTGAGTACATTATTCAAAGCTTGCTAAGCGACTACCACAAAATTATGATTTCCAGTCAACTTCACAATTGCTGAAATGGTAAAGTTATGGGTTTCCCAGAAAGGTGACCGTCACCTTTGAGAAGGAGTTTTGGTGATTTTCACAAATTTTGGGCACTTTCTCCAATTTTCGTCAAAATTGGCACATATGTACACTTTTATCTTGTGAATTCAAAAATAGTAATATTTTGGTCTCAGGGTGACGATGTCAGTAAAAAATTGATGACCAAATGTGACCATTTTCATGTATTCGAAGAATACTAGGATTTTCGTAGTTTTTTGAGGATAACTTTTGAATGCGTCCAAATCTCGAAAATCGCCGGGATGCCCATCCTAGAATAATTATTGCTTGTTTAAACAAAACAAATCTCAAGACAAAATTCGGTTCCATTATGGAGGTATTTGGAAAAATTTATGGCATGTATACCAAACTTGACAGAATCCATCGTGCCAAAAGTGACAGAATGCTGTTTCAATCTGTGTCATCCAAATTGTCTCATTAATATACCAAATTTAAGCCAATAAGAAACAACAGGATCGTGTTTCTCAGTTTTTTGAAACACACGCTAACAAGAAAGTTATGACCATATTTACAAAGTGATGGATTTTTGGACAAAATGGAAAGTTTCACTATTATGGTTATAACTTCCTTGTAAGTGTGTGTTTCAAAAAACTGAGAAACACGATCCTGTCGTTTTTTATTGGCGTTAATTTGGTATATTATTTGGAGAGTTTGGATGACGCAGATTGAAACAGCATTCTGTCACTTTTGGCAGGATGGATTCTGTCAAGTTTGGTATACATGCCCATAAAATTTTCCAAATATCTCCACCATGGAACCGAATTTTGTCTTGAGATTTGTTTTGTTAAAACAACCATTAAAAATTCTAGGATGGGCATCCCGGCGATTTTCGAGATTTGGATGCATACAAAAGTTATCCTAAAAAACCACGAAAATCCTAGTATTCTTCGAATACATGAAAATGGTCACATTTGGTCATCAATTTTTTACTGACATCGTCACCCTGAGACCAAAATATTACTATTTTTGAATTCACAATTCCAAAGGGTACATATGTGCCAATTTTGACGAAATGCTCAAAAATGTGAAAAACACCAAAACTCCTTCTCTTTATCTCAATCAATTCATCCCACAACTAATTAATCTCTAAATCTTTTCATCCTTACTTAGTAAAAAAATATTTTACTTTCTCGAAGATTTACATAAGCAGCTCATTTTTAAGATACTTAATCAGTGATTAATAATCACCACCTTCATATGTATTTGTCGTATCTTTAAGTTACTTTTAATGTGAGATACTTGGTGTTTGGCGTGGTGTGTAACTTATGATCATGAATCATATATTATGCCGTATGCTAGTGTGTGTGCTTGCAAGGTGGCAATAACGTGTAGGGTGACCGAAAGGGAAACGTGGTTTCTTTGCCTTGAGTACAAGTTTATTTACAGAGCTTTCAGTAAGGAAGATAGAATAGGTCTGAGAGTAATCTCAGTAAGAACATGATTATTTGTACGAAGCTCGGAGCTTGCTGTAGGTCTGCTGGCACCTAGAAAGGAGACAACTCAATTATACATGTCTGCACGTAGGCCACAATTCATTAACACTCATTGGCATATCATATTAACTCATTTAAACTAATTTAACAAATTCCGTATTTTTCATTTCATTCAAATATACTACAGTATTACATTCGGCATCAACACTTTGGAATCCAAAGTTTGGAGCACCCCATCGCATTAATATTTTCGTTTCCCACAGGCACGCTAAAATCTGCTCCCTCACTATCAAGCGAAAATCCCATTGCCCTTCAACTCGGAAACTGAATCACACATGCTGAACAGTAAGTCCCTTTCCGCAGTTTCATCACTCATATTAACCGTCCACTTAAATCCCATTCATCATTCACTCTAAATTACTCACTTTCACTTCAGTTTACTCCTATTTAAATCATCATAGCAAGCTTGTCAACAGTACGACAAGGTGTAGCGGCGTTAAATATCATACGACTTGGTGGTCGTCTAATTGATTAAAATCAGAGTAGTTTGCTGTTGCCACAAGAATGGCCAAGTGATGCTGTATCCAAACACGGAAGGTAGCCAGTTATTTTGCTGATTGGCAGTACGGCTACATGTCAGAATCTTAACTTAACGTTCACTATGGGTATCCCGGGATATTACAAGTCCGTCAAAATCTTTAAAGAATAAACTAAAACCGATTATAAATTTTTCAATTGAATTTTTAAATTCAGAAACATAATATTCAAAACTCCAAATCGACTACAAATTTTTGAAAAGCCTTTCATTTCATTCAAGTTTTCTTTAATCAAGTTTTTAATTTTGAAAATTCTAATTCTATTTTCAAGAAGTCAAATTCTACCATATATTTTTCAACCTAATTTTTTTATTTTAAAACATTTTTTTTTCAAAATTCAAAATCTGTTTAGAATTTGCCCTTACCTTACTATACTTTGGCGCCCACAGCTTGTTATACTCCACATAGACATCATCCACCTACCCATGAATGAATCTGATAAAAAGCGTATCCTTCATACTCGTTTGATATAATTATAATCTTATATTTCTATTTCAACTCGGTTTTCCGGGAAAAGCGAAAAATTTTGTCCGGAAAGTTTAATCCCATGGTAAACCACAGCATGCTAAATCCCTAGTACACTTTAACTAACACAAAATAAAAGCCAGGCACTGGCCTGTAAATATAGGCAAATCTTTAATCGCTTTTACACCACAAAATCATAACATTTCCACCTCTGGTGATAAAAAATTATAGGAGAATTCTTTTGTCGGATAAAAGCATCATAATAGTGGTGATGAAACCTCTAAAATATGGTGATGATAAATTGTATGCCGTAAAAATATGTACATTATCTATATATAGTACTTAGATCGATTTTTTGCATACTGGACTAGGATTTTATATGAAATAACATACGAGTTTGTTAGAAACTTTTAATTTATTGACGTTCCAAAACAGCAAGCGAATATGAGAACAGAGAGTGTATGAGAGAAGTTTAAAAATCCGAACATTTTGCTCACTGACATCGGACTACATAAAAACAGCGTACTTATATTTTTGAACTCTTTATGCTTTCGGCGTTAAAAAGGTGCATGCGAGAAGTTGAAAAATCCTAACTTATGGCGCACTACCATAACATTACATAAAAACATACTTACTTTTCAGGAATTTTTATGCTTTTGACCTTGAAAAACTACATGAGAAAAATGAAAAGCCCAATTTTTTACACACTGTCATTCATATGCATAAATAAATAACAACATACTGACTTTTCAAAAACCTTAATGCATTCGACGTTCGAAAAACGCATGCAAAAATTAAATAATTGTGTTTTTAGATGTGGATGTACATTTTTAGATAAAAATAACTATATTTTATTTGAATTGTTTTCGAAGTGGTATAGCTAGTACATTTTTATATAACGAATTCTATGTTCCAGTTTGCTTTTTGAGTACTTGCCCGCCGGTACTAGTTAGTACTAGTTTATTTAACAAAGTTACTAGTTCATTTATCATGTTGTGTTAATATGCACGCTTGCGCAAAACGGCGCAAATGTACTCAAACTCCAATGTAATTTCAGAACTGTCAACACATGTTCCCTCTATCTCAGCGCAAATAGTTCGATAGTCCTCTTTGAGTTTTACAAGCAGCTCTTTTGGAATATTGGGGAGACAATGGTTCCCAGATACCATTGCACTGTATCTTGCAAATAAAAGCACACTGATAAACCAACTGATAAAGAAAATCATATTTAAATAGGGCATTTTATTACCCAGCAATGCGTCCGCTGCATTGGCTAACCTGGCCTTGTGTACTCAAAAAGCACTTCTTCAAAGCCCGTGTTTTTTAGAAAAACGTCCTTGAAATACTACTTTGAATTCTCTGATTTGCAATCCGACAAAATAGGCCAAACCTTTACATAGTCTTTCATGTAATCTCCCCACTTTTCCGTCTTGGCCAACTCTCTCCAGGATATAATTGGCGTACAGGTTACCGTAGCGCTGGTAAATCTCAGTTCACCTCCAGACTTTAATATGTCGTACATCACGCTTTCAATCATTGTTTTTACACCCGGAACAATGTTGAACACGTTCACCGAGAACGTTTTATCAAACAGCAAACTTCTGTCAAATTGAAAATCGTCTTGAATACTTGGAGCAGCGCCATAGTAAATTCTGGGTTGGGGGAAGATTTCCCGAGCGAAAGTAAGCATGGTTTTATATACATCTGTGGAATACATTTGAGAGTCTGTGGATTCAATTGTGGATTGGTGGGTAGAAAAGTTTTGTAGCCGGTACTCCCAGTACAACAGCCGTAATCTGGATTCCAGATTCTGGAATATTTTCTTTGCTTAAGTTCCAGGACATGGGATTTATCAATTTGGGAACGTAGACCAGATTCAGATAATCTGGAATCGACTTATTTTTCTCGTAAGTGCTGGGATCGTACATTTTGTACAACTTTCAAAAGTTTGTTTCAGGTAGTATTTAACCAATCACAGAACTGTAAGTGTCACAAAAATCTACGATTAATAAATGAACGAAGTGTTCGGAAATTCAAATTACAGTTGGCTTGAGTTTACAGCATAAATCCTTTTATCTATATTATTTAATGCTTAATAATACAATAACAATAAGGAAAACTTAACATATTTTTATGGGAAGTTGTTTGAACAAAGTCAACGTTGACTGTGTGGGTGGTTGTAGAAAGTATGCTTTGATATAATCGTATGAGGAAAAATTGCCCACTTGTCTCACATCAATGTTGACAGGTAAAGTAAAATGCGCACTTATATGCTGCTGTCGCATTTGCTCAAGCATTTGCAATTGACAATGAAGTGTAGCTGAAATGTTTTTATGCAAAAATTATGAATGAGTTCACACTTTGATAAAAAATGTATGAGGAAAATGCAACAAAATTTGAATCATGTTGTTAGTGTACTATGTTTTCATGCCTCAACCAGGCATAAAATATAGATTGCTTATAAAGTAATCTCTAGAAGTGGTATTATGCATCAGTATATTAGAATGAACTCACACTTCCTACGAGGAAAAAATACTTTAAAACTGCATCATGTTTCACAATTACGTTGACAGTTAAAAATGAACAATTATGTGTTGGTGTGTTGCATAAACTTTGTTCAAGGAGTGTGACAGAGTGGCATGCGTTGGTTTTTTGCAAAATATTATACATTCGCACAACTCACTACAATATATTGGAGCAAATGTAGATTCACAGCTTCACAATGGTGACATAAGTGCAACAAGGAAAATGCCTCATAAATCTTACTTAGGCTTACACGGTCAAGGTTATCTTGTTTTTGGCTATACGTTCCAACGCATATTCGTGTGTAACAAGCATGCAATAATAATAGTATACAAAAACCACTTTCATTTGAATCCCTCACGTTAACATGCACTTGTAACGTGAACCCGTTCACCTGCATGGCAACAAACACAAAAGTAATTTCTTGTATGTGATTCAGTTGTAAGTTTACATTTGACTGGTTAAAACAATTAGTGCGACGTACCCAATCTGTAAAAATGTCATGTTCTGAAAAAGAACTGGAAAAATTTAACAACCTTGCCAAAGATGAAATCGGTGAATCCAAAGCAAATCTGGATGAAGCTGTTCAGCAACTGAGAGATTTGCTCCAGGAGCGCTACCCTGACCTTGAACTTTCACCAAATCAAACTGAATGTAACCAATTTTTGCAACTTTGCCTAAGAGTTCGAAAATTCAATTTGGACAATGCTGCTGAACAGGTACACAAATTTTTTCAGTTTATGAAAAATATGAACGCTGCAGAAACATTTGTGCCAAGCTTGTACCTGGAGGATATCTACGAAACGTATGGACTTTGTGCGCTCAAAGAGAGAGATTTCAAAGGACGACAAACCATATACTGGGATTTTGGTAAAAGCACATAATTTTTTAAAAGTTAGGTGCTGGGATATGTAATTTTGATTAATTTGTTTAGAAAAATGCCCAAGCTACACGTTTGACTTGGACAGAATCTTACCTGCCACAATGCTTTTGTGGTTTGAGATGCTACGAACTTCCGAAGAAACGCAACGAATTGGAATCAACTATCTTTGCAATCTGAAGAGTTACGATTTTACTCACATGCGAAAAGTTTTCATGCGATTGAGAGCTTGCCTGAGAATGGTGATTGGCAGCTTTCCCATCAGAATCAAGGGAATACACGTTGTCAATGCGTCTGCGGCATTCAAACGTACTTATGATATTGTTAAACCCTTTCTTGGAAAGAAGATTGGTGGAAGAGTAAGTCAAAATTGTATATTTAGACAAATTTAAAATATATCATATCAGTTTGATAATGTTGGTTTTAAATCTAGGTTCATTTATACGGTGCTGACTTATACGATATGTTTAAGGAAATCACGCCGACGATACTTCCTGAGAGTGTTGGAGGAAAGTGGCAAGTTGAACAATGTGCTGATATAGATTTCTCAAGAAATATGGCGAAAAAGGACGACTTTTACAAGGGTAAAGTGCTCGAAGAAAAAGTCTCACTTGACATTTTACAGAGTATTTGTAGCCTTGTTGTATTTTATTTCAGAGTTTTTTAGGTGGGGTTATACCGACTCTGCTAATGCTCCAGAGGATTCCACTTGTGCAGATATTCCGGAAAGTCTTGACTTTAAAGTTATTAAAAAGGGTGTTATAATTCAAGAAGAATAAGGTCAAATTGAAAATCATAATTTATTCTTGTAAACTACGTAAACCGACATTCTTGTATTATGCGTGCACAAATAGGCCAATAAATTTTACTTGTCAGTTTGAGATTCGTCTGCGTGTTTTACATAAGTAACTTATATTCAACCAAGCAAATTCATAATCTAGCCAGTTCGAAATTAACGCCATTTTCCTTATCGCTATCTTCAGATCTTCTTCAGATAGCATACAGTTTTTTATTTGCAACTAATCATGTTGATTGCGAACTAAATTGATAATAGTGATAAGCAGAAAATTAATCAAAACACTCGTTTTTCCAATCAACAATTTACAACTTTATTGCCTTTTCTAAAATTCGAAAAAATATTAGAATAAATGCTTTTGTGTCGGAAATTGTCGCTAATAGGCCAAAGTATTTTAAAATTCATTTTAAAATGTGACAAATAAACCATAATATGACTTCAAACGGAATAGCATACTGGTAAGCAACGTGACCCTTATCACTAATATAATATAAGTTTCAAATAATGCAACCAACGGCAAGGATTTGAAACAAAACCGAAGAAGATATCAGATATACAGGAAAAATGGTGGTGCACGGAGTGGTGAATTTAACTCCAAGCCTCGTACCAGTTTCCCTTTAGCAAATGACCAGTTTTTGGAAATTGTGACCAACTGTACTGGAATTAGTGGACTGCTTTGAGTTTTTAGATTTTACATGTCCAGGTCTCCAGCTACACCTCGGTTCATTTTTGGTGAGAGAGTACCCTTGATTCCAGGTTCCACTCCAACTCCACTCCTATCGTTATGGTTATTTGATTCTTGCATGTCAAAAGCTGAATATAAAGTGATAATCAAACCAGTTTATATATTAACTTGTTGTTGGAACACTATGCCATGAAAAATGGCACTGTCAACATATTCTAATTGAAGCAATTACTTTATTTTTATTTTTACTTTGTAAAATGCCAGTGAACTGTTGTAATTTGACTAAACTGTTGTAGTTTGTATTTCACGTATTCATTTGTGTGATGAATGATGTGTTACATTTCTATGAAGTTTTAATTTTACTGGGACAGCGCAGCAGAAAAATGATCCAACAAGTTTGCTATGCTAAATTGTCAAAAGCTAAAATGTATGCCCATTATACAATTCTCTTTACTTGAGCAGGCATATGTATTAGTGGAATTGGGTTTAAAACGTTAATCAAGTCATTGTTATTACGTAATTGTTTTTGTAATTTTATAGCAGGGCAAAATTCCTGTAAGTGTCACACGATGTTATCGTACTCTGTTATAACATATTATAGAAAACTGTTAAACATTTAATTTGTAAAATTTCAAAATGTTGAATGCTCCATAGGCCGTGGCCTGAATGAGCTTGAATAAAACCTACTAGTACTACTACTACTAGTGTTCTTGTAGCGTTTTATTATGACTGAAACTTATTCCTATACGTTGTTTATGAAAACAATTGTTATTCTAACACTTAACATTCACTACGTGGTTATCAGTCCTAAATGATTGTTTGAGTAGATTTCACATGAAATTTTCGAGACAGTTTTGGTACAATTCTATAGAAAATAACGTGAATGTATCTATTTTCTGTATATTTGTGTGAAAATATTATATTTTTGAAAAACTGACCCTAGTGGAACCACTGTATTGCATCGTTTCACATGGGTCAACATTGACTTGACTACTGTGCTGTTATGTTGATAAGCTTATTAAAAAGCATGTTGGATAATTGTTTTCTAACCTCAACAACACTCAAATATGAAACCTGTAATGCCGTGTTTATCATTAAGCCGTCATCGCGCTTTAGTTGTAGTAAATATTTTACAACACATAATGAAAACGATTGACACAACTAGATGAAAGAAAATATATTCAAACAAAAGTCGGTAAAATTATAAAATCAAAAATTTTCGTGCTCAGTACCCATAAACACATTTGACTCAACCTGATGTTGTTTTATACGTACCTTGAACTGACTTTCAATATTTCTTGTCTGAAATGTTCATGACATAAGTTCATGACATGACACAATTTACCAAAACATTGGTAAGGGCAAAGTTTACTTCTAGTTACATTATTTCCCTTCTTTTTGTTATGCATTTATACAAAAGTGTATAATATATATGTTTCGTGCAAAGCTTATTCAAAGTCATGATTCATGACAGAGACCTAAGAGAAGGTACCTAAGAGAGGAAATAAATGCAGCTGGAAATAAACTTCGTGTTTTCTTTTATTCTCGATATTGCACATCCGGGGCTAAGAATCTTGATTGATATGTTGAAAGTAACTGCGAAAGTAAGAATTCTCACAATTCTTAGCCGATTGTTGTGGTAGATGAGCACTGAATTGTGACGTTTTGAAAACAGTATTGTGAAAGTGCCTTATACCCCGCTCTTATAAACATTAAAGCTACGTGTTGCAACAGTCTGTCAAATAATCAAATATGCGAAAGCGGAAATACATAAAACAGTGGAGAAGTAAAGAGTGAAAGCAGACGTTGCCCTTTTGATTTTGTTGTAACACATTTTGGTTATGAATGGTCCGTACCAACTTTGTAAAAAACCTGTAGTACCAAAATGACATCGTAGTAATTTTACAAAACATTTACAATATAATATTTAAGTTTAACTTAGTACATAAAATCAAAATTTCGTAAAAATGTATGCATTAGGTATACAAGTATTTATATAAAACCTTAAATAATTATAATTGTCCGGCAAGTAAAACTTCTTTCTTGAGAGATTCAAATATTTGTTCACTATCAAATAAAACTCGTTATTTTTCATTAAAACTAAATACACCAAATTCAGTTTCATACAACATATAAACTTCAACCGGATATTCTCACTTTGTTTACACAATATGCACTATGCAGCAGTTTTCCACCAATCTAACCTCTTGTATTTCTACCCAACTGAACTAATTTCTTTCAACCATATTGTTGTCCAGTCAAGGTTTTAATAGTCGGCTAACATCGAATTTGCGTAAATCATTCATTTAATATATGTACAAGCATACATTTTACCAATATTTAAAAATAGTTTTTAGTATATGTATGTTGAACGTTTGAAGTGAAATTTGAAACCAAGTTATGCTCTGCAAATAAATTTTAAATCGAAAGCACCTTTTTTTCAGTTTCTTTGTTTGACAACACAAATGCAGAAGCATTCATATTTCAGGTTTCTTATAATGAAATCGTCAAGGCAGATTGCCATGGCTGCAACTTTTTTTCTGCAAACATGTTGCTAACAACACCTTTACTTTTCCCTGTAACCTACATAACAAAAAATATAAGTCAATTGAAATTAAAAAATGATTGAAGCGTAAGCTTGAGTGTGTGGTATAGTGGCCAGCATTAAATATTTTCATACCTACAACCTAAAACTATAAGTTAAAACTGAAAAGCAAAGAAACAGGAATCCCAGGCCTAGAAAAAAACATGTCATTCTGTGTTTACAATTGCATGAGCAAGATAAATTAACACTATTAAGTGTTTGCATGATGCGTTAAAATATTACAGTACACAATGTACTTGAATGAATTTTGATGAATTTTCTAGCAAGACTTTAGCGAAACGTACGACATATAATATAACAAAACCGAAAGATCTTGCTGGATAGCCAACTACATTACCTGTGTACTGTCCACTTTAAAATTATGACTCACTCACTCTCTTTCTGAGCCTGAGCTCAGAGTTGGACTTGGAAGGAAGTAGATAGAGCAAACGCTTGGACTATTAAACGCAGACAACTTCTTGACATTTTCCAAGGAAGTTTGTGTTCCAAAAATGGAAAGTTTAGAAACTTCAAACATTTCTGATAGTGGCATAGCTAACCCGTTTAAGGAACATGCATTGCTAAATAACATATTAATATTGTGATACTAGTAATTGTTCACAGAATGAATGTGGTAAATAAGGATTTTAAATGTAAATGTTAAATACATAAATGGTTATAGTAAATAACCGAAAGCTTGAATAAACATTGTTAAGTTCCAACATTATGGCATCCATGATCTCCGCTTTATCATTACCTATTAAATACACTTTATTTATTCTCAGACTGGTACCTACTTGAATGGCAGATTACCCCAATCGACCATTACGGTTATATTACAATGTCATATTGCAGTGAATTAAGAGTAAAAAATTTACAGAATTAAAGTAAAGAATAAGTCGTAACTATTGTAAACATTATGGTTATGGTAAGATTAAATACTAATACTAATATACTACATAATATATACGTTTATTAATATATATAAATAATGACTAATATAGTCAATAAAGTTGTCTAAACATTTCAGAATGAAATCATGATTATCTTATAAAAGCGCTCCGGTAAAAGGCACAATATCGCTGATTCCATAATCTCATGTTTATCTCATGTTTCCTCATTCAGCGATGAATTTTCTGGAGAGAGTAAAGCACAACGTACGAGTTAATATCTATGTTTGCATAATATACCAAAATCGATGATGAGAGTAGTTACTTGGTAGCCAACCACATTTTCTGTGTACTGTCCACTTTGAAATACATATGTATATGTATATGTATATGACTCACTCATTCTCTTTATGAGCTCGAGCTCTGTGTTGGAAGTTGGAATTGGAACGAAGCATAGCTTCAAAAACGCTTGAGGCTTCATTGACAATTGCCAATGAAGTTTGTGTTTCAAAAATGGAAAGTTTAGAAATTTCAAACATTTCTGAGGATGGCATAGCTAACCCTTTTAAGGAACATGCTTTGCTAAATAGCCTGGTAACTAGAATAAATACATTTAACTACTAATTTTAAGCATTTCACAAATACTTATCTCAAAGCAAGAATATTTTTGCTCAGGTTATCCAAAGGACTTTCCAGTATTTGGAATCCTCTGTAAGTTTCCACCTTTTGAAAAATATTCGTCTTGTTTGTCGAGTTTGGGGTGATGTGTCATGTGTCATTGTCACTGTGGAGAAAAACTGCAGTATTGAAACTAATTTTGGATCAGCAACTCAATCTCCTGCCATTGTCATCTTTTCAAGTGTCTACATTTTCACAGCTACTCCAAAAAATGCAAGATCCGCTCCAATTTTACCGCTTAGCAGAGAAACCATTTCAAAATGACAAGTTGGAATATATCAAGATTCACAATTTGTACTCGTCTGACCAAAAGTCTGATACGTCTGTCGGTTATACCAATCAATTCTGGGAGTCTATTGGAGCAAACGTTCGGCAGATCGTGCTAAACTGTGTGGGCTTTGTTGGCGAGCCACTGGATTTGAATCCTGGACCAGAATACGAGAACCAATTGTTGTATTTTCTTACAAAATACATGCCACATTTGGAGAGTTTGACAGTTAAAACCACAAGAGTGCCTGGTAGACCAAGGCGGAACTCAAGTTGCGTACGTATGCGTACGTGAAAACATATTGCAATGAAGGAATGCTTACTGACGCAGCAGTTTTGGATGGATTTTTGGAAATGAAGGAACTGAGGGATTTACAAGTGTGTGTTAGCCTAAAGGTAAAGCGTTTAGCAAACGAGTTTTAAACATATTTTGCATAAAAAAAATTGTAAATTGATGTGCTGGGTTCATTTATGTAGTTTTCCACTGAAGCGGAAACGCTGCTAAAAGACATGATATTTAATGTTCACATAATTCGAAACTATAATGAAAACGAGGCTCATCGAAATTGGAAGTGTTGCCAAAATTACGAGTACATGCAGCAAAAACATAGTGATTTTCCTTTTGAGTCACTTTCGGGTAGCGACTTGGCTAGGATTACATTATTGGGTGGACTGTTTGCTGGCAGTTTAGTTTAAATCCAATGTGATGGATTAAATAAAAATGCTGTAGAACCTCATGGTTTTTTATTTGAAAGATGTTGATGGCATTTAAAATTTATTTTCTCAAACATACATAAATATATTAAGCACGTTCAACATTCATTTTTGTAATTTTAGAATCTGGGAGTAAATATCACCTTAAAGGGCATTGGATGCAAAATAATGCCTCCAGCTTGCGCTACTAAGGAAAATTTTTCACAAGAATTTTGTGGAGTTACTCTAAACGCTTTAAAGATCTTAATAAGGTACAAAAACATTGCATCCATAGCTAGAGCTTCACCTACGCATTTGGTTTTACCCACTGAAAACGGAAAAAACTTTTTGTACTCGTTTTCAACAAACCGTTCAGGGCGAAAGACATCAGGATCTTTCCACAAATTTGGGTCATGATGGACCCAAAAAAAGTTGGGAGCCAAAATGGTATTCTTTTTTAAGACATATCCATGAAATTCCGTATCCTCCAACAACCTATGGGGATTTCCTATTGGGGAAGCGGATGCCAAACGTAACGTTTCAAACAAAATTGCTTCACAATACGGCATTCTCTTGCGTTGCTCAATTCCTGGCTCCCCATTTTCGGGAATGTTGATATCAATTTCTTCCTGAAGTTTCGTTTGTACGGATTGATGCTGACTTAAGTATAAAAGAGCCCATGCTAAGACTGATGACCTGTAAAGCAAATACCAACATAAACAAAAGTTAGGTATTTTAGCGGTAATAATCTATAACGAATGAGAAGCATACGGGATTTGGCCGGCGGTGTAGATATCCAACATAACGGAAACCAGGTTTTTGCCTAAATAATAAATTTGGCTATTAATTTCTTTTCTCAAAGTCGGATATAAAATTGTTTATTTTGTTCCATACGGCCCAAGTTTCCATAAAACGGGGATTTTGGGTCCTTGGTCATATCCAGTTTTGAAAGGTAATAATCCGTAAAATCCCTATTTTAATTATAGATTTATCTAAACATAGTTTTAGTTTTGCAGAGACATCTAATTTGATGTGATTTTAAGTCCTAAATCGTACCTTAGTTGTTTATATTGCCCATCGGCTAGATGCTCAACTATGCAATCTTCACACATACTTCTCAGTTGTGCAGCTTGCTTCACCCAAGTGTTCCACCCCATTTTTTCGGGAAAGATAAAACGCAAAAGTGGAAACACTAAGAGTCCATTTGTACCTACTCGAAATATTGTACTAAAAATAAACGGCAAAAATACTGTGAAACATTTTGCTTGAAATGCAGAAACTGAATTTCGTTGTGTAATTTTTTCGTACGCCATCACTTTATCGCCAAATGTTACAAATTCTGAGCGACATTTGCTCCAATCCTGCTTATGTCCGGACATAATACTCCACAGAGTATTGGAAAAAGGATCGAAAAATATCTGTTGTCCAAAAACTGGGCGATTCTGTCGAGTTTGCAACCATTTCAATAAAATATTAGCATCTTGCAAGATGCGGTCTTCCCAGAAGCTTTTTGCCAATCGAAGGGCTTTAAGAGATTCTACAGTAAATTTCCGATGAGCATCAGCAACTGGGCCACTAGCAAAATTTAGGCCTAAAAATAAATAGTTTACTAATAAGTGGCATTCGTTCGTAAACACTCTAAACTGAATATAGCATAGTGGCAAGCATACCATGTCCTTGACTTCCCTCAAAGAAAATAGGACCGTTTTCCTTTCCCATTGCATTGGGGTGATTATAGAGCTCTTCAATTAAATCCGGGTCGTTTATAAGCAACCAGCTATATGATGGATTTAAATTGAGTAATAAATCACATTCTTGAAAACTTTTTTGATATACGTACGTACTTCTGCATTCCTAGTTTAAATTGCACAATAGGTCCATATTTCTTAGCCCAGCGCATAAATGTCAAGTGTGGACTTTTCCCAACCTGCAGAGCATTTCCTATCAATGGAAATGGCTTTGGTCCTGCAAAGTTTTAAAATTAAAAAATTATGTACGCCGTTTTCAAAAATATAGACATATAAAGATCAGTTGTACTTTTTCATACCTGGTGGAGACCTTATTGCTTTAGATTTATTCATGTATAAGTACGCGATTAAAAATGTCACCAGAAATATCAGGAAAACTTCAATTGTTTCCATAATGTCCAGAAGACCGGAATGCCACGCAAGGTTTTGCCGTGATTCAATTGTAAAATGAAACTCTGTGCCGGCAGAAAGATATTTTTGAAGTGCGCAAAATGTGACTATGGCTCTTTCTTAACCATGCTTAGCTAAATCATGGAAGTTATATTTTCCTTTGTACATTTTGCGGCTTAACTTTCCGTTTTACTTGCATGGGAATATATTTATTGCATAAAATAAATGAGCACAAGGTTAAGCGCAAAAACACGAAATCTCATAAAACTTGGTTTCTGCAATTACAAAGCCGTTGAAATAAATTTACTTCAAATGTCAGCTTTTACATTCTCATAAATATTGCAATACTTTTAATAATTGAAACCTTTATTTTTAAAGTTGTTTTATGGTATTTAATCTTGGATCGCTTGATTCATTGTTTTTGTTAGTTGGTTAGGATGATAGCAAATATATGGTGAAATAACATTTCTCAATAATTTTGATCTAATGAGCAAGACATCAAGAAGCCTCTCGAAGCCGTGTCGTGAACTTATTTGCGCTATTGCCTTATTTGGAAAATGTGTGTTAAGGATTGCTTAAAATTTAACATTACGTAATGTAAAATAAAGCACATCAATACGCACAGAGATTGAGACCGATCAAGATTTTTTAGTGTTTTTTCTCTGTCTCCGCTAAAATCCCATGTTTTGCAGGTGATTCGAGACGGTAAATAAAAAAAGCGTGTAATTGTCGTAATGATTTTATTTAATCCATATATATCTGCAAATTAAAAAATATGATATCCTACAAACATTTTTTTTGCATTTGAAAAACGGAAAGGCATACATAAGTCCAATTGAGATTTCAATAAGTTTCCGGAATGTATTTTTGCGCAAGTAAATATTTTACACGATTGACCAATGATACTGAAGAATGTTTTGTAAGTAAGTTTTGTCAATGCAATGCAATAAAGAATGGGAGTAAAAAGCAGATATACGTTGGTAGATGGGTAATCGTGTTATCCGCAACTGATATTTGACATTTGATATTTTATGCTTCAGACTAAGCTGTTATGTTTTATTAGCGACGCTCAATAATAATGAGTCATTCTCATACAAAAATTGAATTTGTCAGGGTTAGTGCATGTAATTAAATTTAATAAGCTGTTAATATGTATCTAGTAAATGATCCCAAGTGTCTGACATTAAAGTAATAAGTTGTTTCATGTTCCATTCTCTTAGTGCAGATGAACTATTTTTTATGGAACACCTAGACCCGCAAACAATGTTTTTATTAGTCCGTTAGAGAAAACACAGAAGTGTATTTGGAACAAGATGCTGGTTATGGCATTTGATGACATAGGTCATAGGAATTGTAATAAAGTCGAGGTTAAATAAAGGTAATTTTTTCACACTGATCGATCGTTTAAAAAGTTTATCAGCTTTTATGATGAATATAACTAAATTAATACAAATGTGCAAAAATTCGTAATTTTATGCTTTTCTATATATTTTCTAATTTTACATCTCAGTAAAGTTTGTAGCCTATAAAATAAATGAAACTTCTTGTGAGAAATCATAATGGCGTTAATGTTACGCCGGTACATGGAAAGGGGTATAATTTTGGAATTGGAACCTAGTAAAATCAACTCAACTGCCAAATTTTAGTAAAGTAGCCAAAGCAAATTTGTGCACTATGATTTAATATTTATTGGTGTAGTATAGTGTAAATCTAAAGAATCTATGAAACGCACATTTGCAAATGGATCAACCTTGTAGAAAATTCTAATAATATGCGTACATGAAACCATGTCAATGACAATCAAGCAATATACGTAAGAAAACTAACATAATATGTAACATGTTAATAGCCAAAAATGTTTTCAGGTTAAAAACAAAAAGTTACATATCATTTCTGGCCTAAACTATATTATCCAGTAACAATAATGTAGTCTGGAACTTACTTCTTCATGACTTTTGACACTTTCGATCTGATGACTTATGTTCTTGCATGAGGCTGCTGAATAATTTGAGACAAATTTGTGCAAAATTTTCATAATTTTGTGGAAATTGTAACGGAAAGACAGACGGACAATAAGCCCACAATTCTACGTATATTAAATTCGTCGTGATGATTCTAGTAAGAAACTGACTCAAAGCACAAACAAATAAAATGTTGTGCTAACATTCCAGAACAATTCGGTTTCTTCAAGTGAAATCAAAAAGCTTGTAAAATACAAGCTTTTGTGCATTTGCTTGTTGCACAAAGACAAGAAAGGAACGTAAGTAAACTCACTGCTAAAATCTTTGTAATATCTTTAAGCCTTGTGACGCTATCTTTATTGTTTTGCTACATTTGTGCAAAACATTGGATAAAACGCAAAACCTACAAATTACCTAAGGGTAAGCAATTTAAATATTTTGTACTTGATCCTTACACAATCAATTTTATATACAATAGGTCCCGTTGGAGTGTCGTTATTTGGGAACCTCTTTCAGTTAACAAAAGCACCTCATTTAAAATTTTCTAAATGGGCAATAATGTATGGGCATATCTACACTTTAAATATTCTTGGCCGGCCGATTCTAGTAGTTAACGACGCCAGCACAATGAAAAATATTTTCAGTACGATGGAGTCCACTGGGTTGTTTCGTTTTGACTTGTTGGAGAGTCTTACAGATAGTCCAAACGGTATGTTTGCCACTGAGGGACAACAATGGGACGAAGTGCGGACATTTACCATGCAGGCTCTTCAAGAATGTGGATTTGCACTCAGCTCGGTTATCCAACCTATAGCCTGGCAAGCTTGTACGGATATAGAAAACTGGTTTGAAAAACAAACAAAAAATAATGCTGCTGAGTTAGTGTCTCCTTTGCGAGAAAATTTTATATCCAGCATGGCTAATGTACTATGGAGCATTCAAAGTGGACAGGAAGCTGACCACGACAGCGCAAAAATTGGAACATTGATAGTAAAATGTATAGAATCAATGAAAGCTTCCGTAATCTTAATGTTTTTTCCTTTCCTGAAATATATAATTCCACAATGGTCAGGCTATATTGATTTTAGAAAAGCTTGTAAGGATCTTCATAAACATATTGACAAATATTTTGAGGAGCAAAAAACTCACCGGTACCAGTTTAGAGTGCAATCGGAGAAGAGAAACTTACTAGACGCTTATTTGGATCATTGTGAAAATTGTACAAATCCTTACAGTTGCTTTTACGTAAGTGATGGTTGGAAACAGGGTTTCTACTCTATTATAATGATCCTTCTTGTTGGAGGGGAAGCAACGGGTACCATGTTGAACTGGATTATTAACTATTGGTGTCCTATCCAAATGTTCAGCAAAAACTGTTTGAGGAAGTGAAGAAAATCATTGGAAAAGACAAAGATGTAGTGTTGGCTGACAAAATAAGGTATGTGGCCTGGTATAAACTTTTTGCTTTTGAGCATTCTTTTATAGACTAAATAGAGTGTTTTGTAGACTACCTTATCTGGATGCTGTTATTAGCTCGCCGCGTCTGCAGGAGAGCTATTTAAGATGTCGTGTCCGTGAGTGTGTCCGTGTGTCCGTGTGTCCGTGTGTCCACTTTATTTTCCATACACCAGGGTAAATGGGCTCTAAACCAGGGTAATGGGCTTTAAACCAGGGTAATGGGCTTTAAACCAGGGTAATGGGCTTTAAACCAGGGTAATGGGCTTTAAACCAGGGTAAATGGGCTTTAAACCAGGGTAAATGGGCTTTAAACCAGGGTAATGGGCTTTAAACCAGGGTAAATGGGTCTAAACCAGGGTAAATAGGCTCATAACCGGGCTAAATAGGCTTTAAACCAGGGTAAATAGGCTTTAAACCAGGGTAAATAGGCTTTAAACCAGGGTAAATAGGCTTTAAACCAGGGTAAATAGGCTTTAAACCAAGCTAAAAGACCACTTATTATTACTTGTAATGATTTAAAGTTTATGTAGTAGTTTAAAATTTCGGAGTATAATGTATTCCGGAAACTCATCGACTTTCGCAGCGAGCATTTTGATTGGCTTGCCATCAACTGGTTTATGAACCATTGAGAATGACTTCGCCAGTGCCATTTGGCACTGTTCAACGACTCTTGAGCGATATCTTCTTTGAAGGTTAACACTTGCCTAAAGACATGTTCCTTGTTGCCAACATTTATCAGGCAAATAACGACCCAGGCATTTGGGGCGACCCGGAAAACTTTCGACCAGAACGCTTTCTGGATGTGACATGTGAGGACAAAAGAAGGTTACAGGACAGCGTGATGACATTTCAAGCTGGGAAACGAATCTGTCCTGGAGAGAATCTAACAAAAGATATTTTGTTTTTGGCAGTTGCCAAGCTTATAAAAATCAGTTTTTACCAGCTTCGGATAAACAACTCAGAGATTATATAGAGTGTGTGCCTCATTGCCTGCTTTTACTGAAAAAACTTGGCGTTAGGGTTGAAGCCAGATTGTAACAAATAACAGTAAATCATCTGATTTAAATTTTTAATGCTGTTGGATAAAATATTGATGCGATATGATAAATTTATTTCAAACATTGTACCACAGTGATGTCCATAATTGAAAAAATAAATCATCGTAGTAAGAAATTCGCAATTCAGTACGTGTACAAATTCTTGTGCCAAAATTGCACAGGAAACAAAAGAAAATCTATTTAAATTCCAAATTCTATGGAATCTCAACAAATATTTTAGCGTCTATATGTTGACCTATACACAAGGTAATCCAAAATGCATACCACTTACACATTAGTAGTAGTCAAGGACGAAAAATAAGCGATTATTTTTCAAAATTCATCTACTTTTGAGAGGCTAAAATGGGACGATTAATCCAAAAGTAGCTTATAATCGACGATTAATCGTTGCCGTTGACTCCTACTATTATATCATAATCATATTGGTTTAGCTTGAAATTCAAACCCACAGTTTTTATAAAAAGGAAACGATTCCAAGTTGCTGGAATAAATTACTGCGTACATTAAAAGTTTCCGAAAATACACCTCTGAATTGACTGCGTACATTAACATTGATTTTGTGAAAATAACACATTTTATAACATCATTAGTAAAAATACAAAACATGATCCTGTAATAAATCATCGAAATTTGAAAGAGATTAGTAGACAATTCAGCTTGGTGTCCCCAAACTTGGAACATAAGATGGTGATGATAATACTCAAAAAGGACCACTCACTATAGTGAGACAACTTTTGGAACTCCAATGTAATTAAATGCTGGGTCAAACTATTCCAGACTATGGAAAATAAATAGCAAACGATTCCAAATCAATATAAGGAACTTGAACTTTATTACTTTCCAAAAATAGACAAATAACGGTTGCTTTGTTAAGTGTCTCTAGTCCCTGACTTTCTTCTCTTTCTTGGCGCAACCTTGAGAGTTTTTGGGCTTGCTCTGCTTGGTATGATGCCTCAAGAGGACTTAATAAAGATTTACAATTTTCATTCCCTTTTTATACTAAACTGGCTACTCCGGGTTCGAACTCGAAAAAACTACAAAATGGCAAGTAACAAAGGAACGTTTCATGATGAAGCGAATAAACGAACCGTTTCCGGTTCGTTTATTCATTTTCCATACAAAGAAAGACAAAGGAAAATGTAAACGTTTATCAAAGTCCAACTTTACGTTGGATCGAACCTGACCTTTTTACCGGAAGTAGCCATCACAAAATTCCAAAGTTCATAATATTGGACTTTAACAATGATCA